>OX459052.1:8553434-9073492 GCA_949775005.1 Orthosia gothica
GGGTTGGCTTTTGCTCGGATACACATCATAAAGGCTTTAATAGAGAATAAAAACAGAATGGACGTTGGACGTTTATTGGGTTATTCCCAGTTGGCGCAAAATATTTCGAACTTTATTTTTGTACATAATTATTATCTATTAGCTTAGACACACACATGATTGGGGTCACGCTTTTTCTCATGGAAGTAGGCAGAAACTACAGAACGCCAACTGCTATCATCCAAGCATGAAGTATGGTAATTCACTGCGTCAAGTAAAACATAAAATTAAACATGGTGGATCAGATCAGCAGTATACGAAAAATGTCATTTTGACAATGACATTGGATTGACGTGCCATCGTAATACCTGAATTAAAAAAAAAAACAACACGAATTACAACATCGAAGCAATCAATCAATGTCTGCAGTAGTAAACTGGGTTGCAAATTTAAAACAACACTAAAAACTCCGAAACATATCCAATTGAAAATCAAAGCAAAGAAAGACTCAAAGATGTCACTTAAAACTGTCAAAGTCGTCAAACGTCATATCAAAAACAACAGCTGTCATGGCTGCCTTAAAAAATAGATGATCATTTTTGTACGCTTGTACCCTTCTTCAGATTAATTTGTCAGTATTTTTATGGCATTCCCCTATTTTTTTCCTATTTATCTACGTAGTGTAGGTACATAGTGATGGCCCAAAATAAAACATCTCCTTTGGATATACATGCACGTTGATTGTGAGTACTGCATACCTAACCAATCTGGAGAGCATCAACAATATTATTATGGTATGTCAATGTATACGTTCTTCTAATTCGTCCTTTCTAAGTATTAGCTGAGATGATTTGATTGAAGTACTCTGCAAATAATAAAGAAAAATATAAAACACAAAAAAACTTTCGAGCTGTTCTTTAGAGGGTAGTGTAGTGGAGTGCACTTAGAAAGGGTTTTTGAAGAGCCTTCTATGAATGGGTCAAACGTGGTGTTAAAGGTTTTATGTGAACAAAGTCGCGTATTATATGTAGAGAGAGAGGAGCAGCTGCAATATATACATGACAACACAATATCACACTATATATATCTATACCAATATTATAAAGAGGAAAGATTTTTGTTTGTTTGTTTGTTTGTACCGAATAGGCTCCGAAACTTCTGGACCGATTTTAAAAATTCTCTTACGTATGGAAAGTTACATTATTCTCGAGTAATATAGGCTATAAATTACTATTGACGGGAGCAAAGTCGCGGGGGTCAGCTAGTATAATATTAATATTATAAATGCGAAAGTTTGTGAGTGTGTATGTTTGTTACTTCTTCACGCTCACGCTCAGATCGGAAATTTGGCACAGAGGTAGATTATAGTCTAGAATAGCACATAGAATACTTTTTATTCCTGGAATATATTCCTTTGGGAGAATTTTCGACATTCACGGGCGAAGACGCTGGAAGAAGCTAGTAATGAATAAAAACCAAACATTAATTCTCACACAAGCTTCCATCCCATTCCATGCCATCCCTTTTTAGTCTCATAGGAATCGAATTTTAAAATATCTTTCCTTGTTCTTTGTAAAAATTACAATGGAGTTTTTGTTCAAAATTTTAGCTTTCTAGGTCCTAGTGTCTGGGTGTTGATAAGTCAATGAATCAGTGACAGTACTTTTCTTATGATTGGGTAGACATTTATCAATATGCGAATAGTGCTTTGCAATGTCTCTGGTGTTCGGTTATTTAAAAGAGTCTCAATAAAATAATATTTGCGAGCAACTGAGATTCACCCGTTCATTCAGAAATCGGGTTATAGGATTTGCATTAATTAAATTTTATTTTCGAATTCGTTTTTACGACGCGTGTAGAATTGGGGCCATATTTCAGAAGGCTTTAGGTTATGTATGTTTAACGTGTTTTATATGTGATATACTTGAATTTTATTGTGACCTTGCTGTAAGGTTAGTATGAGTCAGGTGAGAGAGCGTAGACAGTGACATTCTGTTAGCGATTGCGATTGTTGAAACGCCTATAGTGACTCTTAATTTCGTCGACTAAACTGATAGCTGCCAACGACCTTGTATTTTTTAAATTTTGCAAGCGCGGAGCGTAGTTTTGTAGGTAAGGATCATAAGTAATTCATCGAATCGATGTGACATGACTTCTCAATTTAATTTTACCAATTTCTGACTTATTGACTTCTCAATTTTTTTTGGTGTAAATAAATGTTTTATGAATATAAACGTAATATATTTAAATATAACAGTACTTATACTTATAGTACATGAACTTTTATTGTGTTAAATATGAAATCAACAATAAAATAAATGAGATCGATATTATGAAGTCTGACATAAATGAGTAGAAACTAAATAAGGGCCGCTAGTATCTTAACATTTTTTTTTGCCGTAAATATATTTCCATTTTCGAGCAACTTTCGATCAGTCAGGATACGACATTATTTTTATGAAAAGATAAAATGCCAACCCACAAATGTCAGCTTAGGCTACGAAATTAAAAATCAGAATACAAATGTATGGATACGTCAAGCGCTATTGAAATGACACGTGATATTTTTTTTAGATTTTGACATTTCAACATCTGACACTTTAGACACATAATGTCATTCCATAAGCGATGGTGATGGCTGAAATGCCAAAATAAAGGATTAATCATGTGACGTTTCGATAGCGCTTGATATTTCAATACATTTTTGATGGTTTTTCAATCTTCCTTTTGTATAGAGCCCAAGTGTCTATATTCAAGTTCAAATCTAGACGAGCAATCCGTAAGAAATAAATGTGAATCGCACAAAGCTCATAATAACGGCTATAACATAATCTATATATTTAAATGAAGAAACTGATTGACTGTCTGTCTGATCGATAAACGCACAGCCAAAACCGCTAGGCCTAGAAGCATGCAATTTGGCAGAAAGGTTTCGCAAGTGACGGTGAGCACTAAGAAAAGATTTTTGGAAATTCCACCCCTAGGGGGTAAAAAGTGGATAGAAAAATTGTATGAAAAATCTAAATTCTCCGTCTTCAAACTTCTAGAAACATGGCACTAATAGTAATCTAAAGAAATGATAAAGGCTTTAAATAATAAAAGTTGAAAGAAACTACTGAATATCACATAAACTTCGAAAGTTTTCTTATGAATGTTATTATAGTCAATAAATGTCTACACTACACCTAGACGGTGCTCTAAAATAAACACAGCAAAATGTTGTTCCAAATCATAATTATTATTACTGTTGAATCAGACTTGTCAAGAACCTTAACTTATGTCAGCGAACTATGTTGAATAAGGTTAAATTATACATTTGACCTTCATCATTTCGAGGCTTTGTACGTTCAAGAAGGGTTATATCCTTCTTGCTACCTTTTTGGGCTTTCCAGCCAGAATCTGTAAGGGTTAAAGGCACAGGTTATTGTACTGTATCCACCTGATTAAACGTCTTTGTTGCCCTTCCATCATCCGTGATTAGGATAGTTGGGATATAGGTTGCTACCTATATTATACATATTGGTTTTGATAGCGTCTCTTCTGTTCAGATTAGGTCAAACCTATTTAGTTTTTTTTAAATTAAACCTCTTCTGATCTCTTCTACTCTTCATAGTATCAGAACCTTTTTAGTAGAACCAGAAATTATTAGTCTTTAATGAGAGTAGGGAAGAGCTAGTATGGACATTAGGTACTAAAAGATTAGGTACTAGGATTTTATCAGAACCTAACAAATGTTGTGATTAAAATACTCAACTCAGATTATTTTACGGACTCTAGATACCGATACTATACGAAATAGACATTATCAAATATCATATCAGCGTGAAGAATTTCCATACTTAAGTGGCAGTGGGCCGTGCAAACTGCTCGCAGAAAGGATGGCCGTTGGGGCCGAAAAGATCTGGAGTGGCGACCGCGTAATGGAAAATGCAGCGTTGGAAGGCCTCCGTCTAGGTGGAGTGACGACCAGATCAAGGCTGCGGGAGCCCAGTGGATGCGAATCGCACAGGACCGATAAGTGTAGTGAGGCTTGGGGGAGAACTATGTCCAGCAGTTGACTTCTTTCGGCTGACATGATGACGATGATGATGAGACATTATCAAAAATTCATCACTTTCATCTAAACAAGTGACGTTCTGTCATAGAAAGCATCGCAATAGCGATCAATAAATTATCAAAACTATATGCGGTTGCCCAGTGCAGTGAGCGCGAGTATAAGAGCTGTGGTGGCGCAGTGGTAACGGCCTTAACCAGGCAGGTGCTTTACTTTGTGTAAATTATTTCATCACCATTGCTCTCAAAACGGTGAAAGAAAACATCGTGAGGAAACCGGCATGTCCTATATAAGAGCCAAAAATTCGTAGACATGTGATACCTACCAAAACACACTGGGCCCGCGTGTTGATTACCACCCATGCCCTCTCAAAGAGAAGAGGCCTGTGTCCCAGCAGCGGGTACAATAAAAGACTGATGACGATGGGGTTCCCAAGCGTTACATTTGGGTATTTCTATAATCGCCATCGCAGACTGAATTACACTTTGTTTTGAGCCGCTGTTCTTTTCATATCCATCGTGTTCCCACAGCCCTCATCAGGTTATTGGCCCAAATAATGCGACTTTTGAAATAATATGCCACAGAAATCCACAAAATGCAATATAATTTCTTGCAATCTCTTACACAGTTCATCCCAAAAGTAATAACAAACGTCAACCATTTTTCAATAGCTGGCGCCATGTGGAATAGAAAACGTTACGGAAAATTATATTATTTCTTATTCGGTAATCCACTACACTTTTTGCCTCCCAACGCTGAAATTGCTTTGTACAGTCAGCAAGAAGAATTTTTCTTTCCATTTCCGACATTGTTAACGGTTTATTTTGCAGAGTTTTCATTTATTTAGTGCTAAGTATTTGTATGCTGTAATATTTCGTTCCGATACACTCAGACAGGTGGACAAAGATTTCAGGACATGTCTGAAGCCACCCGGAAGAGTGTTTTACCGTAGGTATTTGAATCGTTACACAGACATGGTCAAAAATTGCATAATAAAGGAGCTTAAAAGTGGAAAACAAGCAAACAAACATTCCCTGATAAAAACAAACTTGGGGTCTTTAAGTCAAGAGTGAATAGGTTACTTCTAGGTTAGCGTGTTTCACCGTAGGCCAAATCATCGCTTACCATCAGGCGAGGAAGTGGTCAATCGAGAGCCTATAGAAAAAAAAAAAAAAACCGGTCTAAGTAGTGCGACAGTCCTGTGGAGAGGACTGATATAGGCTAACTGTGACAACAGAAAGCAAACAATATCTATTACTTGAAATCTATAACCTGACGGTATTTAAGACATTAGGGAAAAGGTTACTTCTAAGCAAATAGTCAACCAAAATATTACCTACCATATCGGGTGATAAAAGTGAAACAAAACGAAAGCCTATTAATAAAACGCAAACGATGCAAGCAATATCACTTTGAACATGAATACTGAATAAAATTTCTGCTATACATAAGCCCCTGGTTCCAGTGTTTTCATTATTGTATTGTCATGAGTATTGCATTGTTATAATTGGCCCAAAATATTCGATTTAAAGGGTTTTGCGGTTTTATTTTGTATTGAAAAGAAACACATTCATGAGGAGTATGTATCTTTTGTATTCGACTCTCGAATGAATAGAATATTTTTTAAGTGTTTCATAAAGAATGAGTTTCAGTTTGTGCCATTTTTATAAAACAGGTATAGTAACAGCTATTTGCACCTAAAAACTGTGGTGACGTAACCATAATCGTAACGCCAAGGAATGTGCTTATTGTGGTTGGTTAAAAATAATTACAAAATTGAAAGCAATGTGGGTTTTTTTTTTCTCACAAATAGCAACACTGCTAAGTTAGTTAGTTAGGTTTTTAGAATTTTTGTTTGATGTTCGATTTACGTAAAATTAATGTTGTACTTGTGAAATGTAATTTGGTCACACTTTTTTTGTTTTCCCGAAGTGGTATGACATCCCTTCACGCTACAAACTGTCATGTTCAATTATTTTAAATTATTTACTCGCGTGTTGTGGTGATCCAATGGTATCGGCCGCTACTTAAAAGTCGGTTCGAGCCCAGGCAGACGCTTTACCTTGTGTAAATAATTTTTCACCACTGCTCTCAAAACAGTGAAGGAAAACATCGTGAAGAAACCGACATCCTAGAACCAAAAATTCGAAGATATGTGACATACACCAACCCGCACTGGACCCGCGTGGTGGATTACGACCCATTCCCTTTCACAGAGAGGAGACCTGTGTCCCAGCAGTGGGAACATTAATAGGCTGATGATGTGACTCACGAGCTGCGTTTGACGGAACGTGACCTTGAGTACTGACAGTTTGCCGAAAGAAGTAAGCCACAATGGCTAAGTTTAAGCTGCCTCACTTTTTGCATTTGTACTAGGTTTCTATGCGTTATTGTATATATAAATAATTATAAATGGAATCTATTAACGGACCAATCTCGGCAAGTATAGATTAACTTTTAATCGACCTAAGTAGCTACAAACCACGAGCCACTTTGAGAATTTATACTCACGAAGGCTATTTTGATAAAGCCTTGTCATATTAATAGTTCATCTGGCTTTTCTTCGGTGAGATTAGCAACGGTGATTTAAGCTCAAGTAAACTAAGAAGACAACTCAGCAACCATAAAATTGTTTTACAAAAACGAAACAAAAATGCTTAGGAGACAAATTGCTTTCTTTAGTACAAGCTTATCCTTTTAGCCAGAAAAACGACGTCGTGCGCACAAACACAAATTAGACGATTAAAAATGTCTAACTACCCACACTTTGTTGCTGTTACTTAGTTTTACGTTTTTCTGGCGTCTTCTAATATTCTATTAAGTTTGTCAAGCCCCTTTTTTTCTTGTTATTTGGGATAATTAGTAGTTAAGCTAAATTAAAAACAAAATTTAATACCAGACGTAGAGCACCATGGCAGTGGATTACACAAGATAATGTAACATACACGGGTAAAGCGGGGAACTCACAAGATTAACTTCCCTGTCATCCCTGTCTTCATGTCCACTGGACCTCTCTACTGTTACATATACATAGATTGGTCCTTTTGCAATGGTCATAAGCTTAACAGTAGTAGGGCAGACCTATTGTAGTGAGGTTCGTGGAAATGGATCATAGGCATCGCCGCCGGCGAGTCCGTCCAGTGAATCCGAATAGCTACACTTCACAGTACAAGGTAAAAAAAAATTTGGCAGTTGAGCTCCTCTTTATTTTTTGTCGAATAACCTATTATGTGTACACAGTACCTAATAGTGAACAATGAAAATTATAAATGATCTTGGATCAAGTTTCAAAATCATTTAAGAAGTCACTATGAATTTTGTCCTATTCAGTGCCATAGAAAATTCTAAATCTAATTTAATTTATAGCCATCAACTGGGCATAAATCTAGACTCTAGATTGCTCAGAAATTCTAGATCAACCAAGAACTCCTCAACCAAGCACAGTACTAGAACTTGCGCAATGCCAACGAGGCAGTTGAAGATGTTTGTGGTAATTTAATGCTCTAAGTCCATTTATGTTGGTCCATCTTAAAGTGCAACTTCACATAACGGTTTATTTATGACTTAGAGTCACTAGTGAGGGACTAATAAAATAATTTAGAGCTTCTTTAGTAACAGAAAATATAGTGAGAAGTGTAAAGAATGAACAATGGGATAATATGAGATAGTGGTCAAACGTGAGTCTTTTATTACCCGACTGCCGAAGGAAGGTAATGTGTTTATCAGTCTATGTATGTATGTATGTTTGTTCCTATGTGGCATTGTAGAGACTAAACGCGTTGGCCGATTTCGATGATTCTTACCTCAATCGATTTAACTTAACCTTACGAGTGTTATATGATTATGTCTTATGATTGAGCTAAGTGGTGCTAATCCATGCGTCATGTTCGTAAACGGTTGCCATCAGTCGGGATTGGTCATAAATTAACTTCCTCGGCCTGCTTTTAATTTCGTACTTATTGTGTTTTTGAATTGGTTAACGGGTTTACGTTGATGTGTCTCTGAAAATAGCATTACTTCTGCTCATAATTTGAAGCAACTTTTTTAGGATTTACACAAAGATCCAGTGTTCGCCATATGGGTTTTATGCGAATCATTTGATCTGGATTGCTACCCTCGAACCTAAACTCAACCTTGCGAGTGTCACTACATTAAAATTGGAAAATAGAAAAATGGCGTTTTGGCCGCCATATTGTGGGGGGCTCAATTTTTTTTTCTTTCAAACCCATCGTGTGGGGTATCAAAATTAAGGGATTCAAGAAGTGATTTCAAAAATATATTTCACTCATATGTTTAAATGAAAATGTGATGTGATTTTCGATGAGCACATATGTATCGAACAACACTTATCTACTGCTATTTGCAGAAGGTGCAAAAGCGTTTAAATTTTAATGGGTCAGCTAACAGCTATTACCGACTGTATCTGATTCGAAAAAATAATGTTAACTAAAACATTGTAAATAAAAAGACTTACACAAAAAATCAAAAAACCGGACTTCTTAAGAAGCGAACTAAAAAGTACACCTGGACACAAAGACTGTAGACCTGGTTTTGGTCAGCCAGCTCGCGAATATGTATCCTCCGACTGCACAGCATGTTTTTTTTTCTTGTTTACGTCTTTTTAGTTCGCTTCTTAAGAAATCGGGTTTTTGATTTTTTTTAATAACGTTTTTTTCTATTATTAAAGTTAGCGTCTAATATCCCACTGCTTGGCAAAAGCCTTCCTCCTTCGTTTCCATTATTCCCGGTTCTGCGCCACTTCAACACAAGACAAAATGTTAAAATAAAATACCACCCCACATTCTAGAACTGAATGAGGCGAAATTTAAAACATACATAAAACGCACACTATGCAGACAGGCGTATTATAAGTTAGGGGATTAAATCGCTGATTAAAATGCTTGGCCCAATGCTAGTCTTGCTTCACAACCACTAGGGTGCAAAACATTAATGTTACGAAGTATTGTTGGACCAGCTGAAGACTGTATGAATATATTTGTATTGTATAAACTCAATTTATTTTTGTATTATATAACTGCGCAGCAGAAATGTGAGTTCTATGTACCAACTGTAAATTTATCATTTACTGTAGCTATTTTGTCGTTCGTTGACTTGAATACACGTATACCTTGGCAGTTAAGAGTGTATCATGTTCTTTCAAATGTTTCTCTGATGGTGGTGTATGTGTTGGATCATTCGGTTCCCTTCATGATGATTGAGCTGAGTGGTGCCAATCCATGGGTCATGTTCGTGAACGGGCGCCATCAGTAGGGATTGGTGACAACTTAACTACCTCGGCCTGCTTTTAACTGTGTACTTATTGTTTTTTTTTAACTGTTTATATTATTCTAGACGCCTTCACATGGACATCTTTTTACATCGTTCTCACATATGTATTTTTCCGACAAGAATGATGTAACCAAATAACAATTGTGAAATCTGTGAAAATATTTTGTTTTAGAAATGTTTTTATTTTATTTCATAATAAGCCAAATCTTGATCTTCATCTCCTCTGATGGAAATCGATGGATGGGGAGAACGAATGAGCTCTAAAGATGGTTGTGCACTCTTGTTTAGATGGTTGCCGGGCTTACGTTGATGTGTCTCTGAAAACGGCATAACTTCTGCTCATATTTTGAAGCAACTTTTTTAGGATACACATAGAGATCCAGTGATCTCCATATAAGTTGTATAGGAATCACTTTATCTGTATTGCTGCCCTCGTGTGTGTTTATGGGGAAGTATACGCAATAACGTAAAATATCATAATACCGCTCAATATTTTCTTATCCGACTGTACACAAGCCCTTGTACCACGCACGGAATAGCACTCGAATATGTTTGACTCATATTTCCTCATCTTACTACCGAGCCTGAATTATTCATGAAAACATTCCCTACAACGGACAATTTTTTGTACGAAGATGTTGCTTCAGACCTTGATAACAATCTGGGTTCTTTAACAGTCGAAGAACATGTAATTTTTTTTTACGCAAGTTTTGGTGTTCGATGGTGTTATATTTTTATGGCAATGATTTGTTATTAGGCTAAAACACACGCTTATAAAACACGCTTTAATAGAAAACCAAAATTAATTAGACAATTCAATAAATTAAAATTAAAAATAGTGTGCTTACCAAAAAAATAAATTTGGTGTAAAATAGTGTGGATTGTGTTACATTTTATTTAATGGTCCAAGAACATGTTTCTGTTTTTATTTCACACACGCTTTTTCGTAGCGTCAATTTTTTCCTGTTTGTTCTATACATTTTGATGTTATTAGATGCGTAATGGCGGCCAAATAGGGTGTTATATTGACCAGTGATGTGAATACTAATCGAGCTGAAATAATGCGCGGATGATAGAGGCTTATAATGTTTATCTTGGGGATGTGGAGTGGTTTTATGTAAGGCATATTTTGTTGCCGACGAACAAGAATTAAACCGATAATTGACCTTGCTTTCATCCAACTCTGTCACACTGGTTCGATATTAATAATTAAACGGTTTGTTGTTTGACTATTAATGTATTTAGCGTCACCGATTGATCCATTCTTCCTGAATTTTCAAGTAATATTAAGTAACGTAAGTACCTGGGCGACCAACCTCTGTTCGGTTGAAAATAAAGAAAACGACGTTTTCTAAAAATTAAACCTAGCTAGATCGATTTATCGCCCCCGACTGCATACTAAATTTCATGAAACTCGTTGGAGCCGTTTCCGAGATTCAGATTATACATATACAAGAATTGCTTGCTAAGGTATTAGATAGATAGATTATTATTTAGTCTGTTTCTTATTTTCTCTTTACATTTGACAAAATTAAATGAATAATACGTCTCCATTTTTTTAAATACGTTCAATATAAAATATGAATATGAAGCGGCATCATAATCAAATCTTATGTAAATTTTTGAGACAATTTTTAGTTTAGTTAAAAAACGTAAACGTTACAGTCACCGGGTAATGCAACACAGAGAGAGAAAGAAAGAAAGAAATCACATTTATTTCACACACCATAAATATAAAACAATTAACTACTAAAGACTAAACAACAATAAAAAAGAGACAGATTTTCGGTCTTCTGTCTACCTGAAACGATTATCAAAGACCTTAAAACGGGCCAAGTGCGAGTTGGACTCGCGCACGAAGGGTTCCGTACCATTATCGCAAAAAAACGGCAAAAATCACGTTTGTTGTATGGGAGCCCCACTTAAATATTAATTTTATTCTGTTTTTAGTATTTGTTGTTATAGCGGCAACAGAAATACATCATCTGTAAAAATTTCAACCGTCTAGCTATCACGGTTTATGAGATACAGCCTGGTGACAGACAGACAGACAGACAGACAGACAGACGGACCGCGGAGTCTTAGTAATAGGGTCCCGTTTTTACCCTTTGGGTACGGAACCCTAAAAAGACAGCTTGGGGCACCCACTAATCTACTTAATCTACTGCCGAGGCATGGAGAGGTATCGGTACGTAATAGTTGTCCAGCTTTTTCCAAACCTCGTTCCATGCACTTTATTTAGTCATAAAATCTAAAATTAATAAATTATAGCGAATTAATGTATGTCGAAGCTGAAACCCGAAGCGTGTCATAAATACTGAAATATGACGCCATTCTGTCCATTGACGGATATGTGGATTTCATCGAACAATACGCGGGCGATAGGAACGCCGAATATGACGTATATGTCGTAGTGATACTGTCAATTTTGAAATAGGGTTTTATGAAGGCTTTTTGCTGAAAAGGGAAGAAATATGTTTTTATCTCATCGTGAGAGGTGTATGAATGTGGATGGCTTTAGGAGAAAGACATATCCCGAAGAATTGCCAAACTTAATTGACAGTAGGCAGGGCACATAGTTCGCAGAACGGATAGTCCAAAATAAGGTTTTGGTTCAGAAGAAAAGTTCTGGAGAGCCCGCTTTCCGGAAAACGCTGCGTTGGAAAGTAGGTGGCCTTCCAACGCAGCGTCTTCCAGGTTGGCTTTAGGAAAAATAACATAGTCCGAAGAATTGCCAAACTTAAGTGACAGTAGAGGGGGCTCATTGCTCGCAGAATTGATTGTTCAAAAGAAGGTTCTGTTTAAGAAGAAAGGTTATGGACAGCCTGCGTACCTAAAAACGCTGCGTTGGAAGGTAGGACGCCTTCTAAAGCAGCGTCTTCCGGGTTGGCTTTAGGAGAAAGACATAGTCCGAAGAATTGCCAAACTTAATCGACAGTAGGCAGGGCACATTGCTCGCAGAACGTATAGTTCAAAAGAAGGTTCTAATTTAGAAGAAAAGTTCTGGGGAGCCCGCGTACTGGAAAACGCTTCATTGGAATGTAGGAGAGAGAGAGACGCAGAGTCTTCCAGGGTGATTTTTTTCCGATGACCTTGTTAGGGTTGCGGGAATCAGCTGGATGCGAGACGCATGGGACCGGCCGATGCGGCGACACTTGGGGAAGGCCTATGTTCAGCAGTGGAAGTCTTTTAGCTGAAATGATGATGGTGATTATGATGGTAAGAGGAAGAGAAGACCAAATGAACGATGGATGGACTGTGTGAAAGATATAAGATATATGGCTAGAAAGGGGATGACAGATGAGGCGATAACTAATGGAGAAGTATTAAAAAATCAAATATAAAAGCAGAATAATGGTTAGGCTAGTAAGTATAGTCACATAGTATTATTATATGTTACCAGAGGCTCTTCTTTTTATTGTTTTTTTTTTGTTTTCGTGTTGAAACCTTCAAAAGGTACCTGGACCCTTGGGGAAAAGACCAGGGAGTGTGAGCCTATTTACCTCGCTAAAACCACCCCGTTGATCAAAATAAACACATGGAGGAGGGCCCCGTTACCTCTTAAAAGACCAACCCGGCACCCTCTCTGTGCAAAGCCTGTTAGGGCACTTCCCTAGGGAGACTGCGAGGCGTCTCATCTGAGCCTCGCTGTGCACGGCAGCACATGACCGCTGTGTCACCGTCTTACCTAGAGTCACATGCTGGGCGGACAGAGTCCCTAACCTGGCCATCCGTGACCCGGAGTCCCGCCTGCTTATGATGCAGATGGGGTTACGGGATTTTAGGCGTCCAGGCGGTTTCCTCCACGACGTCTTCTTCTCCGAACGGGATCAGCCGTTTTACTACCAGAGACCCTAGACAAGTGAAATTCTATTATCGAAAGCGTGGCGATAGAGATTCTCAAAAAAACAAAATTGTATGGGATTGACAAGCGATATCGAAAAATCACGTGACCAATCCCTTACATTTTGACATTTCACCTATCGCCTTCGCTGACATTAAATGCTATTTGTCTAGAGCCTCGGTATTGTTTCAAAAAGATAGGGTACACTAAGTCAAAAAAAAAAAACAACGAGGGAGTAGACAAAACAGTAAACATTTTTCTTCTTTTTTCCTGTTAATTTTCATTGAAAACTGACATTATTTGACTAATAAACGCCACGTGCTAACGCTTAGCGATTTTTATTTATAAACTTTTTGCCTTTACCACGTTTCCTCATCTTTTCATACACACGCTTTTTGTGCGTCCTACGCACCTTCTAGTCAAAGAAAAATCTTCAAAGAAAAATATGGGCCCATTTATTTTTGATATGCCTATATACATTGTACTGATCTACTTCAATGTCAGGAAAAATACAATATCTGTTACGTTTATCTGGTCACATCTGTATATTGCACCTGCGAGGAAAGAACCATTACGGGAAATTGAACATTAAGTTAAGCTGGTCTGGTACTAGGTCTTCGCACTTTATGTTTTCTCGTTAGATTTTACAATACTCACAGTATGATGGAGATTTCATTGAGATATGTGCTTTGTTTTTACTAGGGTATTATCAAAAGAACGAAGGAATAAAAGTTTAAGACAAAAAACAACCGACTTCAAAATAAAAACACTACAAAGTGAAAAATAACTTCTTTTTCGGAAGCCGGTGTTCCTGTTTTCTTTTTTAACGCCGACCGCGACATCCGAAAAAAAAGTTATTTTTCACTTAGTAGTGTTTTTATTTGGAAGTCGGTTGTATTTTATTGTAAAAGGTTTTTTATATAGGCAAGTTATTTTGTAAGGTACCTATAATGCCAGAATATATTACCCGCATATCGTGAAACTTGAACATAACCAGTGAAAAGAGAGTATACCAAGGTGAACTGTAAACATCTGCTTACCCCTTTAGAGCATATAGGCGTCAGGTTATATTATACATTAAATTAAAATTCACTTATTTTGGAACCAGTCCATACGCATACCATGTGAAATTAATAATATTAGATACATGAAATGGTATAAACAATAAACAGACATGCGATCGCAGCAATACCGAGATAATTGCCGTCTTTTTTTGAAGAGTTATATTGTAAATCTCCGAAATTCCTCATCAGATATTCACCAAATTAAAATGAGACCAAATATGAAACATACTCTTTGAATCAAGTAAGGAATTATCTAAATTGACGGAGAATTCGGTGAAAGTTAACATAAAAAAACAATAACAAGTAGGTAAACGAACACAGAACATCCTCCTTTTTACCCGACTGCCGAAGGAGGATAATGTGTTTATCAGTCTATGTATGTATGTATGTATGTATGTAAGTATGTATGTATGTATGTATGTATGTATGTATGTATGTATGTATGTATGTAAGTATGTATGTATGTATGTATGTATGTTTGTTCCTATATGGCGTTCCAGAGACTAAACGCGTTGGCCGATTTTGATGATTCATACGTCAAATGATGCGTCTTAACCCTGCGAGTGTCATAGGCTACATTAAAATTAAACAATAGAAAAATGGCGGCTTTTGGGTGCCATATTGTGGGGGCCCAAAATTATTTTTTCTTCCAAACCCATCGTGTCATCATCAAAATAAAGGGTTTTAAGAGGTGATTTTAAAAATATAACACTTATATGTTTAAATGTATCCAATTCGAAAAAAACTAACTAAAAAGTTATAAATAAAAAAACTTAATTAAAAAAATCAAAAAACCCGACTGCTTCAAAAGCGAACTAAAAGTCGTAAACAAGGAAAAAATCATGCTGTGCAGGCGGAGGATACACCAGATTTTGGTCAGCCAGCCCGCGAATATGTATCCTCCGACTGCACAGCATGATTTTTTCCTTGTTTACGACTTTTTAGTTCGCTTTTGAAGCAGTCGGATTTTTTGATTTTTTTAATTAAGTTTTTTTTTGGAAAGTTAGTTAGAAAGGTCTTGGTACAGTGGGAATTAAGCATAACTGAGGAATTTGGGATATACTATAAGTATACCATCCTCCGACTAGCTCTTCAGGGTACACAGGTGTGAAGTTACAGAACAATGATTTAGAATCAGTATTATCTTATGGTGATTCACACGTGTTATGCCCAGTTGGTTTAGAAAAGTTGTTTAGTAGTTACATTTTGTACATTAATTTCATGTTAAAGGGTTGAGTATATAGTCACTAACACAGACTGCTACAGCACAATTTTTGATGGAAAAACCTAACTATCATAATGAAACTGTGAAAAGGGACAGAGCTATTTGTCACACTTATCTTGGAATGTTCACATTGCAGAAGTAAGCAGGAGGGTGTTTTGCTCGTTTCGGTCTCTGAAGCGTCTCCAGAAGTTCCTGCCTTTTCCGACTAAAGTTACTCTTGCTCAGTCTCTCCTTCTTCCTCTTCTTGACTATGCTGATGTCTGCTTTCTTGACGCAACTGAGGAACTTCTTGATAAGCTCGAACGTCTGCAGAATTTGTGCATCCGTTTCATATTTGGCCTCCGAAAATATGACCATGTGTCGGAATTTCGGAAGCGGTTGAAATGGCTGCCTATTCGACAGCGCCGAGATGCCCACACTCTTTCATTACTCTTTTCTGTACTTCATAATCCTAAGTCTCCTTTGTATCTTCGAGAACGCTTTGAGTATCTTGTTCCGAGAGGAAAACCTTGTCGTCTGTCATCATCTCTTCTCCTTCGTTTTCCTTCCCTCTCTTCAAGTCGTTACGGTGGATCCTTTACTGTTCGCGCTGTGCGCCTCTGGAATACTCTTCCACACTCTATACGAGATAGCCCTTCATTGGAGTTTTTCAGGAGAATTAGGGAATATTTCCTGTCAACATGACTCATTTATTTATGTATTTACGATTGTAATATTTTAGTTTTATATTGTATAGATATGTATTATGTTTATGCATTGTGTGTTGCACACGTATTTGTTTAGTTTATTTTGTGAGAAAGTATTTAATATTGTTAAGATTTTTTTAATAAGATTTTGTTGTGCACATGGATGTACTATCCTCAAATGTCATATTTCTACGAAACTGAGGTTTGCTGTTAGAGAACCCAAGTATGGGTTAAGCTCGCCTTTGTACATAAATATTGTCCTATTGTATTTGTATGTTTATGTTTTTTTGTACAATAAGGAATAAGAATAAGAATAAGAAATAAAGATACATAACAGTGAAGGATTAAACTCATAGAAACTGAAACACAAGTTTAAATCCATACTACCTATTTGGTAACCAAAACCATTCCTCTAATCATAGCAAGCTTTGAAACTGAGCATCTTTGGTTTAAGCACAAAGGAAATGTAATCTTGGTTGCAGTTCGGGCTTAGATTTTGTGCTTGTAACTTGGTCGCAGCCTTTTATATTGGTTTTCTAAATGTTTTGTATGCTATATATTGATAAACTAAGGAAAAGAAGTCTACGAGTCATAATGTTACTTTTAACTGGCAGTAAAATATGACTTTGGACCATTTAAATTATATTTATTTCTATAAGTTTTTTTTTTTTTTTACCAACCCTGCATTCGAACGAACAAAACAAATCGGTCAAGCCAGTTAAAAGTTTAAGCGATACTAACGAACAGCAATTGAATTTTATATATAGTGTGAACTGACACCGTGATGTATCAAATGAAAAACACAGCATGGTTTTGTTCACACGCTCTATTTTTGGAATGTGAATAGACGGCAGGTTTATTCTCAAAGAAAATAAATAATTAAGGTGAGCAAAGAAGCGTGATATTTGTAAAGAAAATATTTTTGAAAAGCCACAATATTTATTCTGTCAAAACTAAATGAGTTTTAGAAAATAACAGGCATACGAGCCAAAACATTTAATTTTTAGGGTTCCGTACCCGTACCGTACCCGTACCCGTACCGTACACCGTAGGGACTCTATTACTAAGACTCCGCGGTCATTTTTGCATATACGTTTTTAGATGACAATGCATGGTTAGCTAAGTGACATCATTCTAAATCCAATATGGCTAACGGCCTAAGATGGCAGACTAGTTATTTTTTCGGAACTGCCTTGATATGAATACGAAAAGACTTTGTTTTAAAAAAAGTTGGCCAATACCAAGTTCTTAGAAACTTTCTTTTCAATTCATTGAACGTTCCTAGAATCACACATGGTCGGCGATTGACCTGAATAACTAAATACATGATTGTTCAATGTATCGATTTCATTTGAAATAGAATGAAGGTTTTTAAAATTCGATATCGCCACTAAAAAGATAAGTACAGAAAGCCTACACCTTACAACGAGGGAAAACCAGCGCACGCATACATAGACGCGTACGTACGGCAATTTCAAACACACGCTGGTCGTGAGTGCGCTTGCCCTCGCTGTACGTGAAGCATGTCTATGTGTGCGTGCGTTTTCAAGTCAAGTCAAATTGGGCAATGTACCCGATCTGACTTGATTTGTTTCATAATGTCCGGGCAGTATACATAATGCACTGATTAATCACTTGGTCCATGACATTCACTCGTTGTATAGAGCTGTCCTTCTTTACCTATTCTAGTTTGTGCTATCACTATGAAGGTCTTAGAATGGTTTCTTGGTAAAAGCGATAAAGATGTATCGATTTTCAATCTAGGTTAGTAAAGGGTTGGTAAATGTTAGATTCTAAAAGTACAGTGGAAAGCGTGTGTCATGACTAAGCGGTTTCCAAAGTTCTACGAAAGTGATGTAAGGTTGTTTGAAAATTAATTTCTAATTGCTCCTATCGGAAAGTTAATAAAGATTTTTCCTACTTTTCTACGAAAAATTATGACCTAGAAATCTTTTTCGTATTTTTTCCTTTGTTATTAATACAGTTTATTGTAAAGTTTATTTTTGTAATACTTCCAATATCAATATATTTATATTTTTATGATTTTAATGAAATATTTAAAAAAATAGTAAGTAAAGATCTCAAAATCAACGTGCAAGACACTTGTTTTATTTTTTTAAAGACGATATTACCGCAGTAATCCCAAACCACTGCAAATCCTGAAAGCCAGAATCAACAGTGGTGACCACCAGAAAAGGCACAAAGGAACGTTTACAACTGGGATAAGCCCAGTTGCCTAGCATCACGGGTAGAAATTATCATTAATATGAATGGGTCCTAACATTGTGAGTTGTTATATTTGATTCCAATAATAGGTATGGCAAAAATGCTTGAACGCAGTTTTTGTTCTAGTTTCCACAAGGTCCGTATAGTTAACAACTCCTGATGCAGTCTAAACATTATTCAACATAATATTGCCAACATTTTAACACTTGTTTAATATCATTACCTAAGGCAGACAAAAAAGAAATATCACAAAACAATAGAACTGTCATTTATTTAATAACTCATTTTGCTACCGTCACAACAAAAAAAAACACTTGGATCCTTACGTTTTCATTAAACGACTCGTAGCCGTAGAACAAAGGACTGAGCTCATATTCTAGACCATAATGAGTTGTACTAATGTGTCTATTAAAACAACTTTCATAAAGACTTCTTCATTTAGGGTATTTGAGTGAGGTAGTATCGCTATAGTACTTGAAATGAGATGAATAACAGAGAATTTGTGTCAATATTTGAGAAGTTTAGGTTGGTAAACATTTTTACATAAAATAAATATAATTAATATTATTATTTGTCGAAATGTATTCGAATACGTGTGACATCCACCAACCCGCATTGGGCCCGCGTGATGGATTACGGCCCATTCCCTCTCACAGAGAGGATGCCGCTGTCCAAGCAGTAGGAACATTAAAAAGGCCGATAATGATGATGATGAATATATCAGTTACTAATAAAGATATTATATTTTTAAATAAAATAGTTCTGCTTCACAAGTATTATATTTTTAACAAGGCAAAAACAGCCGGGAAACAGGCAGGCGGGTTGCTAGGTTAACATGGCCCTTTGAGTCTCATAATATTCTAGTTACTAACTACAAAACTTTATCCCAGGCTACTTAAACTTTTCAATCAAGTAACAAAAATATGGAAAATCGTTCGTATTTGGATTAGCAAAAAGATGTTTGATACGTTTCTACCGTTTTGTTTCTTCATTCTTAATTTCCCCAATGAAGGCTGGGACAATTGAAAGGACCAATTGTCTTTGGTCAATCTCCCGTAAACGCGTTTAAGTCGTCATACCAGCCTTTACGAAGAGCAGTGGTGGCCCAGTGGTATCGGCCACGACTTACAAGTTGTAGGTTCGAATCCAAGCAGGCGCTTTACTTTGTGTAAATTTCATCACCACTGCTCTCAAAAACGGTCAAGGAAAATATCGTAATAGAAAAATTCGAACACATGCGACATCCACCAACCCGTACAGGGCTCGCGTGGTGAATTACGTCCCATCCCCTCTCACAGAGAGGAGGTCTGTGTCCCAACAGTGGGAACATTAATAGGCTGTTGATGATGACCAGCCTTTACTATGCTTCTCAATTTAACGATATTTAAAATTACTTTTTCTTTCTTTCCAGAATGCGCCACCATCCACTACATCTAGACCCAAACAAAAGAAGATAGCAGTGCCTAAAATGACTATTAATTTAAGTATACCATGTGAAGTGCTACCAATGTGACCATAAAATAGTGCCAAAACAATGCTTTGCTGTAGACTCAAACTACTCTATGCCACTATTGTTCTTTTACTTGAAGCAGAGTTGCTAGTGAACACGGGTGCTATGGAGTCGAAACGGTCTTCCATATTGGTTGCGCAGAATGCAGACGATTTGAAATCGTTGGAACTGTGTACGACTAGGAATCAACAACGGCTTGGGAGCGTGTTTGGGAACTTTACTAGGCATCATAAAAAAGGTAAGACGGTGTTTATTTTCTTAATATTACATCTAAGTTTTTAGAGTTTTCGCTGAGGTGAATATGGCTGGTTGATCTCAACTCCTGCCAAAAGGACTGACCCGCACCAACAGAATACAAATTTGGTTGAAAAAAGGTGAGGCAGACCATTGACTTTCAGTGGGACAGTTTAGGGTTGTAAGATTAGAATGTCTGCTGGCAACATAATTATGATAGTTACATTGAAGTAAATTTGTGTGATTGTGGTAATTAAAACTATAGTGTCTCGAAACAACTTAGATTTGTTTCTAGTAAATCTCATTCCGCACGGGACCGGTCAATGTGGCGACGCTTGGGGGAGGCCTATGTCCAGCAGTGGACGTCTTTCGGCTGATATGATGATGATGAAATCTCATTATAACAGAAAAAGTGCGAGTAAGTGCCCATAGATAATCTAGAATAGTGACAGGCAAGATGGCTATAGACTAATACTAAAATTAGTAAAGTTGCATTCCATTATTCTAACATACGTAAAGTACCTGAATATTCATTTCTTTTCAAGATTTTTTTGATATTTCTGATGAAGGTTTGCAGTAGAGGAGAACATGGGGCTTTAAACAATGCTTAATTGGGATTGACGGAAGCATATACTATACATATAAATTTCTTAAATGTTAGACTTTTGACAATCGTGGTCGGCAGAATCAACGCAATATTATGTTGGATAATGTACAGCAGTGTATTTCAATCTGTGGGTCGCGACCCCCTGGGGGGTCGCGAAGCTTCTGTATGAGGGTCGCCAGAGGTCGAGAAAACAACTTCAGTAAAAAAACAATAAAGATTAAAAAGATTGATTTATTAAGTGTGAGAATTTTAACAAAAGGATATACTCATAAACATTTGTGTGTTAATACAAACAAATTAACAAAAAATAAAATCCTAAGATAGACTCATGTTGATGCGAAGGTTGTGCTTGTTTTTGATTAATCAATTTCTCCCATCGTGGATCTGTATTTGCTACACATAGAATTAAATCGTTTTTCAAATTTAAGCGATTCTTTGCTTACTTTTTATTTGGACTATTAATGAAAATGTCAACTCGCACAAGTACGAGGTGGCAAATGGAATGGAATCAAACACTTCAAAGCCTCAGTTGTCAATTTCGGGTATTCTGTTTTTCACCTTAAATCCAAATCCAAATTAGCAGACTTGAATTCCAAGTGTAACATCCTATCGGCAGATAATTCTAGCAGATTCTCTTTGAACTTAGTTGCCAAATTAACCTCATTTATAGCTGCATTTAAAAACGGATTTAAGATCCACCTCTGCCCAGTGTTTTCCGATGTCTCTTGCACAGAGAAGTAATGACACATTTCTTCTTTCATTGTGGAGACGCATAAAAACGTCGTATGGAATGAACATTTGTAACACTGTAACATACACATACATACATGATAAAAAGCGAAGGGTCGGGGGGTCGCGAAATATTTTTTCATACCGGTCGCATCATGAAAAAGGTTGAAAAACACTGATGTACAGGATGCCTCAAGAGTTGTTTATTATACGGACCTTGTAGAAACTAGAACAAATTGCCGTGCGTTCAACCGTTTTTGCCATACCTATTATTGGTATCAAATATCACAATGTTAGGAACCATTAATATTAAAGTGTAATTTTATCCGTGGTGCTAGGCAACTGGGCTTATCCCAGTTGTGAACGACCTTTTGTGCCTATTGGCCTTGTTTGTTCTGTCTCCTGCTTGGTATGGAGGGCTACTCCTCCGTTATTCTTTTCTGATTAATTTCGTTGCGGGATTCAAGACAGTTAAATACATTCACCGCGACTTCATCGAGCCTAGGCGCTTTTTTGTTACTCGCCACTATTGATTCTTATATTCTTTACTACTTTACACTACTTTACGATTCTTATTAGTTACTATTTAGTTCGGAATAGTGAGAAGGGAGAGCAACAAAAAAATAAACTTTGTCGCTGACAAACGAAACGAAAGTGACTTTCTATCAATTTTTGTAGAGCCTGTGGTAACACGTCGACTTTGTAACTTAAATACCGTAACTAAATAATAAATATTTATCGCAGTTACTGATAAAACAATTCCAATTAGCCTTAGGCAGTTAATTATGGGTTTAAGCTTAAATAACGAGGTAGGTAACTAAGGCTTCGAAACATGAACGCCTACAAAATTTGCTTTTAACTATAGTATTTATCTAGCCAGTAGCCTTCTTCGAAAATGTTATGTCTAGGTAATAACATATTATTAGGTAAAATAAATAGGTTTTTGAATCCATTAGCTAGCTTACCTACATTGCGTTGTAACTCAGGCTCTGTGGAATATTCAAGAAATAATGTATGTATTGTTAAGTATTATTATAAAGTCATAAGATGATTTCTTGTAACAAGTTTGTAAGTTATTTTTCGGGTACAAAGCAATATTGCCTGCAATTCATTGGCTTTTTTAAAAATCCACTTTTTTATTGTTTGGAACCATGTGAGAACGTAAATCGTTGGAAGACAAGATACTTGCTTAGATCCTAAAGGACAATATTTTGTGTACAATAAATAAAGATCACAAAGCTTTAACCAGTGGATGACTCACTTAGGACATACTTCTGAAAACGAACCTTAGTCCAATTATCCAAAGTTTCAAAGTAAACAGAATAGCCGGCAAATTCTAGTTACTACCTAATATTCTTTCCCATATTGAATTTGTAGCTAAAATCCGAGAATTGCAGGGAATTCTGTAAGAGATTCGAACGAATCTGACGCAGCAGCGGTTATCTATATTATACGTCATAAGAATGGACATTTTGAGCTCTGCGAACGACGTTAGAACCGGGAGTTATTTGAAATGAAACTAAGGGATAAAAGTATATTCGGAAGATTGTGATAAAGCTTTGGTTTTGACTGCAAGGTTTTCTTTAACGTAGTTTCTTGTAATAACGATCTATTAGAAGCTATTTCGCTATAAACTATAGGTAATTAATGAATGAACTACAATAAGTTCCAATATTCAAACATTTCAAAACATTACATAAAATAACACCACGTAAGCAAGTAAGTATTAATTTTATTTTGCAAAAGGATTAGCCTTTTTTTTTTTTTTAGCGTGGAGGAATGCTCATGCATACTGCGCTACCACGGGGAGATAGCGCAGTTATGTGGGACTCTAACCCACTAAAACTCCAAAGGAAAAGGATTAGCCTAGGTTACATCAGTTTGCATTATAAAAAAATGGACATGGCCGTTACACATTATAGGATCCCTGTCTTTCGAACTAGGAAAATACTGTATCTTGAAGAACATTACTTACTATACGGCAGAAGTACAACTAATGTAAGCAACTATTTTATTTAAATGGCAATGCTCACAAGGGAAAGACTGACTTGTTTCACAAATAACATACACATTATTCAACGTCAAGCTAGTGCTTCCTTGCTTGTTTTGTAACCTACTATGCAACATATAAGAAGCTATCTACACAACTAGAATTAATTTAGTCTAATAGCTGGAAACAGTGTAATTTTTAGGACGACTCTTTTTTTTTCTTGTGCTTGATTATCGTAAATACCTTAGAGTTTCCTTGCGTAATCGAATCAGAAATGAAGACACTGCAAGAGAACCAGGGTTACCGACATAGCCAGAAGAATTTCCAAACTTAAGTGGCAGTGGGCAGGGCACATTGCTCGCAGAATGGATGGTCGATGGGCCGAAAAGTTCTGGAGTGGCTACCGCGTACATGAAGACGGAGTGTTAGAAGGCCTCTTGGTGGAACGATGATCTGAACAAGGCTGTGGGAATCTGGTGGATACGAAACGCACAGGACAGATCATTGTGGCGACGCGATGTCCAGCAGTGGACGTCTTTCAGCTGAGATGATGATGGCTATGATGTTGATATCTTAGAGAGGCACCTACTGCGAGTTGTCAAGAATATTTAAAACGGTTTACCAATGTAACTGACTACTCTGTCACTATTTGAAATAAGTCTGGATTTGTGACCAGTTTAAGGCAATTTGATTTCCACTTATGGCCGTAAAGTATAGTATAAGTTTGGCAAAAATAAGCGTAGTGTTTTCTTAGCTTTTTTCTAGTATGGTACACCATGTGTGACTCTTTACCTAAACAACACATTCTGATTTTATCAGCACAGAAGTGAATACTGCAATCTATTCACTTAATAGAAACCGTTAATCGCTTACCACGACTCCCTCGGGGATAGAGACTGTGGTCTATTTCCAACGGAAACTGCACGACCTAGTAACACAGTAGATGTACTATGGCGCAATTCGTGGTAGGTATACATCGTACCGGGCGAGTTGGGATGGGACTCAAGGGCGGAAACTGCATAATTAGAACTAAAGAGATTTTAATATTAACGTTTTGAAAAGAAACAAAACTACATTGGATCTGGAATATTTTCGTATGAATTACAATTTAAAACTATCGCTTTATACGCCCACTAGAATAAGTAGTCATACTTGTATTGACAATTTTGCACACAGCTACCGGAAAGATTGCAAAGCTGAAGTTATGGATCTAGTCCTTTCAGATCATACGGCTCAGATGCTTAAAGTGCCTATAAAAAAAACTTGCAAATTAAAATATTGGAAAACTAAAAAGGCGGACTTATGCATGACAAATATAGTTACTTTTAAAAAGCATCTGAGTTGTCTATCTTTTATGGGGGTACATGATGCCACAGACGCGAACGTAGCTTTCGACAATTTTATGGAAGATTTTTCTCTTTTATATAAATTATGTTTTCCAGTAAAAGTGATAACTATAAAAACAAACATTAAAACGAAATGGATATCTCATGGAATTAAAATATGCAGTAAGAAGCAAAGGCTTTGGAACTTTGGGCCCATAGGTTAAATCCTGAATCACAAAATAAATTAGTTATTAAAAACTACACTAAACTTTATATGAAAATTATAAAACTAACACAAAAAGCTCAAAATAATCACTTCATAAATACCGCCCAAAATAAATCAAAAGCTACCTGGCAAATAATAAATTAATCTAAGGTGTATTTACCACAGGAGCCTATTATGTGCGTAAAAAGAAATGATTTGTCGTTTACACAGCCAATGGACATTGCAAACGAATTTAACAATTATTTTATTGATACAATTGAAAATAACGTAAAAACTGACATCAAGATGAATAATATTAATTTAAATAATCAGACATTGAATTCAATTTTCATGCAACCTGTAACCGTTGACGACATAATAAATATCATTGGCAACCTAAAAAACACAAGTACCGTTGGATATGATGGCGTTTCTACAAAAGTAATAAAATTTACCAAAGAAGAAATAGCACCACCATTAGCTCATGTAATTAACCTATGTATTGCTGATGGCATATTTCCCAATAATCTTAAAAAGGTTATAATAAAACCATTATATAAAAGAGATGACAAAACCGATTTAAAAAATTACAGACCAATTGCAAAAATATCTATATTCTCAAAAATTTTCGAAAAAGTTATTTATCATTCTTTATAGGCCTATTTCGAAAAGTATGAATTATTTTGTAATGAACAAAAGGGCTTTCGTAAGAATACCACGACTAATATGGCACTATTTGATCTATTAGCTAATGTCATGTCATCTGTAGATAAGAGAAATCCTGTCTGTGCAATTTATACTGACATGACAAAGGCATTTGTGGATCATAAGATTCTGCTACAAAAATTACATAGTTATGGTGTAAGGGGAAACGTCCTACAGCTAATAGAATCGTACTTGAGTAATAGACTTCAATGTACAGAAATTGCTAGAATATGTCCAAAGACTAAATTAGAGACGATTTATGTATCAAAACCGAGACATGTAAGATATGGTGTCCCACAAGGTAGCGTACTAGGGCCGCCTCTTTTTTTAATATATATTAACGATATCCCAAAAGTAACATCAAACAAAATGGTTCTCTTTGCAGATGATAGTACAGCCATAGTAAAGTGTACAAATGTAAATAAGTATCGGAATGACATTAATACTTGTTTAAGTGACATTATAAATTGGCTACATAATAATAATTTAGTAATAAATCTAAGTAAGACAAAAGTTATGCACTTTAATCAACGCTGTGAAAACCCAAACGTTAGTATTACCTACCAAGGCTCTGACATTGACGAAGCAAATAAAGCTAAATTCTTAGGTATAGTGATCGACAACAAACTGACATGGAAACCTCATGTTGAAGAAGTGTGTAAAAAACCGAGTAAATCAGCATACGCCCTTTTTCAACTTTCAAAGAAAGTCAATAGTCGGGCTCTCTTAACGGCATACCACGGACTAGTTGCCTCCGTTTTGCGGTATGGTATTATTTTCTGGGGACAGTCTACTGATAGGGCGCTTGTATTTAGGATGCAAAAACGATGCATAAGATCAATGTGCGGTCTTAAGACCACAGATAGCTGTCTTCCTTAATTTAAATCTATGAAAATATTAACATTCCCGTCTTTATATATAATATTTGAAACGGCTTCATTTGTGAAAAACAATCCACATCTATTTCAAAAATTGTCGGCAGTCAGAAGGAATCCAATACGAACTCAATATGTGAATCAATTGTGTCAAGTTAAATGTAAAACAGCACTAATGCAAAAAAGTTTTTTTGGCAATGCCCCACGCATTTATAACAAAGTACCTAATATTATTAAAACTATGAGTTTATTGAAATTTAAAAGGGCACTAATGGAAATATTAATTAAAAAAAGTTATTACACAATTGACGACTTCCTTAATGATGAATCATTGACTGATTGACATGCTATTTATACCATTTGACATTTTTATTTTTATTGTAACCATGATGACATTAATGTATTACTGTGACATTTTACTGTGATTGACATTAATTTGTATTATTTGATTTTCATTGATATTTAAAATTATAATCCAATATTTTAATTTATATAAATTAAATAATATGTTTTGCATGCCCATGTGATGGTAGAGCATGGAGGACTCTTATATATTTAAACATCTATGTACTTAATACCCATGTTTGCAAACCAATAAATGATTTTGATTTTTTTGATTTTTCAAAGGACTCATGAGTGCGAAACTTTTAGATGATGTGGGTGTGAAAAGCCGTTTCCTAACTATATAAATATTTGTTTTTTTAATTACAACGGTTGAGAACCAATTTTATTACAAAAGGTAAAGATAAAAATAATCAATTTACAAGTGTACTAAATTAAACATATAAAAAAAGAAAACATTTTTTTTTTCTTTTTTTCTTTGTAGTACTTTATAAGCTCGAGCTTGACCACTATCTTACCGGTTGGTAAATATAAAAGAGGTTAGATAGGGACGGCTTCCAGTTATTAAAGAATACAAGATATTGCAAGACTGAAAAAGCATTTAAGGTTTTGAAAAACGGACCAAGTGTGAGTCGGACTCGCGAACGGAGTGTTCCGTACCATTGTTCCAAAAAGCTACAAAAAAAACACGTTTTTTGTATGGCAGCCCCACTTAAATATTTATTTTATTCTGTTTTTAGTATTTGTTTTATTTTTTGTTATAGCGGCAACAGAAATACATCATCTGTGAAAATTTCAACTCAAAACGCCAACAACTCTAAAACTTCTGTATTGAATACCAATTATTGCGTAAAAATCGCTTTTTGCTCTTGCAAAAGATACGTAATAAGCCTGCCGGTTTACAACGAAAATTACTTCTCCAAAACTTTTTACACTCTGTATACAATGCCTCACAATACTTCTTGACTACTATTAGCAAACTTAAAGCTATTACACTGTTTGAGTTCGCCAACATTCTTAAAGGTCACTGCTTATGGCTCGGAGGGTAAGCCAATATAGCGTACATAATTTGGAACTTCAAAGTTTATAGTGGTAGGTAGGTATGTTTATTAATTAATAATATGTACGGGTCAAAGTTCGTGAGCATTTCTGGTACCTTCAGCTTATTTATAGCACACAAATATACAAGTTTACGAGCGTCGAGATCATGATTGGTTCAAAGTAAATTATGGGTTTCAAACTAGGCCTCCAAAGGTGGCACATGGTTAACTATTTATGTTGATTATTCAACTAAAATATTAGGCCTCAGTTATCTGCTATCGTTATTTTCGTATCTGATAGAAAATGTAGAATTATCAAATCAATATCAACATTGTATTACATTGTAATGAAAAATAATTGTGTGTTGTGACTACCTATGAAATATAATGATAGACACATGTCCAATTTTGTTATTATATTTAATGAACCACATGTTATCCTTTAATAACTTGGTACAAATCTAGACAGACTGCTAATAAGAACTATATAAGGGTAAACTCAATACAGGACCATGGAACAAAGGACCTCACATAGAAGTAATAAATGACACGAGCTACAACCAGCAAAGATCTACTTATTAAAAATCTTAATCATAAATTTACTGATAGTCTAAGCATAGCCTTATCGGGCTTACGGGCACCTAAAACCCATGAAAACAATCACCGATCTACAAAAGGGCTCTACATCACGATGACATAATTCTGATCGTCCAACAAATACCCGTTGGTCACGCCAGCATCAGTCGAGCGCAACCCTCACTAATCCGGGTCTGATTGCCGAGGGGATTACCTGGGACCTGCCTTTGTATTACTGTTATGCTATTAGACTCTGATATTACGGGCATGACGTCATTTATAGAGGTCATTCAGGGTAAACAATGGATAATGTTTAGCCTTAAAGAGCATGTTAGGCTTGATGGTGGACGGAATTAGGCGTAAGTGACGATTTATGCTATTTTTAAGATAAAACTGTCTAAGATGTTTCGTTGGTCTAGAAAACTTAAGCGATAGTGTTATGTAGTGTATGAGGTCACTAAATTGGATTCCGGTTCAAGCAAAATTTCATTGAAGTTTTTAATCTAGATTTCTCAGTAGCCAAACTCTAGATTTCTGCCCGGTTGATGACTGGCTATAGATTACATGGTACTTAAAAATTGAGGGTGAAATGTGGTTGTATCAGGCACATCTCTGTTTAACCCGTCGGAGCATACAGGCGTGATATTATGTTGTTTGCTAAAGATTATGTCTAGCTGTGTGTATGTAGATTTGATTAACTTTATTAATCAAATCTACATGTGGAGAATTAATTCATACGTTGCAGTCAAGTTATTAGGTTTAAGCCTTGAACAAATATTATTTCGGGGAGTGTGCGATGGAACTGCACAATTTGATTCCACCTAGCCCTTTCCATCACCGGACAACAAAACGTACGGCAATGCGCCACCAGTACATGGTGGACATCCCACCCATACGTACAAAGCGTTTTGCGAATACTTTCATTGTACGCACAGCTAAGGAGTGGAATTCCCTGCCGGAGTTTTTGTTTCCTGATAGCTACAACCTTGGGGTCTTTAAGTCAAGAGTGAATAGGTTACTTCTAGGCAAGCGTGCTTCACCGTCGACCACATCATCACTTACCATCAGGCGAGATAGTGGTCAAACGCGAGCCTATAGATAAATAAAAAATAAAAAAATATTGTTTAACAATATTGAATAAATCGCAAATACAGAATCGTGGTACAAAATATTACAATAATCTTGAAAATATTAAATAATATTTGCTCTATGTAATGACAATAGCTAAGATTAATATCCAAAGAAACTTTTTCATTTGATAAAACGATAACAAAACATTATATTTATAGTCATTTCAAATAGAAGCAGATTTTAATTTAAACCTCGCTCAGAAAAGATTAAGTATATCTTGTTTCCAATTATCTGCTCAAAGCTCAGATGTGTGGAGCGATAATTAAAAGGTAGTGGATAAGATAATAAATGAGCTTGATTGAAATCCGAGATTATACTCAACAGATCTAATCAATAAATCAACATAAATAATGCGTAGAATTAATACAAAGAGATACACAAAGATATCATGACAAAACCTTAATGACTGAATGTAAAATAAACGAAATTATTGTAACTGTTTTTCATATAAAATTTGTAGTACAAGCTTCGGAACAAATTATCATACCGTTAATTTAAGCACCACTAACGACCTGCCACTCAAGCATTGTTGTAATTTTCTACATTATTTCGCGTATTTCCATTTCAACGTTTAGGATTTTACGGAGCTCGTAAAAGTATTACCTGCTACGTGTGTTGTGTGTAACATGTTAAAAGGAATATTAATGAGTTTGTTTTCTTTGACAGGTCACAGAAGAAGAACAACCACAACAACAACGTCACCAACAACGGTTACCTTTACAACAATAAATGGAGAAGAACCAACAGATGTATACACAACAACAGAATATGTTATAACAACATATCCCAAGTTACCTAAGCCACTTCGCCTCTCCTCACTATTAGATAAAGAATATAATGATGATGTACATAATATAGATAACATTATAGATGAAGTTACATTAAGTAGAGGGAGACACACTAAACACGATAGAATAACAGATAAAGAAATTATACAAGAATTAGATGAAACTTCGCTATCTAAGTCTATGAATAAAGTTAAGAAAATGTACAGAGATTCTGCGGGTTCGACCGTTAATAAGTTAAGTGGGAAGGGTGGTAAAGCCGGTATATTTTTGACTGAAAACTGTACAACAGTTATAGCTCAAATAGGAACTACAGCGATACTACATTGTGAAGTTAGTGATATCACCGAAAATACGGTAAGTTGTTATTATGATTTTTCATTCTTAGAAATTATATTATTTAGTATAGAAAATAGTTCTAACAGTTCTGATCTTAATATTGACAGAACAGATTTTTTTACAACTATTTTATTAAATATTTTTTGATATTGCCTCTAGAAATTTGTGATTTAAGTATACAAAGTGTCCGGACTTGTAGTAATAAAACTTTAAGGCCGTAAAATACACTTAATTTTATCGGTAAAAACACTCCAGTTAAGGGGTGCAATCACCACACCCTCAAAGATGGAGCTATTTTAGTACCTGACTTATTAAAACTAGGTATCACAGAAGCGTTAATTTAATGTTATTTTTATGGCCATAACATAATGAATCTAAAAAATATTCAACTAACACTGAAAATATAAGATTTTTTTATATTGAACCATAAAAGACAATTTTTAAATAAACTTAATTTCACAAGTTTTCATTGCATTTAATTCTGCAATTTTTTTTTATTGATTATCATATGTCTTTTATGATATTTTTTTTAAAAATAATCACAGCTCTAAGCTAGGTTTTAATTTTATTATTGCCTAAAAAGAACCCCTGCGCATGTTTGCCCTATATTTTTTGCAGAATTTTAGGAAAAGAACCTAAGTATGGCGATTAAACCCCTTAAATGAGGAGCTTTTATCGATAAAATTAAGTCTATTTTACGGCCTTAAACTTTTATTACTACAAGTCCAGACACATTGAATATCTGTTGCTTATAAGAGCTTTTAAATTCTTGACGTGATCCAACTCACAAAAATATATTTCAAGTTTTAAATCCATTCTAGCTAGGCAACAAACACCGCCCGAAAATTCAGTTAAGCCAAAGATAATGGAAACAGCAAATTGAAAGCTTGTATTGTATTAAAGGTGTTCCCACAGAATTTTGTTTCAACGTCCAATATAGGGGTAACAATCAAAACGAAATTCTTCAAAAAGTTTCTAACAAAACCGAGTATAAACACGCATAGAACTTTAGCCGTAACTTTGTAAAACTCTTGAATGACTTCCAAAACTCCGACCAGAATGCTTGTTGTTTCGTTTGGGGCCAAAATTACAAAAATTTGTTTAGCTAAATTCATAACTCGTATAAACACATGTGGGTAGTCGACGCGTTTTATATCATAATTGTTATGAATGGCCCTCACAAATTTTTGCGTGGCTTTCCGAAAATGTTTTTTGGGGTTTTAATGTTACGTATCGTTCTTTCTGATTATACAAAATGTTTGAAATGAGTTCTGAACTTGGGCTCTACATAAAATTACATTTGACAGCGATGAGGAGTGTCAAAAGTATAAAATGTATTAAACTGACCAAAACCTCTAAATGAAGTGTCATTCGATGTCAGCGATAACGAAAGGGATTAGTCACGTGCCATTTCGATGGCGTTTTACAATCCTATATATTTTTGTAACTTTCAATTGCTATTACAACGTTCTCGTTAATCGAAAGACACTTGTCTGGGCCTCGGCTCTACCCAAATTTCCCGTAGTCAACGTTGGAGTTTAACAAAAACTAATATCTTACTTCAATTACCCTTTCTCTGTCTAACCATAAATATTATTTATAATGAGACGATGCTGCAGCACTGTATCTCACTAACCTTGCCAGGGACCACATGTCCCACATAATATTACTGAAACACACTTTCTGGTATATAAAGTAAAGGGTAATTTAACTGTTATATTGAAATCCTTAAACCGTTATTTTCTTTGTGTCTATTAACCCTAACAGTGAATCTCATGCAATGTGACATTTCAACAAACGTTATTGCTGCTAGAAAGTAATTTAGTTAAAATCTACATAAGAGCGATCGTCATTTATCAAGAAATCAAAATCAACCTCACTCAAATAATCAGTGCTCTCAAAATGACAGAATAATTAACTTTGCAAAGTTTAACTGTAATCGAATAGTTATCAATGAGTTCAAAACTTTTAATAGAAAAGTTATCCTGTTCATTGAAGATGTCAATCGAATTGTGATAGAACATCAATTTTGGTTTTTTTCTTGCAGGTGACTTGGATAAGAAGAAAAGACTATTCGTTGCTGTCAGTCGGTCTCGTCACGTATAGTGCTGATAGCAGATTCTTCTCCGCTCATGGGAGACATGTTAAGGTAAGATTTAAAGAATGTATTATTGATATCTAATTTATTTGATTAGCTTGTTATTTCCCACTGCCTATAAAAAGGTCCTCTTTCTTTTTGCTACACATGTCCATCTCCTGAAATTGTGTAATATTTATAATTAAGACAGTGATATCATTCCTACCAATAACAGCACTTGTGCCTTTTCTTTTCAAACACTTTGAATTCTTTTTCGTTTTAACACTCGCATAATATCAGTCTTTAGGTATAGTTTTTTTTTTATTTATTCTCTACCAGGAAAACTAAACAAACTTCTCCAAAATCTCAATCCCCAAATGTTTACATGACTTTAAAAGGTTTTACATAAAATTCCTCCACTTTAAAATATTTTTTGCACTCAAAGGAAGTGCAAAAAATCGTGTGTCTTTCTATCATTCCTCACGCAATCCATCCACCTCTTCCTCTTTAACTCTTTTCATCTTCTTGTTCTACTTTGCCTTATCCCATGTTACTTGGGGCCGGCGCGAAACGTTTTCCTCCTCCATACCGTCTTCCGTCACGCTATCACTGACTCTCTTTTTGTTCATGTTACTCCTAGCACAGTCCATTCATCTTTCCTTTGGTCTCCTCTCCATCCATCCACATTTATATTCATAACTCTTTTAGTAACTTACGTTTCATCCCTGCTCAGCACATGACCATACCAGCATGCAAATATTCAATCTCACCTCATTAATCACACAGCAAAACATCGTATTATAATACAACGACTAATTACAAACATGTCACCAAATTCAATTTAAACCTAATTAATACCTGTGTAAAACAGTGATGTGGTTTTATATTCATAATAATTACTTGGTAATGGGTGAATGCATCGCGGAGTGGGCTGGGCATTCATTTAGTGGTCGTTAGTGGGTGAATAGGCCAAATTAATAGCTGTAACCCAAATTGGTTTTTCCCAGTATAGGCTGGAAGGGCTTGTGATTTGATTTTGTTATGAACGACCGTGGTCTGAGCGTGACCTATTTTAATATGTTCAATATTAGCCAGTTTGTGTGTATACAATTTTTGGGCACCATTTTTCGAAATTTTGTCAAGTCGTTTTTATTCCGAGATGGTGCAACATGATTGTCTTCTTCTTATATACTTCTTTATTAGTGGTCATCTCAGCAGTTTTTCGAAAGTTTATCGAGTAAAGTATTGATAATAATTAACTAATTTACATTTATGTTTGTACATAAATGTGCAATCTATTGAGCAGAGAGGGGTCACGCGGCCAAGCTTTCAAGAGGTCAGTTTTGCGTTCGACCGTGCAGTTCCTCACGAACCCCGCTGTTGGACGGTCTACGCGGTACCACTATTGTCATCATGTTTTTGACTATAGTTCTTCATCAGAAGACTTTTTTATTGAAGAATTATTGATTGTGTAGTCATTATCAACATCAAGACGGAAAAGGAAATACTGCGTGCGCCCAGTAAATAAGGATAGATAAGAAGATGGAGAATTTTATAGACGTTTTTCTAAACGGGTTGAAGATAAATAAATTCCAACAACAATTTCCAACCATACTTCTGCTACTTTTCCTCGGTTTTTATAATCGTTACCCTTCGCATCGTATAAAACGCCTCCTGTGTGGGTATATCTATGTAACGTTATATGACACAATGAACGCAAAACTGACCTCTTGAACGCTTGATCGCGTGGCCGCTCTCTGTCTGATAGAACCCAGGTACTTATAATACATAATAAAGCATGTTGCACTCATCATATTATTCCATTCCATAAAAGAAGCCGTTGCCACGTAAGTTTTAACATTCATAAATAATCCCTGAAGAAAATGAAGAAATCTTTACATGAAACATAAAAGCTAATCAATCTAAAAAAAAAATGAGTTAAAATATTATAATCTTCTTTATGATAGATTGAGATTCAAATACATTCATAAATAATTCAAAACCACTATGCACACATCAAAAAAATATTAAAATCTAATTGACAAATCAAAGAGACATTAAAATTTAAGTCAAAACGTAATAGTTCAGACAGACCCGAGGCTCAGCATTTATTACATGAAATAAATCGATGGGTCGTACAGGTCAATGAGTTCGATCCCGGTCAGCGTTATTTGAAACCGTTGAAGAGAGTGGAATATTTACAAAATTAAATGTGAGTGGTTCTAAATGTAGTAACTAGTTATATTGGAATTTATAATAAAGCAAAGATACTAAGGTTGACTCGTTTGAAGGACTAGAACAAGCCTATATAATTAGAGACTACGGTTAAATGAGAAAGAGATAAATCCAACGCATATATTAAATTTATACGATCATCGAATAATATTCTAATCCAATTATTCTATATAAGGGTGAATGATAATGTGACGGTTAACAGGTGAAGAATGGTAGAAGAAAACACGTTGTGCCAAACCCAAGTAACATGGTACAATAGCAGGCACGACCATTTGATATCGTACCTAAACTGTTCACTTCACTTCACTTCACTTCTTGTTTGAATGGCACCAGATGTGTATAAAACTCCGTTGTCTGAAATCGTTCGAGAGAGTGGAATTTATAAAATTAAATGTGGGTGGTTCAAAACGTATTTATATTGGAATGTTTAATAAAGCTAAGATAATAATATGGTTGACTGATTTGAAGGACTGGAAAGGGCCTATGTATGTAGTAGTATGTTAGACAACGATTAGCTGAGAAAAAAATAAATCAAATGGATATAAATTTATACGACTATCAAATAATATTCAAATACATGTAAGGGCGAATGACTTCGTGACGGTTGACAAGTGAAGAAGAAAACGCGTTGTGCCGACCCCAAGTAACATGGTACAATAGCAGGCACGACCATTTTATATCGAACCTTGACTGTACAAACTCCGTTTCCAACAGAAATAGGCCCCGACTTCTACACTAATTTCAAAGGAACACGAATTTTCCTTTCTTCATCTCTTTCCAAGTATATCAGTCACTTTCTGCTTATATAAATTAGCTGTGTTATTATATAAAATGGTTTATAATACCGCTTTCAAAAAAATCATTAACCTCTGGCATTCTTAAATCTCCTACTTAAGTTATGCCCTGAGGAACGACTAAAACTCAAGCGTTCCACAACTTTTTAAAGTTAGTAACGACCAACTGTGTTCCAAGGAAATTAGTAAAATATTCCTTGCGGGCCAAGCGGAAGTAATTAATCGCTTGTACCTAGATAAATTAGGTTCTAATAGTTCACGTTGATCGTGACTAATGATACTGCGGTCCATGTGAAAGTAAGTGTCTCAAATAGTGCGGTTGTAGATATAGAATGGTCGGTTCTATAGCCAATGACTTCTATTGATGGCTTGATAGTCGAAGTGTCTATTCTCTTCTTCCTCGTAATATAATATCTATTTCTTTCGCTGAATTTTAGTCTTTCATTTGAAATAGTGTATCTTTCAAATAGTGAAAAATAAATCTCAGAGTAAATAAAAGAATAAGTCCTTACACCTCTGAACACTCACAAAAGTCCCTCTTTATAATATTAGTTAAGATTTCATAATTCTCAAACTAGGTGTTGTTCAGGACGTCTTTCGTATAAGTTTGTATATTTTTTTATTTCTTCATCGATCAACATGATTCATTATTTGTTAGTAGGAACAACACCTTAGAACTATTGTTAGTAACAATACAAATAAACAAACAATTAACAATAAATTATTAATTGAAATAACAGCCAAATAATAAAAAGTTCGAATAATATATTAAAAATGTCAAAAAGAATCTATATTATTATTACATTTATTTCAGATGTCAAATCAATACACAAAATAAAACATTAAATAATTAAAACACAAATTAAAACATAGAATCACAAATTAGATTATTAACACATTAAATTAAATTATATTCAATTAAACAAACATTAAAATTATTAAAAGAACGTCTAAATAACGTCAAAAGGTATTAGTACATTGCTTATAAACTATGTTAGTAAGCGCCCATAACAATGCGCATCCATTTGTTCTGGATTGGGCAATCCGTTCGAGACGCAATCATCTGCAAGATGCCGTTGCTACTGCTTCGCACGTGCTGCCACAAGGAGGCTACCCTCTTGCATATAACCGCATGGAAACCGTCCGTCCGCGCCTCCGCAAACATGCCGGACGCACTACAATAGCGAGGCAGCCGCATCAACACCCTGAACATATTATTGTATTGGACACGCAGAGAACTAGCAGCCCGTTGAGTGTAATTCACCCACAAGCTGCTCGAGTAGAAGGATTGGCAATACGCCTTAAAAAGAGTTATCTTAACTTCCCTCGAGCAGCGTGCAAACCGACGCGCAATCATATTCCCCCGGACTGCCAGCGCCCTGCGTTCCCTCTCTATGTCAGCATCATCCTGCAACTCGTCAGTCACAATGTGCCCCAGATATTTAAATCTTGCCACTACACGCAAAGCCACACCATTAAGCATAATAGGCGGCACACGGACTGGACCACGCATGCCACTCTTGAAGACAAGAACTTCGTTTTTCTTAGAGTTATATCTCAGTCCATGATCCACCGCGTATGCCTCACAAATCGCAACCAGTTTACGAACAGCCCCCACCGAAGGGCCCAGCAGCACCATGTCATCTGCATAACTGATGTTATTTACGCAAACCCAACAATGTGGATGACATAAAACCCGTATGGGTGCTGCTGAGCTCACCGATAAGGTCATTAACATATAGGTTGAAGAGCAGAGGAGAGGTGATGCCCCCCTGCCGCACACCACACTCATGCCGTATTCATCAGATAGAGCCCCCTCATCGCACCTGGTTTCTCTGACAACGATACCAACATTCTAACACCGATACAACTTCCGCCGGCACACCCGCACCCCCCAGCTTCCTCCAAAGCCTCTCATACAAGACAGTATCAAAGGCTCTGGACAAATCCAGAAAGCACGCGTATACCATATACGGCGTGTCCCTGTCAGTGTAGTATCGGACTGCCTGCTTAAGACAAAATATGGCGCTCTCCGTAGAATGCCCACTTCTGAAACCAAATTGGGCATCATGCAGGCTTATGTACTTTCTAAGGTTGTTATTAAGCAGGCTGTCAAACACGTTAGCCAACACCGTAGCCAGCGAAATAGACCGATAGTTACCCTCGTCAGACAGATCCCCAGTTTAATTCTTCACAACCGGAACGACTAACGTTCTAGTGAGATCATCGAGCAAATAACTATGGCATATACAAAGATTGCAAAACATGGAGAGTACGCGCGGCAGGTGAACACCCGCATATTTTAGATGTTCAATACTGAGACTGTCGCACCCGGGGGACTTCCCTCGCTGCATGCTGTGAATTTTTTGTCGCACTTGCTTAGCAGTAAATCTGACTACTTGCTTCTGTGCTACAGTCTCAGCATCATCACATCCGAACGTGGAGAACAGACCCTGCGATCTATAAATGTCAAAAAAAGATTAAAAATTAAATTAAAATGTCATCAATGTGTGTGTTTATGTATGAGTGTGTTTAAAAAAAATACTGATAAACAAATACCATTACACATTTGGTTAATAGACACATAAACTTAGAAACTATTGTTAGTACTTATAACTACCAGAAACAATTATAATTTGTGATACTTGTTATATGCCTCACTGGCATGTAGGCGTATCCAATGTCCTAGTATTGGGCTGTACCACCTGTCCGCTAACGTTCGAATAAACTGCTTAAAGTTACTTTATAGTTACAAATACAAATACAAATTTTGAGCCTCTGACTACCGAACACTATTATTTATTCTGTGACCGAACTAGGTGTACCTGTATGATAGGCATCAGCGCCTTCCCCATTTTATATTGTCTTTATATCTGTTACAGTTAATACCCGTTTTTCGTTAGAACTCGTTTTCACTAGTTAAAACCAGTTTTAACTGAACGCCTTTGTAAAAACTAGGAATACCTAGTCAAAACTAGAATTTATCACTGATATAATTATTTGATTTTCAGATCAAACTAGTTGTCACTCCGAGCTTTAGTTATCGGGCAATGTAATTAATACTGATTTAAACTTCTATATTTATCACATAGTTTGGTCATTATGAATATTGCTACGTAACGGTTGGAAAAAATTGATAATTATGGTCAAAGAATTAGTCCAAAAGCCAGCGAACCCAGCTAGGGAGCTTAGAGCATTCCGACACGGATAGGTTAGGTACGAAGGAGATGACGCGTTTCATGTAAACTAGAAACTGGTTTTAACTCTAATGTTAAATGTCTTCTGTCACTTCGGGAAGGGTTTTTATGTATCAAGTGTCATGTTCTAAGAGTAATCCGTTATCTGTCAATTAGTTTTTCAAAGACTGATCTATTATTCACAGGCTGGAAATAGACAAATGATACTTGGTGACCAATTACTGGTATTCAAAGGGATCTAGGATTTAATCAAATCAAGTTGACAAAGGGTTCCTAAGACGTGACCTTTATTAAGTAGACTTGACACAATTCCACGATAGCTATGTTATAACAAACCGATAGATTTACTAACGAGAAATCGTATTTGTAGGAACAATTCATAAAATTTAATGAAATCATTTAATTAAAAAATCCATCTCGTTGTGGCAAGTATTGTTATGTAAGAGGCTTCTTTTTAGTAATGAACGTCTTTTGGCAGACTCGAACTGCAGTTTTCCGGCATTTAGTCTACGCCCACTACGAAACTTAACTTTCAACAATCACCACATATTAACCCATCAGTTGAATAAAGCGAGATTACACAAGAATCTTCTAGGCTTGGTAAACCACGTCTATCAGACATGATCGAAGTCAAGAGCTGACTCGTCACGAAAAAAAACATACTTAAAACATGTTTACTTATTTGTGGTTTGAATTTATCGTTTCTTCCTCATATCAGCCAAAAGACGTCCACTGCTATACATAGGCTTCGCCCAAGTGTCACCACATCGACCGGTTCGTTCGTCTCACATCCACAGGAATTTTTCACCTGCCACGATTGTCTACTTTTTCATCAAGGGATTTCGTAACAGTCACAGAATAATGTGTATTTCACACGTCATCGTCATCATCATCATCAGCCTATAGCAGTTTACTGCTGTACATAGGCTTCTCCAATTGCACGCCATTTGCTCCAATTTTCGGCAACTCTCATCCAGCTACTACCAGCCAACTTGCAAAGATCGTTATTACACCTAGCCTGAGGGCGTCTCCACTCAAAAACCCGTCTGCCCCATCGTTCATCAGTTCTACGGCTAATATGGCCGGCCCATTGCCACTTCAGCTTGCGTATTCTCTGAGCTATGTCGACAACTTTTGTTCTCTGCCAGATCACCTTGTTTTCGTAAAATATGAAACTTCTCACTATAACTATCACTTCAAAAGAAATACAAAAAAACAGTTATACAACACATATTCCCCAAACCAATTTAAAGTTACTAGAAATCGGTTGTGGCCTTCAGCGACAAGGCATTAGAAGAATCGATTCTATTGTAGGAAATGGGTATAAGTAGAAACTAAGTTCTTCTTCTTCGTGAAAATGATTTCTTGTGCTTAATTCAAATTTTCTTTGATGAATTCTTAGCTGCATCCATAGCCTTAGCTCTGGCATGGTGGTGCTTTCTTATGGTGCAGATGTTTTTGTGTAAGAAACAGGTCAAAAGGCGCGGTATTGTTTGCGGGGTGGTTCCGCAGTCGCATTGGGCTGATTGGAGTATCATCCCCATCTGATTAAGCTTTGCCTACAAACTGGGTGAATCTTGAGCTCTAAACAAAGCCACATTCTATATGAAACGATTTGACGATTGTCAAAAGTCCAAGTGGATTCACAACGTGGAATTTCGGGCGCGCATGTTAGTCTCATATATATTTGGCTTTTTGATAGTTATCGTTGATAAAAAGTCGATTTGTCTAGACTATCTTGATTACCCTAATAGTCAACTAATATATCGTTTTCTGTAAATAAATTTTTATGAATTTTATTGGGCTTGTAGTTTGTTGTTTGACTGGATAAAACAACTTGACAAGTGTGGATCGGGCTTGTGTACTTACATGGGTTTCGTACACTAAAAAAATATAATTCTCAACGTAGCGACTGTGTAAAAGTAGATGTGACATGGGGACCAATAGGGTATTATGGAAAAGCAGCCATGTCGCACCGACCCCAAATAAATGAAGACAGGGCAAGAGAATGACGAAGACACAAATTTTGGAAAAAGAAACAACTGGTAAGCCAAAGATTCTAAAAATGCTACCCAATAATAGAAAGACAGATGGCAAATAGTGGCTTAGTAACGAATCTTCGTTAGAACCCTTAGACACGGAATGCTAAAAAATGACAATTAAGTAACTATAGGCAATTGCCCTACAAAAATTAGAAAAGTTAACCAATTGGAAATGACACATGTCATAGACTTTTAATTACTTTAGAAGTCAGACCTTAGAAAATTGGTATTGTCTTCTAATTGGGTTGTGAAGGACGGCGTTTAGTGTAAAATATATTAATATTCATTTACATTTGACTAGGTTAGAAGCCGACCTACAATTAAAGGGCTATGGTGATAAAAGTAGGTTATAATTCTGATCTTAGTGTCTCATATAACTTATGAACAAATAATTTGTTTGGTATTTGACTGTGATACATCTTTGCGTTGACCACACTTATAAAGAATAATTATGAATGGAAATAATTAATGTATTGTTGTGTTCAGCAGTGGTTTGCAATAATTTTGCTGCAGATGACGAATAAATAAATTAAACTGTAATAATTATTCAAATTAAAGATTATCATTTTCTGCCTAGACTTTTTGCAATCCCAACTTAATGGACACATTTGGCATAATAGGTACTAATTCATTCAACAAGAAACAAGTAAATAATAATGATACAATTCATAATATCTATTACTTAGTTCATAATATATTCAGAACCACTGAAGGTCACATCGTTAAAACTGTTTCACAGCCAAAAGGACTAGTCAAAAGGCAATCCGATTATCAAACAAACAGTTCCGTACCATCAACCTTTGTAGGTAATAAAGGGACCTACAGAGTCGGGTTGTAATAATAAAATTTACGGACCGCAAAATTAAGTTTGAATAAGAAGATAGTATGTAATAGAATTGAGAAAGGCCAATAGAGAAATGGATAAGTGAATGTACTTGGAAGGGTTCTATTATCTTTTGTCAGACGTGTTACAATGTCTTGAGATTCTACCTTTAACAATGATATTAGACGAACCGACGTTAATTTGAACGATTCGTATTGTTATGATATTGAGTACGGAAATCTTGTTTCCATAATAATTTAATATCACGTTTATATTGCCCGTAGGATTAAGAAAAGGTTGACTGTACCCAGATTTCACCAGTAATATTTCATCATACGTAATTTAAACCAAAAGATGTTTATTGCTGTTTATAGACATGTGTCACATTTGTGCCACATCGCCAGATATGTTTAAGACTCAAGTGATAGATGTCGAGTCTATTGCCATCAACCGAGTACAAATCCAGTCTTCAATCTGCTACTGAGAAATACTAGATACAAATAACACTTCCAAAATATGTCAGAATTTTTGTTATGATTTGAATACACGTGTTTTGATAATTAGTTGTAGTTTCATGGGCACTACGAAAAGGTCTTATATTGATGGCTCACTTGAACTATTTAGTAAGATGCCTGCTTAGGTACTTAATAGTTTTAGTTGTGCCCTTGAAAGTAAGAGGTCTCAGAATTACATTAATTCTTCTTTTTATATGTTGGAGAGTCTCTTGTTTTTCACAGACAATTTTCCGACGTCGGAAATTCACAACTTACAAGTTAACTAAGTCGATAAGAGCTTTTAGACAAAGTGACTGTCCAAAAGTCGAAAACATTTGAGCATTAACAAGCGTTACTGAAATGTTACGTGGACCTTTCCAATCTTAGCCTCTAGAGAATGTAAATTTTTAACAACGAAAACGACTGTCAAAGAGTCAAAAAACTTCTGAGGATTGACAGGCACTACCAAAATGTTACATGATCAATTCCAAATATTTCGACAAACGCTATCGCCGATAGGTCACTATTCGATGCGAAAACAAGAGCCGGAGAACCGGAGGCCAGGCCATGAGTGGTCGCTTGTTTTGTCTACACGATATCACGTGAGGCTTTTTTAGTCCTAATATAAATCGTATCTGTTTTTCCATCCGCAATATAAGAATAGATTTTATGACACTAACAATATTGTCAATTAAAACTTTACACATTATGACCTAAAAATAAAGGAACCAGACAAATCGATAGCCGTCAAAGATATAAAAATTGCCGCGGACAGCAAACGTAAAGTAAGCACGAACGAACAATGTTATGTAATGTTATTTTACAACCTGTACTAAGCTTTTGTCGGAATAAATAACCTTGTTTCGAGGAAAACCCTTTCGGTATACGTTCTGATTTGTTTAAAATTATTTGTGTTTAAATTCAAAGTGTTATGTATGTTGCGGGTGTTGATATAATATGTTTTGAATATTGTTGAAAATAATGTACTTACCCGAGTTTAAGCAGTATTTATCGTGTAACGTATTGTATTATGATTTTGTGAACGTCAAACCGAATATGAAAAAAATCTGGTATACAATATTTGGTTTGACTTAAAGCATGATGCTATTGAAAGTAATAATATTGAAAGTATCAAAAATTATAACACAAGAAACGCTAAAGGTGACATCAAAGAATATCATGAAAACTAGAACAAATGGTGGTAAAACTCGCACGTGACGGAAAGCGTTTTGCTGAACTAGTAGCAATAGTCTCTACTGCATAACTATGTTCAACTGAAGACGCACTTTAAGAGGAGTATTATTGATATAAATAATTGAGTAGATCCACATAGAATGTGGTAGAAACTACCATGTTATATTTACTAAACTTTATTTAAAAACATAAATTAATGCATAAATATCGTTGGAAAATTCAGCATCCTTAACACAATATAATATTTAAAAAAAATACGCCAAAGCCGTACAACTGCAGCTATATCACCACTTACAGTATTTTACAAGCTTTTATTTAACTTGCAAAGCATGTATGAATGTATGTTAGCGTGTTTGGATCAAATCATGCAACTGAATTTCAAAGCAGTTATCCTCCATCGATTAAGATGAAATTTTGCATACACGGTTAGTTTGGATGACAATGTATGGTTAGCTAAGTAACGTCAGTCTAAATCCAATATGGCGGACGGTCCAAAATGTTGGACTAGTTATTTTTTGTGCACTTCCATGATATGGATATCGAATGAAAGGATTTGCTGAGAAGAATACGACAATAGCTTGTTTATAAAAAAGATGTTTTAATGTTTTTTTTTTTTATTATCCTTCATTTAAATTCCATATATATCCCAATTCTAGTGATCAAGAGTTTTGACTAAAACCAATGTAGTGTTTACACTACATTCTAATCAAAATTCGAATCGAAATCGAGAACACGGTTTCCATCTGACCGATCGTCAATCGATTGCATGATCCGTTAAGCATTTAGTGTATTCGGATGTGCTTTGTATGGAACTTCATCATAAACATGTAGTAAAAGAACAATATTTTGTTCGTTTCTACGTTACCATTGTTAATATCGAATTATGTTCTTCATTAATCAATTACTGCTTGATTTTTTTGGGTTTGAGCATCTGAATCTGTATAAAATTGTGTAAGTATACATCTTCATCTTCTGACTGGCTATCAATTTTTAAATATTACTCCTTCTTCTTTGCGATGTAGAACAGCTTATTAGAACTTTGGACACCACCGCGCCCGGTCCTTTTGCGAATATATCTCAGTAAAGACTTTTTTTAAACTGAAAGATGATGTTTTTATTGATGAGTCTAATACATTTTAAGTTAAAGGGTGGGTTACTACTTCGTAATTTTCTTAATTAAATAATTGTGTTTGTCTTCCAGATAATATAAACCTATTTTCTGTTTTTGAAGCAATATTTCATTCCTAGTAATATTAATCAAGCAATATTTCAGAATTAAATAAATTAAGTTTCCATGCCAAGCAAATTAAAGAGAAATATTTAAATTATTTAAGCCCTCAAAACAGTAACTGGAAATAATATTTAATATAGTCAATTTCGAAACCAAATGGACAATATCAAAGCCTAAATAAAGCTTATTAGTATGCAGCCAACATTGCCTTTGATTCGCACGAATTAGTGCAAAATGAATTCTGATATGATTATATCGATACCGTTAATATAACTGAATTTCAGATTGACGAATTGTTGAGCGAGTGCACAAGCCACAATGCATTTATTATAGATGAAAGTTATTAATGTTTACAGTTTTGCTCATGTAGATGTTATTTTAGGTGTACCTGATTTTTTAAGTCACCCACCCTGTCAGTCAGATTATGAGACAGTTCTCATAAACTTTTGAAACTTACTTAGGTAAGTTTAAAAGAGGCACACTATATTCAGTACTATAAATATTGTTTTTTTGTAAAAAAACATAACGTTGATCAGTAAAGATAAAAGCCGTTTTGGTGACCGCATTAGTAACTCCCAAAGAAAAAGATTTTTATTCAGTAGGTCTCTGGAAAGGCTACACACAACGCCGGCTTCTTTATACCTGTATAAATTTAAAAACAAAGCAAAAACTCCATTTTATAAAGTACCAACTTAATTTTTATTAAAGCCGCACAAGATAAACCAGTTATATTTATAACATGTTTATTCTAAAGAGTAACCGGTGAAGGCTAAAAACGAGGCGTTCTACAATATACAGCGTATTTCCTTTGTGCATGGACATTACAAAATGTCTTCGTCTGTCTAGTGAGATCCGTTCGCTACGTCTAATTCAATTTTCTTGCAGTTCTCCTTCCGATAGTCTAGTTTAGCCTTTTATTTTGTTACAGTGTCTTTTGTTATAAAGATAATGAGTTAGAATTATGTTAGATTTTGTCAAGTGTTGATTTGTATAGTTTGAAGAGTTTATCAAAGTTTAGCTTGTGATCATTTATTTTTTGCATTAGAGCTTGAAATAATATTGCCTCAAAGCTTCTTCTTTGTGTAATTTGTGATACACGTGTGGACCTCAATAGATGTTAATGCGTATCTACCCAGGTTATTACCTAAAACTAGAAAAATACCTTTTTATATTTTATGACTTTACGAAACGTGACTTGAACTAATAATTTTTTCGACTGTACTTATATTAATTCTCCTTTTTACAAATAAATATGAAATGTTTTTATATGCGTGTAATAGTTATTAAATGTCACCGTATTTTTAAACTTTTATCGTCATAAAATTCCGTCACACTCACGCCAATTCAGCTCGGTACAATCATAAAATTCAACCACTCAACATAAATATACATACCCCAAACATACCTATTTTCCCCTGATTAAAATCATCAACGTCGCTCCCTTCACACAAACACTTTTTATACCCATACATCTCATGTCAGGAGGTTGAAGTGCTCTCGAAATGTCCCGGTGAAGAGCCCACGATTAAATTAATCTTACGTCGATCTGGCTTCATCCGCCATTCAAAAGTTACGTCCCATTTGAATTTTCTGCTGCCATTCTTTGAGCATAATGAGGGAGTCTGGATTTTGGAGTCTTTGTTTACATTTCTGGTTCATTTAATTTTTGCAAGTGTATTTCTTATTCGTAAGCTGGGTGTAAATTTAAGTGTACATACTGAATGGAAGCTAGATTTTGCGATTGTTATAATATAGTAATGTAGAAAAATAAAGTTAGGATTTTGTTTAAGTGAAATTTAGGTGAAAATGACAAAAAGATATATCTTGAAGAAATGTAGAGGTTTTAAGCTTAAAACGATATTGATGAAAATTTTAAAAGTCAAAGATATTGTAGAGCCTGGAGTCTCATAATGAAATTATAGGGAAAATTAAGCATTCTTTGTATGTAATTTAGATAAACGAAATATTCCTCATTACATTAGTAGAGCTTAAGCAACTATATAACCATTAATGATAAATAACTACTAAACTTAATTAAGAAACCAAGATAGAACCTAAGCAATCTTAACCCAAAGACAAAGCAGCATCTATTAAGGAAAGAGTTCAACATTTATTCAGGTACCAAATGATACATGAACAACTTAAAGTAAACGATGTTCCCGATTCGACGTTCTCGAATCTGACTTTAAGAACACTCATTATTGTCAAATTCCTTTCAATTGTTCCTCGCGGTTACGTTACAAAGTCTTCTGTACTGTTTGTATTGTTTAATTTACAGATTACAACACAGTTCACTGGATTTGGATTGAAATCGAAAATTGTTTTAGATTTGTTTGTTAAATCTTTCGGCACTGTATCCACGAATTATTGCTGTTGCTCTTGTTTGTTTAGCTCCTTTGTCTCATCAGCTTGTTGTTTCCATTAGACTTACACCGCCTACAGTATTGATTGTTGAGTCTGTTTGTGTTGTTTTCTAATGAAACCGTATTTCTGTGAAGAATAAAAATGCTATCATCAAGTTGACATAGGTATTCAATTTCTTAGATCACTTTGCCCGTATAATAAGCAATTATTATACAGTGAGTATGTTCTGTAAGTAATGTGTGTACTGTTAAAATGTGTTTTTACAAATCCTACCTGTATGTATATAAATTTTAACGAATTTTCTCAAGCAATTCTTTGAAGCACACGATTTGAAATTCCCTCTAACATTCGTTTCGCTCGGCTGTTCCAATCGATTCTTATAAAACCCTTACCAAACTTTATATCAAGATAACCACTAGTTACCGCACTTGGAAACCATTAACGTGATTTATTTCTACCAGGACTGGGCGTTACACATTAGATTCGCCACGTCAGCTGACGCTGGGTACTACGAATGCCAGGTCCCCACACACCCGCCTACGAGTATCTTCTTCAAGCTTGTCCTTGTTGGTAAGTACTTTGTCAGCTTTTATTTTCTTTGTAGCCTTCAGTTCGTCTACAAAATTTTCTGTTTTTGTTATTCTTGTATTGTCTAAATATATTATAATGTAGGCTCTTATATAAGTTAGAGTTTGTTTATTTTTGCCAATATTGTTAGTCTTTACTTATAAAAACAATTTTGTTATTGTTTTTGTTTGTTTTCGTGAGATTCTTGGTATTTATAGCGTATAAATTAAATAGTTAATATTTTATTTTATAGCCACTGACCGACATGGTTTTGTATTTCCACAAAAGATTAAATACGTATGCAAAATTAATCATATTTAAATGTTTACTCGCTTTTGTCCACGTTTCCGAGTTAAATATATTTAAATAGGCCTCCACTATTTAATAATTAAATTTCCTGAACAGATACATTTAAAACTGAAATGTCGCCAACTATAAATTCATTACAATGTTTTATTTTAAACCCTTTGTGAACATTGTCAATTAAAATTATCATAATAAATTTATTGATCTGGCCTCCCAATTTGTGGAACGTAACAACAGAATTAATTTCTGTGGTATCGTTGTATTTTCAGTAGTTTCATTATTTTAATGTTATTAGTTGAGTATTCATATAAATTGGCTTCTAGCAACACGATAAATTTTTGAGATAATTCTTATCGAAGAAATTATATTGTCGTTTGACGTTTTCTAAATTCTTTTATTAAAGCTATCATTTCATCAAGTTGGTATACACTGTTAAAAGTTACCAGAACATCGGTTATTAGTTGTAATCGCTTTACTTAAAATATAGTTTTATTTTGAAATTATCCCTTACTAATTGGATGAACATGCTTTCAGAATCCTCTCTATATTTTTCTTTGATGTTCGGACTAAACTAACGTCTTTCTAGTAAAATTTAGAGTTTATGTTTTATATTGGTCAAAAGATTTAAGTATGCAAAATAAAAATTGATGTTCTTTTTTTAATTTGTTCGTTATAAACTTAGGATTCGCATTTTAACAAGCTATAGGATACCTTTTTGAACGACCGGTTCTTTCGTTTCTACCATCGTATCCCGTGTTTTCGACTTATGAAGTAGGTTAAGAACTCTGAACCTTATGTTCATGATGACTCATGTTTCTTCCTCCTCGCTTTTCATAATAGTGTCGTAACTTTCAATGCAATTACACCAGACGAGGCAACGTACAATAATTAATATTTTAAGGACTTATCCTGGTTGACTACGAATTCCATATTACTTGAATAAGGATATCTCGAGGGTGCTGTAAAAGGTAACCGAGAAATTAGTGCTGGTTGATGGGCAAAATTAAATGTGTATGTCGAGGTTGTTGTAGGCTTGTCTTATTACGATAAACTTTAAATGATGCTTCCGTAGAAATATTTTACGAAAGAACAAGCAAAATTAAACTATCTATGAGCTAAAAGAAAATACATACCTGGACCAGGACCAAACCTGTTATTTTGTGTTAAGGATAGCACAATTTAAATAGCCTCCGGAAGATAAAATTGACTATATTATTAACAATTGTGTGGTACACCTTGAGTAAATAATTATAAAGACCAACGCATCAGCTGGTTGACAATGTTTCTATTATTCCACTGCTTAATCATGCAGCTCAAACCCTGGGGTGGTTTTGAGCTGCAGAAGATGATCAAAGTAAACCTTATAAATATTTTTTTGTTAACAGCGGCGTATGCGGAGATCGTGGGAGAATCAGAGAAGATAATTCACGAGGGTTCGATGCTGAGGCTAGTGTGTGTCGTGAAGAGGTCCACGGAGCCGCCATCGTACGTGTTCTGGTACTTCGAGAATCGGATGATCAACTATGATTTAAGTGAGTATCTTTACTCTTTATTAATTGAAGGTGAGGAATGTTATGAGAGAAAAGAGAGTTAGTGTCGATACCGTGATTATTGACAAGTCATAGAAAACACAAATGATTTTCGCCGATTTGGTGATCTTGACGGTCGACTCAATTCTAACAAACCTAAACAGGACTAGGATAAAAACGTGTAGCACTGATACCAAAATACATAGGAAAATGGTACCAAGATGATACTGGTTTTTTTGTAGTTGAATTTCTGTATTTTATTTAAATTCGGCAGTATGAATATCTCTATTCAAAAAATAATTGTTTACACTTACTATCTCTATTCAAAAAATAATTGTTTACAAAAAATTACGGTTAGCGGTAACAAGCAAAATATGCCTGATATAGACGACACCAGTAGCCTTATTCATATAAAATCTCGACGCTGCCACTGTTTACTGAGTGATTAGAATATAATTTAGAATCTGGTAATCAGTAGCTAAACAGATCTAAATGGTGGCACTACATCTCTGTCAGTGCAACACAGTTGCTAATGTTTCAGTAATCTAGAATATTAGATGCAAAATCTTGATAGAATATGTAAGTTTAGACTGAACTTATCAGACATAGACGCGTAGTTAGCTCGATTTCAAACTCTTGGAATAGCGCGTTGAAGCGTAGTGAGAAAACGAACAAGATGCTTATTATTATTTATGCTAACAAAGGCGCACCTTTTCTGCTGCTATCAACGCTTCGCCCTGAATATGCTTTCCCATAACCTTGCCAGCTCCCCCTCTCATCATCTTCCTGACCTTGTCCCATGTTACTTGGGGTTGGCGCAACACGTTTTCTTCTTCCATAACGTCCTGTCCCCCGTCACGCTATCACTGACTCCCTTTTCTTTCATTTCACTCTCCACACAGTCCGTCTATTTTTTCTTTGGTCGTCCCCTTCCTCTCCATCCATCCATATTTATATTCATTACTCTTTTAGTAACATGCGTTTCATGCCAGCACCCCCTCTAATAAGTATTTTTTTTGGGTTTTTCGCACTGTCACATTGTACCTGTATTTAGGAGCATTAAAACTGTTTCAGAGTTGCAATAACAATATTATGTACGAGTTTATAACAGCTTGTTTAGTCATGCTCCCTCGAATAAAGCAAGAACAAAATAAAAAGGAAAGCATGTTTAAAATTGTACCTTTTTAAGCCAACATGTAGCCACAAAGTCTCCGCTGGAATCACAAAGCGATATCAAATGTAAATAAAGTCAAAGTTTTTGCATACCTAACTTGACCTAACCCAAAAACGTTTTATCATAACAGAGTAAAAAGCATTAGCTACATTTTTAAAACGCTTTTCATTTAAAAATGTGTGTCCTAGGGAAAATAGTTCTGTATGAATTTTGTATATTTCACGGTAAATATGCAATTCAGACATAAATATTTTAACACAGTAAAAGACAGTAGCAGACAGTAAAGTGATGAAAGCTATTTTGTTTTTAAGTACCTACCTAAGTTGGAACTCATCGTTCTTCTGCCAATATCCCAATGCAGTTTCGGGTTTGCGCAATGATATCTTGTCATTCCATTCTATCAAAAGTCCGTTTCTGGTCTTAATAATAAAGTAAATCATCTTTTTTTTAAGTAAGTATATTGATCTGGCTCACGTGGTTCTCGACATAAGGAATGTGAATACATCAGTCATTGTGCCTCTATAGGCACGACTATTCGTGACGGCCAATGGCATAATAGACAAGAGCCTCGAGGAATATCTGAGGAAACTCTCGTTGGGCAGCTGGATCAATCGCTTCATCCAGAAAGCGGTACTCATGGACACAGCGCGTATAGTCAGGAGGTTCCTCTCTCAGGAGCCCTGACCATCATCTTTCACTTTATCCATCCGTTGTTTCTTCGGGCTTCTTCTCTCTTAGAGTCTCCAAATTTATATTCAATAATTCACTTTCAGAATTTTTCTCATAAATCTAACTGTTTATTGTCATTTCTACAGTAATAATATTAAGACATTTCAATAAAATTAATTTTACTACAATGTAAGATGTCATACAGTCAGAAGAATACATGTGGGCCGATGAATCAAACCATGTGTAGACAAAAAACTTACTGCACAAAACGTTATATGTAAGAGGGCGTGGACGAAGCGAGCACCATTCTTCCAAATGACCGACAGAAGTGACCCAAAGGTCTCGAATAAAAAACTCGTCAGTACGATTTCCGATTGAAATGAACTTATTCGAACGATCAAGTGACAAATGACTCACGATATGAATTTTTCGATTTTGATCGATGACCTACCATTTGATATTCAGCCTATTGATTTGATAATCAAGGAGCACGTCAAAACGTTGAAACTAATTTGAGAATGACGGATTTTATTAATCTGTTTTTTATTGACATGATTTAATATTATTCTGAGCTGGCGACTCTGTCCGTTCAGTTTGGGCAGTCGAAAAGCATTTTGGCAAAACATTTTTATTTTAAGAATATGACAAAATAAGACGGTCAAAAATAAGTTTAAACACATGTAAAAAATAAGGTTTATATCCAAACATGTCATAAGTTTTAATTTCGACATAAACTAAACCCTCTATTTGGTTGTGCTTTTTGTCGTTTTCATGTTGATTACTTATTTGAGCAAGAAATGTTACCCAATCCAAAATACGCTGAAGTATTTCCACTACATAATCCATAAAGACAATTACGAATATTAACAATACAAATAAAAGCAACATCAAAAAACAACTCGCATAAAAATATAAAATTATTGCTTATAACTTACGATCCGAAAATGAAACGGTAATAGTCAACGTACGGAAGAACAAATCCAAATAGAAAATTTAATCCAGTTCAGTTTTATTGCCAAGTGGAGGACTGTAATTAGTACTTTTTAACTTCAAGTTCTTCTCGTCGAATCAGCAGGGTACTTACCTGAGCAGGTATATATTTTTTTTAGGAAACGTCAATTGACAGTATTCGGAATTTAATTTTGAATTCAAAACAATGGAAAGAGGAGATTTTGTTTCATTATTGTTTGGGACTTATTGATTGTAAAGAGCGAGAAAGTTAAAGTGGGGTGGTTCAACATGATGGATTTAGGGCACAAGAAAAACAGACTACTCGGATTAACTACGTTGGACTCTATGTTTTTTTTTGGATGTTCACTAACATCTCCATAAAAATGTTTTTTGAACCGTCTTTTGAACAAAATGTTGGGTTATGCCAATATCATCAAAGTTGGTTGATTGTAGTACGTATGTTTGCAGAGGCGGCGACGTCGTACGGCGATGCGTCATCGGTACATGGTGGATATCCCAACCATACGCACAAAACGTTTTGGGGCACTTTCATTATGCGTACAGCTAAGGAGTGGAATTCCCTGCCGGAGTCTGTGTTTCCCGATAGCTACTATCTAGGGGTCTTTAAGTCAAGAGTGAATAGGTTTTTTCTAGGCAAGCGTGATTCATCGTCAACCACATCATCGCTTACCATCAGGTGAGATAGTGGTCAAGCGCAAGCCTATAGACGATAAAAAAAACTTGCTATTTCTATCTGGTTACTGTCAGTCTATATATTTTCACTGCTAGGCAAAGGTCTCGTCGTCTATGACTTTTATTTGTTTTGGTCCAAGGCTAGTCTAGAGTTTTCAGTGATTTATAGTTAACTGACATAATATTCGAAATCAAATTCAACAATTTCAATGAATATTTACGATACTTTAGGTTCTGAAACTAATCAAAATATTTTCACATCAGAAAATTTTAGAATCGTATCTCGGTCCAATATTAAAGCTATCATTGTCTCTTACATTATTAACTTTGAGAATCTAATCTTTTTAAATAAGAAATATATACCCATTATCTTCAAAACCTGAAACTTTTATTACTAAACCAATAATCACGTCTATAAAATTACAGTCAAGAAACAAAAACTATTTCTTTTACAATGACCGACGCCATTTTGCCGAAGTCTCTTTACAAAGCTGTAAGCTTCAGTAATCCCTTGAGCATCGTACTTCGTTAGTAGTCAGGTGGGTTCTGAGCTAAAGAAAAGTACAAAAGTATTATAGTACCTTATTTCCCTTGCGATGTAAGCAGGGGAAGTGAAAGGTAGGGAATGGATTTATAGTAGGCAATCTTATTCTTCCTTGTAAAGCATTAACAGGGATTAGTTTGTACAATCATCATGTTTTTTTTTCATGTTTTGATAGATTGGGACAATCTCATTATTACTCTGTATGTAATCAAAACTTAAAAGTAAAATTTTATCCACTTCCTGATATGAAATTTTGCACGCACGTTTATTTCTCATAGCAGTGCAATTTTTAATACAAAAGTTTTTTAATTACTGCAGTCTACAATTTCTAACAGAATAGCATCACAACACAACTAAAGTTAATATATCTCTATTCTACAGCAATTCTATGAAAGGAGATGGCACCGTCGACTGATAAGTTGTGTAAAATCGTAGACATGTAATGTGTAGCAATGAGAAATATTGTCGTTAGGAAAATATTGTGTATGAATGAAGATATATAAGAGTAGGAAAATACCGAAGAAGCGATAGATGGACAGACAAACACACGAGTGGATCCTATAAGGGTTTTGATTTTTTCATTCGGACGTACGGATTTCTAAAAACCAACCCATGAAAAGTAACTGAGATGCATCCGAGAAGTTGATAAAGAACTAAGAACAAGACGTTGGAAATTGTAGCAAGACTCAACATCAGAATTTTTATCTATGGAAATAAAAAGAATAATAGAAAGAGTAATACAATTCCACTTCCCTTACCATGAAGTACCTTACATTTCTAAAGAACTCTTACAGCATCCCTGCTAATGCAAACAAAAGGCTGGTGACCTAATTTACGAGATCTCGAAGTGGACGTACGCCTTTGTCTTATTTTACTTGTATTTCAATCCGGAGAGTGAAACTTGAGATATAAATAATTTATGTTGTAAGATTTTGAGATATTGGGGGCTGGAAGACTGTTTTATGGGATTGGCTCTGGTTTGAAGGAATGAAGAAATGGATGTTTCATTGTCTGTTAGTAATATTAAAGTTTATGATGTATAACATTGACAACCGGTTTCATGTAGTATATTTTTCGTCCCACTACTGTGCAAAGTCCCCCAAGACCTTCCAGACATTCTTTGCCATTTAGTTATTTTTTTTTTAAAAAGATTGACGTGTAAAAGTTGTTTTTTTTTACCAAATTGCAAACAACTCGTATTTATATCATTTTTAAAAACAACACTTTTACGTGCGTATAAGTAGATTTGAAGTTTTACCAAAACTTTTAAGGCAAAAACAATTTCATCCAGCTACGAAGAAATTGTTTTTGCCTTAGTAACTTTTTTCAAATATTATGTCTTCGTCCAGTTGGTACACTTACTCATGTATCAAGAAAATTTATTATATTTCATTACGAAAGAAAGAGGGAAGGCCTAAATTATCTTTATTATCTTACTAATGTAAAGATATGAAGGTCTTTCCTCTTGTTTGGTGATCAAAAGGAAAGTTAATAAGTACGACGCTTTCGTCTGCATCCTTTGTCCTTTGTATTTCATAATCTTGATCATTTCCAAGCTTACAACGATAATAATTTACGAACATAAAATAGCAAAATAAAATTACCACATGTTTTCACTAATTCAAAAGCCAGCGTATAAATTTAGTACCGATATATGCGTATATAACTAGATGTGTGAACGTACACAAAGCATAAGAAGTATGTAAGGAACATAGTAAGTCGATGTATGATGAACTACTCCCTTTTGATTTTCAAACACAGTCTTAAAAATTTATACACTTTTATTCAATACATTTTCTCGTACACGTATTAGCGTAGTATTAATAGTTACATTTTCTCCTCACAGATGGCGTGAGCGTCCACAATGGCCGTCAGACCAGTGAGCTGGTCATCGGCAAGGCTGAACCTCGCCACGCCGGCAATTACACCTGCGTGCCTGCCAATGCTAAGGCGGCCTCGGTTACTGTACACGTTGTACAGAGTAAGTATCTATACATTATACATTTAAAGTATCTACAACATAACATAATATCACGACTGTATTCTCCAAAGTATTAAGTAGAGGTGCACCTATAGAACACTCAACGTTAAAATTGAGGAGTGGATAAAGGACCAAGATTAATTTGCCTGGATCTGCTAAACCATTTATATCAATCACATCACAAAGACGGGAGCAGCCCTCTCTAAAATCCATCCACAAACACAGACGCACACTCACTGTATACACCACACCACACTCCCCTCTCCTTTACTTACACACACACAACACTTTCTCATCCCACACAAACACACTACACACAAACACTTATTACAAACATTAGTACCTAATTAAAAATTCCGTTAAATTGTATTTCCATATAGATATATTTCAGATGTACACCATACACCAAATGGTGTACATCTGATATAACGCTACTTTTCAAAAACGGAAACCCCTTAGATATAGGAAACTACAGACCCATAAGTCTACCAGCAAGTACATACAAACTGTTTTCATCCATAGTACTTAAAAGAATAACACAATATATTGACAAATTACAACCGAAGGAACAAGCAGGCTTCCGATCAGGATTTAGTACAACAGACCACATACAGACCCTAGAACAAATCATAGAAAAATACAGAGAGTTCAATAGGCCTCTGTATCTGGGTTTAATAGACTATTGTAAAGCGTTTGACAGCATCAGCCACTGTTCAATCTGGAATGCACTGCAACGTTCAAACATTGATAAAAATATATCAATGTCTTAAACTATATTTATACACATACTACAAGCAGAGTAAAGCTGGAAAACAGAAGCGACGAAATAAACATAGGAAGAGGAGTTAGACAAGGAGATCCCCTGTCACCGAAGCTTTTCATCGCGGTACTTGAAGACATATTCCAAAATTTAGACTGGTCAATCAAAGGAATACAAATAAATGGATGTTACTTAAACTATCTCAGATTTGCTGACGACATAGTCGTATTAGCTGAAACTTGATCATGAAAGTTCAAAAGTCGGCTTGATATAGAATATGTCAACGACTATATATACTTGGGCAAGCAGCTTTCATTTAACAAGTCCAGTAATGAGGAAGAGGTAACCAGGAGAATTAATGTAACCTGGAATAAATTTTGGTAATTTAAATAAATTTTAAAAGGTAATTAGAATATGCACTTGAAAAATATTGTATTTGATACATGCCTTTTACCATGCTTATTATACGGTTGCCAAACTTGGGTATTTACAAATAAAGTTAAACAGAAAATCATATGTACCCAGAGAGCAATGGAAAGGAGTTTTTTCAATTGAAGATCAGGAAAAATCATAAAGTGAAGAGCGAAAAGATTAGACATAAAACCGGCCAAGTGCGAGTCGGACTCGCGCACGAAGGGTTCGTACCATAATTCCAAAAAACGGCAAAAACTCACGTTTGTTGTATGCGAGCCCCACTTAAATATTTATTTTATTCGGTTTTTAGTATTTGTTGTTTTAGCGGCAACAGAAATACATCATCTGTGAAAATTTCAACTGTCTAGCTGTCACGGTTCATGAGATACAGCCTGGTGACAGACAGACGGACCGCGGAGTCTCAGTAATAGGGTCCCGTTTTTACCCTTTGGGTACGGCACCCTAAAAACTAAATTCAACTATGCTCTCATACATGCACTTACACCGAAATGGAAATGGGCTGGTCACATATCGCGCTACACGGACAATAGATGGACCATAGAAACCACAAGATGGAAAGGGCCTAAAGATAAAGAAATGTTGGTAGACCAATAAAACGGTGGGCTGATGACATAACAAATACGACGGGAAAAGATTGGATAAATATAGGCAAGGACAAGGAGTCATGGAAGAGGCTGGAGGAGGCCTATAAAAAGAAGGGATCCATATTTAAATTAATTAAGACTAATACTTATAACATTTAAATTTGAATTTTTATTGTTATTCTTAATTAAAGAATCAATTTTAATTTATAATTCAATAATACATTCTAATTTTTAATTAAATAATCTATTTAAATTTATAAATTCAATGATCAATTTTAATTTATAATTCGGTAATCAATTTTAATTTATAATTCAATAATCGATTTTAATTTGTAATTCAATAATCAATTTTGATGAATAATTCAATAATCAATTTTAATTTAACCATCCATAATGTACCAATCAATTGTAATTTAATAATTTATATAGTTACAAATAATTTTAAATATTTAATTTATTATTAACTACAATTTAAAGGCATACGCAAAATTGTTTATATTTTTGTTTCTACTTTTTTTACAACCTCAACAACTGTTCAATTTCAGTGATTATGCATGGATTACAGAGCTATACTTTATTATTATTATTACTAATTATCATCATCATCATCATATCAGCCGAAAAACGTCCACTGCTGGACATAGGCCTCCCCCAAGCGTCGCCACATTGACCGGTCCCGTGCGTCTCGCAACCAGCGGATCCCCGCAACCTTCACCAGGTCATCGGTCCACCTGGTGGAAGGCCTTCCAACGCAACGTCTTCCGGTTCGCGGTCGCCACTCCAGAACCTTTCTGCCCCATCGGCCATCCGTTCTGCGAGCAATGTGCCCTGCCCACTGCCACTTAAGTTTGGCAATTCTTCGAGCTATGTCGGTAACATTGGTTCTCTTACGGATCTCTACATTTCTGATTCGATCACGCAAGGAAACGCCGAGCATAGCCCTCTCCATTGCCCTTTGAGTGACTGTAAGCTTTCTGATGAGGCCCATTGTAAGCGACCACGTCTCAGAGCCATATATCATCACTGGCTACTAATTATACTAACATAAAATTAAGCAAACAAATAACAACATTTGAAATATGGAATAAAAGGCTATATTATTTGTTATTTTGTCCTGTATTCATTGAATTTCTTATCTTGTACATTTTTAAATTAATTTATAAAACATACAAAAACAAAACATTTAAAAATATAAAAAGTAGAGGCCCACTGGTATCGGGAACAGGGTACAAGCTACCGGCGGTCAGGGCTCCAGAGAGAGGAACCTCCTAACAATACGAGCCGTGTCCAGCAATACTGCTTTCTGGATCAGGCCTTTGACCCAGCCGCCTAACGAAAGCCTCCTGAGGTGTTGGTTGACGCTCGTGGCTATTAAGCCATTGGTTGACATGACTATCGGTACAATGATCGCTGTGTCCACATCCCACATGTCGACAACCTCGCGAGCCAAGTCAAGATACTTGATTTGCTTATCTTTCTCGGCTCTCACGAGGTTCCCGTCATGCGGGAAGGTAATGTCAACAATCATTGCACGCCTATCGATTCGGTCCACCACCACTATATCAGGTTTATAAGCGAAAATAGTCCTGTCAATGATGATGGACCGATCCCAGTACAATGTGATATTGCCATTCTCGAGAACTGGGTCGGGGATATACCTGTAGTATTATTATCATTATAGATATATTTACCATTTAGTCCATATCTTGTTTATGACTTTCTGAGTCTGCTAGTACGCTCAAAATTTGTTTGTACACTATTAATGCGAATACTCTGTCTCCTAAGATACAGGATCTTCCTAGTTTAAGAGTCAGGGCTGAAATTTTCTATTGACTGTACTTTACCTATGTTTCGTACACTATTTTTGTTGTTGATTTCTCTGTACCCTAGTTGACAATAACTGTTTACTTTAAAATGTGTCAAACTTGTATTTTCTGCTAATAAATATTATATAATATTATTAATCATACTTCGCCAGGTATATTATAAGTCCGATGTTAGGAGCAAGCCTATAGCCATCAACCGGGCATATGTTCAGACTCCGGTCTGTACTGAGAAATTTCAAATGGAAAAATATAATAATAATTTGCCTGACCCAGAATTCAGACCCACAGCTACAGCAGCAGCACTAGCAGCAGCGCTTACGAGTACCATACCAACGGGCAGACTATACCCATATTCTCATTAAAAACATTAACACAGCTGCAGAGGTTCTGCGAAAGTAAAATCAACCTACATAATATATGCCTCTTCTCTGAGAGGGAGTGGAACGTAATCCTGCGTACGGGTTTAGTGTGGTTTACTTAGCTTACTTAAGTATCCTAGGAGGACCTAAAATCTGGGTAATCTACCGAGTTATTGATGAATAAAATATTGAGAGCTGAACAAAAAAAAGCATAACAAAATGTTCTAGTCCAAAATTCAAGCATCTAAACGGATTATTTCTGTTGTTGTTGGTATTGCAAAAAAAACAAAGTTTTAGGGAAAAGTAATACGGAATGACACAACGTTGGAAGGCCTTCCTCTAGGTGGACTGATAACCTGCATAAGGTTGCAGAAATCTGCTGGATGTGAGACGCACAGGACCGATCAATGTGGCGATGCTTGGAGGAGGCCTATGTTCAGCTGTGGTCGTTATCGGCTGAAATGATGATGATGATGAATACAACATGTCGAAAATACACATTTTCTGCCGAGATCTTAGTGTGTTTTATCTAAAAACAAAAAAAGAAACTCATGAATTGTTTTTAAAATAATCCTTGAAATAGCAATGAAACTACTAACTATAGAGTTACATGTTTTGTAACACCGTACAATGTACAGGCACCACTCAAAAGGAACTTTCCTTAGGACACAACCGACGGGATAACCGGGAAACTCTATTGGATCCCACACAAAAGACTCAACAAAATATTTAGCTCAGAAACCCATCAATGGACGCCGTTTGAGTAACGTAAGCCCTTTCAAGTTGCAAGCTTAAGTTGAACGACAAATAAATAGAATACATCCGGAATTACAAGGGTTTTTGGGGGTTTTCCGTGTAATTCTATAAAATCGGTTGTAGATTTAATTAAATATGTGTCAAAAGTAAATAATTTCTGACATTAGCTGTTTTGCCGTACTTCCATGATTTGTTTTTGACGCTAAAATTATATCTCAACATGTCATTGTATTCTTTTTATAAAACTTTTATTCTTTATAACAATTTACTTTATTTATTTATATATGCTTCATTGTACACCAAGATAAAACAATACATAATAAAACTTAAAACAAAACAAACATACAACAGGCGGCCTTTTCGCGTTCCGCGGTCTCTTCCAGGCAACCAATAATAAAATATACTTTATTATTAAATTAAATTAAAATCGTTTATTTCAGACAAATTCCATAGGATTAGTAACAATTTACTTAAAAAACTAGTGTTAGTAGGTACAGGTATAAATCTAAAGCTAAAAAACATATAGCTACACTTCAGCGTGGAGCTGCATCCACCTCCGCATCATCCAATAATGGCGGCGACACCACCAATGTTTGTGTACGCAAACATCCTTGACGCACTGCAAAGCCACGGCAGCCTCAACAGTACTCTCAGTGCATTATTATATTGGACGCGCAGGTCGCTGTATGCCCGCTGAGTGAAACTGACCCACAGGCTGCACGTGTAGAATGACTGACAGTAAGCTTTAAAAAGAGTTACTTTTACTGGCTTCGTACATCGCGCAAGCCTGCGGGCCAGAATGTTACAACGAACAGCCAGCGACCTACGTTCCCTTTCAATGTCACAATTATCTTTAAGATCTTCGTGACCCAGTGGCCTAGATATTTAAACTTGTCTACCCTTCGCAGGGGTTCTCCAACAGTGCGACATTCGGAATACTAGAATATGTCACACTACCTGCTTTGAAAACCATTAAGTCGCTCTTTGTGACATTATATTTGAGGCCATGACTTACCGCGTAAGATTCGCATATAGCGATAAGTCGCCTCAGAGATGATCGATGGGATTATACATCAGATGAACAGGAGATTACTTAACGGTAAATTGTTAAAAGCCTCTCTAGAAACTAATCAGCTGGCCTTTCAAAGCAAGAGTGATCTGTCGTTTTCTGGGCTCATTCGTTCCATCAGTAACCGTATCTATCGATTTCTGTCAGGTGAACACAAACGTCCAGGACACACAGGCAGGTAGGCTTATAAAGAAAAAAAATAAGATGATAAATCCTGAATACCTTGAACCTGTATTTAAAGATAACACGAATTTTGCAAAAAACCTGTATAAATTCCTTATAATTTATAAAACCTTGAGAAGTATAGACGTTAAAGCACGAATTTAATTTTCTGCCTGTGAAGTAAGCGTGGATCGAAACTCCGTAAATAGGCATTAACGTAACAGGTTTAAAGATTATATTCCTTCACAAGATGAAGAAACACGTAAAAATCTATTTCATTTTAGCGAAATTGGCCTAAAATTTGGTGACGATAATAAGGGACGAGAATTTAATTCCAATATAGTTGTCGTAGATTTGATATTTGTTACAAACCTACACAAAATCAAAGTATTTATTTGTTAACTTAGTGGAGTTGTCTGGAACTTCAATTATAAAGGGTATGGTGATGCTCTTTATAAGGTATTGGGATAAGTGTTACTTGAACAAGGTTTTCAATTAAATCAAGACCACATAAGTGAAGCCAAGAGCAAATCCAGTAATAAATACAGTGAAAGTGGCAAGTGCGGCAACAAGGAAAAGTAATGCTACAATTCTATTTATAGCCTTTCCAATAAAAAATGTAAACAAACTTTTATAATTCCTCCGTCTCTTCCATCTCAGAATATTAAAAATACAAACAATTATCTTTTCCATTTACTCCAAAAATATCGGCTAAGTAAAAAAAAAAACAACTTTAACCATCAGGAATTTCGTTCAATAACCCGAAACCCAAAGTTGATTAAATACTTCGCATAAATGATAAATTAGAAAATTCATTTTATAAGCAAAATCTTGTTTCTGCTACAAAAGAAGATTTAGGCGACGTCGCTACAAAGGCTAATAAGTATAATGTAATAGAAAACAAAGGTTGAAATGAAATTTTCGAGATAGAACACAGTCACAGAAACAAAGTCCCTTTGCGTAATTTGATTTGAGGAAGACCTTAATTCTTTGAGAGTCGTAAAAACGTGAAAAATTAGGCAAGTTTAATGTACCCCCAATTCATTCGTAAATAAATTATTAGGCACTTAATAATTTCAAAGTTTTCGTTGTTTATTCCAGCAAAATAATTACTTTATTGTCATTTGTTTAGTTCTTGAAGCCGTAAAGATTCTTGATGCGTAATAAGAGACTTTGAAAGTTTAGAACTAAATTTGTTCTTTGAAGATTGTTTGACGAGAATCTTAACCATGTGTTTACTCATTATTTACGGTAATTTACCCATAAATAGTAAGTTTCTCTTCTTTATCTTTGTCAGGGTTATAAACTGCTTCTCTATAATGAGGTTTAACATAAATCCTGATCATCCACAGCCCAACTCTGCCCCGTGCTGGCATAGTTCGCTCTTTCATTGTAGTAATTTCCACGCTCTTTTGCCAACATTATCCATCTTCTACCCACAATAGCAATAATGTGGTCTACCCATCACGTCGCTCGACGTCTAACACTTCTACTAATCTTTGGCCACTGCCTTACTCCATCTGTCATCACCGCACCTAACCAAGTGTCCTGCCTAAACCCATTTGAGGCAAAACATTAATTCCCTAAAATAAAACGCAAATAACGATAGCGAAAATATCTTTCATGATTGATTATTTTAATTTTTATCTCGATAAAGATAATTAATTTATTCAATGACTATAAGAAAAGCAATAGCCTCTCCCTTTGAAGCCGGTAAATTGAAATTCGGCAGGCTAGATACAGATGAGACGTGACTGATAAATTCCAGATAAGTTTTAAAAGGAGTTCCCATAGTTATAACATAGGATTTCGATATTGAAGTGTAGTCGGAAGATGAAGACTCCTAAGCTATAAAGGCGATATGAAGTTGTGAGTTTAAAAGACTTACAAGAAGTACTTTCCGTGTAGCGACTTAGAAAGGCTAACTAACTAACGGCAATATATATTTATCTGATGGTAGAAAATCTTTGATGTAAGGTAGTGAAAAGTATATATACGGGAATGTATAAGAGACTTATGTCCATTGTGAGGCTACATTTAATCCTTTACTGAACAATGGGCATTGTGCAAGCCATGAATCCATCGCGGGTCCATTACAAAGATTATATTCGAACATTTATTTTACCTGCGGACTTTGCTAGAGTATCTATACACGGTGACTTTTAAATTATTGACAGCCTTTCAGGGAATGAAAGTACTAATGAATATAGGCGACGTATGGGAATGAACTCTAAAATTTGAAAAATAATCTGTCCAGTACATATCTATTCATGTATTATTTAAAAGTTATTCTGTGCAATTACGATTAAGATTCTGATTCACATTAGTTCTTTTTACATTGTCTACAGGTGAAACCCCAGCTGCGATGCAACATGGCAACAACTCTTCAGCAGCCATTTCCCAGACACACTTATTCATACATTTGCTAGTGTCCCTCGTTGCCCTAAGAATGCTCATCGTACAAAATCATCAGGAGTTTGGATAACGTCATTTGTATTTAAAGTAATATGTATTGTTGTAACTAATTTTCTGTGTATAAACAATACTATCTGATGTTAATATTTTTCAGCTGTAGATAGGAATCTGGTCGAAATATTATTTCTAACGAGCTTTGACAATTCTCTTCAGTGTCTTTGTTGAGAATTTCTTTAAAATACGTCCAACTTTTGATTGTAAAGACTACCTTTTAGTACTCATATTTTACCGTTTATCGTTTGGTACATGCCAATGTAAGGTCGATTCAGATACAAACTATGCGATGGATTGGCAACATGCCATTGTATATCGCTATTTTAACAACTTTTGCAATCGTGTTTATGAACATGAACACGATTTCTGATAGTGCTCTGGAACGCTTTGGAACTCTTTCCATATATACTGTGAATGTATTTTTCTTAGCTTATATTGTTGTAGCTTGTATTTATTAGTTTTGTGGTTTTGTGTGTTAAGACAGATTTATGTAAGATTATCATGAACAAATTGGTTTATCAAATTGAAACTATACTGATATAATATTTCCGTTCTGATGATAAATATATTTCTATATAAGATTTGATCTTATACGTATATATATAATTAATATGTAACTCGTATATGCTTACTAGAACTTCCTATAATTTCTAATGCATGTTAAGTTTGGATAGTATATTAAAATCAATTTATAACGCAATTATAATAGTGCCTGCAGTTATTTCAATTCTGATGTTTTGTATAGGATTTATCTATTTTCTGAAATCACTTCAATTTATTACGCAGCTGTATTTGAATCTGATTAACTATTAAGTGGTGGTTGTAGTGTAGACTATTTACCGCACATTATTTATGTAGGCTTAGTACTGCTCACATTTAGTCCAGTACTGGATGAGTGGAAACGCTAACATTGATGGAAAATCAATAGTTAACGCGAGTGCAGCCTTTAGTATTAATATGTTTGTTTTTGCTTTGATATTTCAAGTCAATATGCATAATCGGAACTGTATCTACTGAAATATGCTTCTTTACTTTAGTAAATTCCTGGATTCATTGCTGTCTGATTGAAACCATATGTATTGAATAAACCATGCATAATTTTGATTTGAGCTGATTCAACACAACAGAATCATGTTAGATTAAAAGCCACATTACTGTAATTACGTACAATAAAGTAAGCGGAATTTTAACTATGTTTTTTGAACGAGCTATAATCTCATTTACAGGTACAGGTACATTTTAACGTCATTTTTTTATAATAAATTTGCTTTGCCCACATTTTGCCAATCCTGATGCATTTAATTCGAGAGCACCCATTTCGTTACAAATGAGATAAGAAAATAAACACAAGCCAAAAAGCCTGTGAACAAAAGGTAAGGTAACGTTAAAGAGGATGGATGAGTCGTTTCGTATAATAGGCCTTTTGTACAATACATAGATCGTTTAGAACCTCACGTAGTTGATAAAAGGAGTTAAATTAAGGTGTTGTCACAAAAGGGGTAGGTAGGTACAGAAGGTTGGTTATATACAACGAGCGAGAACGCACAGATCTATAAACGTTTACATATATAAGAAAATCGCGGCCTACCTCAGACGAATATTGTATCACGCAAGCGTTCTTCCACTCACTGCTCGTGAATAGTGTCTATGTGTGCGCGTGATTTCACCTGTTTTATGTAGCCAACCTTCTGGGCTATACTTTGTTGTTGTTGAACTTTGTGAATACACAATGTGTTGAGACGACCTTGTTCTTTTTTGGGGTGCCATTAGATTATAATCTGATCGGTACCCTGGCCCGACAAAATTTGGGAGCGAACTTTTCAAGCACAAGTCTGACATTGGCCATTGATCAAACTCTAAACTTTTTTGAGGTGATGTTTAAAACGAGACTAATGACTTCCATCGGCGCGCCGCCGCTTACGTACTTTGTGCTTCCACGATCTAGCAGGTCGTGTGGTATAGACATACAGCACAATAGTACTGTCATTATTATCTTTTCAAAAACCAGTTAACAGCCAAAGTTCATTTCTAAAATCTGATGGCTTTGATCAATGACCAATACTTTTTCGTCAAAGAATACCACCCGAGAAATCATAATAATTATGAAGATTAATCGTTTGACTTGTACGTTTAGAATGTCGATGCTCTACTTAATGGTGGAATGTACCACTACCAGCCGAATATTAATAATGATATGGAATGGTAAAAGGAAATACCAGTATCACGGCGGGAGGGCAAAAGGAACGTTGAAAAGAAAAGTATTCAATTCACTTATGAGGTTTTTCTTTTTCATGGCCTCATTTGAGGGCAAGGTGCCCTGTTACTGTATCGTGAAGATGTTTTATCGCTAGGTGGTATTATATTATAGTATCACGACGAGAAAATAAAATGGGCCATATTTATTAACCATAATGATTCGGTGAAACACTGTTTAGCAGATTCTTAATTCAATATAATATTCTATGGAGTACTTGAATTTACAATCTGCTAATGTTGATCTGCATCTTATCCTATCGTTAGTGATTTTGTATAAATTAGGCTGTAGAAGTAAATATAATTATGGGTATTGCCAAGGGGTGTCATGCTATTCATTAACTCAATTGTGGAGGTCAGATAAGCAGCCACTCGGCGTCAGTCAGACTAGAAGCTAACTCTAACATTGAAAAGGACTGGCAAATGATGATAATGAAAGTAATGGACCAGAGTAACTCTTGCCGTAATATAAAATATGGCTACTAAAATTTATCGTCGTGATACACAAGACATACTCAATTAACAGCACAACCAGCAATAATACGAAAATCATCAAATATGATCGTTGATTTTCGATTGGCCCGAAGTTCACTTGACTTAAGAACGTTCGCCCGAAGTTGCCCGAAGAACTGTAGTTCGAATGACAATTTGAAATAAACATTCACCTAAACGATAATTTGCCTGAAGAAAAAACGCTTGCTAGAAGAACGGTCGCTAGAATGATCGTTTGTTTGAACTAAGCTTACTTTACATATACCACGCAACTTCCCGAACGCCGCCCAGCCGAGTCGGATGCGACGGTTGACCTCTTTCTCATGTATATCAATATAAAGCAGGAAGCATTATATTGATATACATGCTAAGTGCATGCATTACTAAGTGTACATCTTAAACAAGGATCCAAAGCCCTTTAATATCTGCATAGTGTAGAGTTACTCGTGCCTACAATTCTGGCGAGACTGGGGAAACTTGGCGCATATTAGTACGACGAAGTTTGCAACTCTCCATGGTCACAAAATAACACGCTTACTGCAGTTAGCGTAGTTAAGTCCGTTCTTTATCTTTGTTCATGTTTTCATTATAGGACGTACGGAGTGTATTAAAATGGTGGGTTTGAATTTAATACACGAACTATGCACATTCTTGCTACTGGTACCAATGAGAAAAATGTTGGTAATTTTTTGGATTTCAGTTTTAAATATTTTCTTGTTTTGTGAATTTTTGGTTGTTTTTGTTTTTTTTGGTTAGCAATCATAATTTTTAAGACATCAATTTATTTAGAAACCAACACCAATATGTTTTGTGTAAAGTTCTAAATTTTCCAGTTACACTGTTTATTCATATTCTGGCTTAATTAACCAATTTTACTAACAACAAAATTCGCGTTAACTTTAATTATGTACTGTTAAATATTGTACCATTAGTGGACTACTACGTCTGCAAATATGCTCTAATATTATTTATTTAATTTTGTATAACAATTAATATTATAATTATCAGTTAGTTGTAAAACAGATTTCATGTTAATAGGTTAAATTTCCTATGTACAGCTGAAAACATAAAATTTAAAATTGTTTATCGAAGTTGATAAATAAAACTAATAAAAAAAAGTATACCAATTGAGTACAATAATGTTTAAATGTAAATAAAAATAATGTGAAATATATTCTTATGTAAGTGATGTATAAGAAAGTGTAATTACCTGTCATTTGGAATTAAGAATAAATAACGATTTTGAATTTAACGTGCCAAGTTTGATTGTTTTATTTATAACCTCTTACAAAACAAACACAATTCAACAACACACCTCTCTACACAAGATTTCTCTCTCATATTTCAGATAAAGAATAAAACAGCGTGTTGTGGGTTTGATACCCGCTGGCATACAGATAGTTTTTCTGGATCAGGCTGTTTGTGTTTATGAGTTTAAATGTCTGTAAACGCACCCAAGACTGGAGAAATTCCTAATGTGTGGAAGAAAACTTCAAGTTATTAAGGGTAATTTTCTGTCAGCCGTTATCATAGTAATCCCTTTCAGCGACGATGGATGAATTGAGTGAGAGATGCTGTCATCTCTCACAGAATGTATCCATCTTTTTTTTATCTCGAATCTTTCCTAGCGATATGATCTCGTTTCCTCCATACGAGATCGATTGGTATAAGAGTGGAGTGGTCACTCTCTATCTAGAAAGTTTTACAACCAGAATATCCAATGGAGTCAGATGGGCAATCGCTTCGACTAGAATGATGGACTACTCCAGCATAGTCGGGCAAAGACTAAGTACGTAAAGTACAACTATTTTCCTTATGTCATTCGGCAAACTTCGTGTTTCGTGAGTCGTCGGATTTGCAAGACTTAAAATTTGATTGAGAGCGTCCGGTCTGCACCAAGTGCAAAGGGCAACAGATAGAAATCTGATGAATGGCGAAAAAAAGTTTGCCGAGGTACATTATGAAAATAGTTGTAAATACGAAGTTTGCCGAGGTACGTTAGTAAATTGTTGTACTGGAAGTAAGTAGGTTAGCTTAATAGGTCTACCAGAATCTCATGCCATATTTTTTTTTTTATAATTTTGTATATCTTATTATCGTCATACACATAACTTATATATTTCACGTTCATTAATTATCATCTGCCTAGCCTTTTCCCAATTATTGTTGGGTTCGGCTTCCAGTCCTACCGGATTCAGCTGAGTACCAAGGTTTTACATGGAACGACTGCCTATCTGACCTCTACAACCCAGTAACTGGGTAACACTATATCCCTTGGCTAGACTGGTGTCAGGTCTCAAGCTTTTGACTACCCGTAACGACTGTCAAGGTCTTCAAATGACAACCCGGACCAACGACTTAACGTGCTTGCCGAGGCACGGAGGAAACTCGGTATGTTGAAATGGTCACCCATCCACGGACCGACCTCGTCAAGCGTTGCTTAACCTTGAAGATTGAACAGTGCGGCTGTTATTATTTAGCCACGAGCTCCTCTCCACGTTCATTAATACTAAAGACATAAATAAAAATCAAACAATATCAAGATCGTTTAATCCAATTTCCCCAGTATTGCACACAACAAATTTTTATTTCCTGATTTGCTGTGAGTTTCCGGTAGACCTATATTAATTGTGATCTAACCAGAAAATGACAACGTATTTATTTTTCATTATCATCATTTTATCATATCCTTTCAGTGTTTTTTTGCCTTCTGTAACATTCTGTCATATGAATTAATAAACTTCAGACCACATTTTAGTCATGCAAAAACAAAAAAATGAGAATTCAAAATTAATTCTATTAAATTCTAAATACGAGTCGAAAAGACACAAAAATTTAATGAATAAAACCTCCTTTAACCTTTGCCCCATCAAAGTCACCTTCTGACCTTAATCAATAATTAATTAACGCCTGCCTTCAATTGGTATAATTGTAAGGCCAGGTCTAATTAATACCTTATTACCGAGCTAACAACATAATTAATATCTTTTCACCTTCGAAACAAGTCGTGACAAGGATCATTGTGGGAGTAGTAATACTCAAAGTGGTCTTTTGAGCCAATCGCTGTAGTAATATTTTATTTTTGTTTTGTATTTTGATGAAAGCATTTTGTTTGTTGATAGATGTGAGTTTATTATGAATTGGCAGTGAAATAATAAAGTAGCGATATGTACATTTTGTAGAAGCATTTAAAATATAAAATTTAAAATATCCTCGACATAAAAACCTCTAAAAAGCCAAAAATAAGCCTCGTACTCGCGTCTGGGAACCTGGAACGTTTGCAGCTTTTTATTTTATTTACTTAACGTTTCCCCAACGTGAGTATGAGGCTTATTTTTGGTTTTTAGAGGTTTCTATGTCGGGTTTTTTCAATATATTTTTTCTTTTGGTTTTAATCTATACATACATAATATACCTAGATAGCCATGCTTAATTCGACAATCTATCAAAACACGTAATTATGACATGATATCTGGCGAGAAAACCCAGATTCAAAGAGTAAAACGCGAATTACTTTTGAACGGTTGAACCGATTTCGACAGTCACCTTCAAGAAAAAAAAAAACAAAATCGGTAGATCCGTTTAGGAGCTATGATGCCATAGACATACACAAAGGTAAACAGACACACAGATACACAGCAACACACGTCAAATTTATTACACCCCTCCGTCGTGGCTTAAAAACGGGTAAAGCCACCGTGGGATGCCTAAGAAATACTAGCGTAGTGAAGTTAACAACACAATAATGTAATTTTTCACAGTCTGGCACCGACACAATCCTAGCAAATCACTCTAGAATAAAAATTACAAAAAATATTAACATAACTTCACATCTGTATGATTTACATGGATTAGCAAGAGGTTTACCTATACAGCTACTATTAGCTTATATCAGGTAACCCCAATGAATTACTATATTTAATCGACTAAAACTTGTTAGGTCGTTAAGTTTGTCCATCAGTCATGACGTTTGCTGTCAACCTCGGTGTCATATAATTAACAGTCGGCCTTCTTGATCGAGACGCCGTGCAGTGAACATGTTTACAAGTCTGTTCGTTAAAGAAGAATATTATTTCAAGTTCCTTTAGCATGTAAGTACAACTAATACATTAAAGTGATTTGATCTGGTTTATTTTTCGGAATATTATGAATGTACTCTCGTGTGTTTTTGAATAATTGTGGAAAAGGAAATAAATGTGTTTATGTTTCAATGATGTGTTTGCATTTCTATTGCCAACCTTTCTTTATTTCTGAACTAGCTGACCCCCGCAGCTTCACTCCCGTCAACTCTTTATCTACCTACCTACCACCTACCTATCTACCCTACCTACCTTACCTTGGTTGGTGGGTCCAACCAACTCACCTACCCTACCGATCAACCTACCTACCCTACTCTATCCTACATACCTACCCTACCCTACCTGCCTACCCTGCCTGCCTATCCTTATAAACGTTTAGTCCTGTAATTATTTAAGTGGTGTACAATAAAGTACATAATAATAACTATCTTACCCTACCCTACCCTACCTACCAATTTGTTAAACTATTTATATTTGAATAAATACGAATGTAGCCAACTTTTGTTTCTACCAGCGATCTAATAAAAAATTTAAACACAAAAGCTACTATTGTGACTTAACTATGATAGTCAGATAAATTCTCCCGTTGCCTTTTTTGTTGTTAATAATGAGTACTTTAAACATGTAGTACATAATTTTTATTTATCATCAATAGTTTTCTCAGCGCACCCAAAGTAGCAAAATTTTTCCTATAAAGTTTGTGTATGTTAATGATTTTTATAGGCAAAATTTTGCTACTTTGTGTTACATTATTGCAAAGCCCATTTTAATCAAGAATAATGTTATAATCGGTTTAGTAGTTTCGGTACAAACGAACAAATACACAAACAACTAAAAAAGTCTTTCCTCTTTATAATATTGGTATAGACTGGTGCTCACAGTACCTACATTTCACCACATATATTTTAGCCTCATGAAATAGAGGATGAGAGTATTCCCATCATCATCCGGATACGTCTCAACACTCCGGACTGCTACTGAAAAAATCCTTTTCTAAAAGCCCAAAAGTTAAAACAATACTACTAAATCGGAATAAACACAAAGGTAAGGACCACTAACTGTAATTAAAGAAACAAACAATTTCTAGGTGTCTTTTTTTTTCAATTGCGCGTAGAACCGCGAATAGGGTAACAGATGGGGGAAATTGATTGCACCTGCAACACACGGGATTGCCAATTCGTTATCAAGGTAGAGACAAAGTTGAAAAGTCCCGTGTGTCTGCAACTTCGCCTGCAACTGCAACATTCCTGGGAACTGGAACACAACAATGCTTCTTGGTGGCTCAAATAAGTCTAGATAGGATTTGTCCAGGTGAAGTTTTTCACTAGAATTTATCCTACAAAGGAAAGTGCCTGGTTTTATCAGTAGGATATTTATTTTTATCAGGATGGTCTAAAAATCTTAACTAAGGTAACAAAGGTCTATCATCTAAACAAAACTCTCAGTTGCTTTTAAGAAAGCATACTACCAGGCAGCCCGTCCAATGGCATTACATTGACCGTGACGGTCACATTACGGCCATCTTCTAAGTAATTCTATAAATAAAAAGAAAAAGTAGTTCTTTATAGAGGTAAAATTGTTTGTTTAATAATAAGTAATTTCTAAATTAAGAATTTTCTTTTACTGATGGAAAGTTACATCATACGCTTCTTTTTTTTAAGAAAAATACAGGGTTCTAGGTTTGAAAGAGAATTGTATAAGACTTAGCACGCATTGTGTGTTATTTATCCAAGCGTTTTTATTTCGTGTGGTTTTTATTCCACCTACTGAATCATAACTAACACGCACGACGGCAAAAAATCCGCGCGGTTTCCGTCTGTTTCTACCCATTCATCCTCCGTTGCTCCGTTCATAGAGCACAAAATATTCAGCGAATTTTTAAACGCGTGGTTTTTTTACTGCAAGTGCGTGCAGCTTTATACAATTCCATATTGTATGAAGCTACACGCACTTGCGGTTTTTTCCGCCGCAGAATCGGCGGAAAAATCGCAAAGATAAAAACCGCAGAGCGTGTTAAGCCTAAAAGTGATAGGTATTTGCTTACCTGAACCATCCTTCACAATCTTCTATTAATAATTACGGCTATTCACTATCAAGGTGAGTTTTCCAAGTGGGCATGGAGGGCCAAATCCGTAACCATGAGGAATAGCGAAAAACACTCAAAGGAGTGATGGGTTCGATTTTGATGAAAACTAAAACTGCATCATTTGATTTAAAAAAAAAAGGTCCTAGCCAGGAATCGCCATGTCATGTCCAGGTAATCTCTGTCCATTCCAGTTTGCCTGGAAGAGATCGCGGTATTCGATAAGGCTGCCCATTGTATGTTTTAAGTATTAATTTTCTTTTTTCTTGTTTATTATGGTGTACAATAAAGTGTATATAAATAAATCAATCAAACCCGTTGATTTTGAAAAAAAACACCATCCGGTAGTGATGCTAATAAGGATCAAATTCTGATATATAATGTAATCTTTAACAAAGTCAGTTATTTAGAGAACAGTCTCCTGACTGAAACAAACACAAAAGGTAAGCATATTTAAGTGCCCTCTCTAATTAATCATATTAACTACATTACCTGTCTTCCTCATAGCACAATAATGTATAATTTTCTCGATGACTGAATCCATTTGGGGATTGAACGCCAACTGTGCTTTTGTTCAATATCAATATAATTTGGGAAATTCACACTAACTATTGTACAAATATATTATTATTATGTTGTATTTTGTATTGATACGTATGTTTATTGTTGATATGTATGTTGTATGAGATACTGTTGTGTGGCTGTTGTGTTTCAAAAATCAAAATCAAAATCAATAATTTTTATTTCACATAGGCCTACATGGGCACTTATAAAACGTCGACAATGTGCACGGTTCGGGTTGGTCGATTCCTATGGAGAAGAACCGGCAAGAAACTCCATGGTTACTCTTTTAAAAAATTGTTTGGTTTTACAATATTTCCATGTTACAGCAGTACTTAGATGGGGGGACAACGCAGGCCCGATAATAAGTCGTAAGAAACTTAAACAAGAAGTGATTATATAATAAATAAACAAAAGATTAAAAAAAAAGTAAAACGAGATAAAATGTTAACAATCTAGAAGGCCTACAATGTTCACACATTTACAAACCAATCGGTAAAATAATCTATACAAAGTATAACAAGACTAAATTTAACATGTGGCACAAATGTTGTTATCAGTGCTGTAACTATTCTTAGCAAAGGGCTATAAAGATAATTGAAAACCATTGTAAAAAGTCTTATTAAATGAAGAAAAATTAGATTGAGAATAGTTAGAGACATCCACATATTTGTGCCGTTTATGAGTTACCAGGGAAGCCGCATGTGCAGAAGGAGCTAAAACCAAATATTTTTATCTTCAACGTAGTCCTTGATTTTATAATATGCTTTTTTAATAAGGACACGTTTGATGTGATTTTTGAACTTTCCGTCGGTCAGTTCTATAACTGACTTTGGCAACTTGTTATAAAAGCGTATACTGTTTATAAGAAAAGACTTGCTAGTTTTCGTTAATCTGAATCTGGGTAATACAATTTCGTGTTTACTGCGTGTATTTAAATTATGGAAGTCGCTTCTAGTTTTGAAAAGCCCTCGATTTTTGCGGACATACAAAATACATTCTAAAATATAAAGTGAAGGTAGAGTCAGTATATCGATCTCTTTAAATTTCTCTCTGAGGGTCTCGCGAGGACCCATTTTATAGATCGCGCGGATTGCCCTCTTTTGTAATATGAAAATTGAGTCAACGTCTGCTGCTGATCCCCACAGCAGAATGCCATAAGACATAATACTGTGGAAATAAGCATAGTAAACCAGCCTAGCTGTGGCTACATCGGTTAACTGCCTTATTTTCCTTACTGCATATGCAGCTGAACTTAACCTACCCGAAAGAGTTCTAATGTGCGCGCCCCACTGCAGTTTTGAGTCGATAGTAATCCCTAAGAATACAGTTTCAGCTACAACTTCAAGATTTTTGCCGTCAAGATTTAAATTTAGGGCACGTTGTGGTACATTTGGTAAAGAGAACTTAAGACATTTAGTTTTTTTCGCATTCAGTAAAAGATTATTAGCTGCGAACCATTTTGAGAGAATAATTAGACTTTCGTTGACCTGTAAGACATCCGTATCTTTCCTATCTATTTTAAAAATTAGCGAAGTATCATCAGCAAATAGAATTATATCCGATAATTTGGCCATCATAAAAGGGAGGTCATTAATGTAAACAAGGAAGAGGAATGGGCCGAGAATTGAACCTTGAGGCACGCCCATCTTGACTAGAGACCCGGAGGACGTCGCCCCATTAACATTTACTTTTTGCTGTCTGTTTGATAAATAGGAAAGCACAAGATCAGCAGCTTGTCCTCGAATTCCGTAGTGGTGTAATTTACAGATCAGTGTGTTATGGTCGACGCAGTCGAACGCTTTTGAGAGGTCACAGAAAATGCCAATGGCATCCTGGGACTTCTCCCAAGATTCCAAAATGTGACTGATGAGTTTTACTCCCGCGTCCGTTGTCGACCTACCTTTCGTGAAACCAAACTGCTGACTATGCAGGATCCCATTTGAATTGAAGTGAGACAACATCTGATCCAGCATGATTTTTTCATAGATTTTACTCAATGCTGGAAGCACGGATATAGGTCTATAATTAGAGGGATCACTCTTACAACCTGATTTGAAAATTGGTACTACTTTACTGTGTTTCATTAAGTCAGGAAACGTGCCGCTGTCCAAACATTGATTGAATATGCCTGTTAGGACAGGAGCAATTGAATCAATAATATCTCCAAGAACCCTAACGGATATCCCCCATAAGTCTTCAGTATTTTTTATATTGAGACTTTTGAACGCGTTTTTAATTGTATCAATACATATTGGTTTAAATCTAAAGGTTGGTAAGTCTTTAGTAAAGTTTTCCTTAAGAAGATCTTCAGCTAATTTAGATGAGGAAGGAAGAGACTTCGTAACCTCTAACGGAATGTTGGTAAAGAAATTTTCTAATGTCTCAGCGACTTCTTGCTTATCAGAAATGGTTTGATTAGTTATTTTCAATGACAACTCATTCTGATCGCGTAGTTGTGTCTTTCCGGTTTCTCTATTAATTACTTGCCACACAGTTTTTATTTTATTATTAGAAACACCAATTTTGTTAATTATTATTTGAGATTTTGCTTGAGCGCAGACTCTTTTAAATATTTTGGAGTAGTTTCTAACATAAGTGTGGAAAACTTGATCGGAAGTCAAAGATTTTTCGTAATATAAATTATATAAGATATCTCGGCTTTTTCTTATGCCCACAGTGGCCCATTCGCTAAATTTTGATTTGTAATTGTTGACGTTAACTGTTTTTACAGGACACGTTTTATTGAATTCTTGGCAAACTGTAGAAAACAACGTGCCGTAATTTATATTGGGGTCTTTTGAATCAAAATTGGCGTTACATAGGTTGCTAAAAACATTATTATTAAAAGAATTTAATTTTTTTTTTGTAAGAGGTCTTAATCGAATTGATTTAGCTAGGTTATTATTGTTTTTATCTGACTCAAAAGATACTAGTTGACCAGTATGGTCTGACCTAACGCCACTAATTAAAAACGATTTTTTTACTTTACAATTAGTGAAAACATTATCAATGCACGAAGCTGAAGTTGCTGTTATTCTTGTTGGTTCATTAAATAAATACTTTAAGTTAAATGATTTAAACAATGATATGAGCTTACATTTTTCAGGTGAATTTACTAATAGATCTATATTTAAGTCACCACAAACAAAAACTAATTTATTATCCCGGAAAAGTTTACTTAACAATTCTTCCATTGTAATTAAAAACAATGACAAGTTTGATGCTGGTGGTCTGTAAACACACAAGATAGTATGCCCCTCGACCTCTGCACATGCTACCTCACATAAGCGATCAACAGAGTAAGCAGTGATGTCCTTCCTTTCCTTATATTTGAGATGACTATTACAAAGTATCAGGGTACCACCACCCACTGAGGATCTGTTGTACGCGCTGGCAACTGAAAAATTATTTACATTAAACAACATCCTATCTGGCTTTAACCAAGTTTCACAAAAACATAAGATATCCATGTGGTATTTATCTACTAACAATTCCACGTCCAAAATTTTGCCGGAGAAGCGATTTATATTTTGATGATATAGTAAAATATTACTATTCGTCTTCTCTTTTGTCGGCTCTAATAGTTTAAAGAATCTACAGTAGTATTATCAGAAAAACTGGATAATACTGTTAAATCACTAAACCTAGTCTCAGTTAAATCATCAATAACTGCGTGTATATTAAAAGCTAACAATGTAGCTAATAAATGTCGACTATTTTTGGGAAGAAACATATGGTCCCGAATTAAAACAAAATCACTAACAAAATTGTTGGTGTCAAAAAACAATAAACGGTCACTATGACGACAAGATAAAATATGCATCAAGTTATTTAAACTAGAAATATATTCATTTTCCTGAACAAGTAACTTGTCAGAATAGGGCAATGCACAAAATATTAATTTGCCTAATCTTAACTTAAGCAGGGTGTCAATACCATTAACTAAGTCCCTTTTTGTTACACTAAGGCTATTTCCAAAAAGAAGTACTACAGTAGTTTGCTCATTCAATTGTGTCTGTTGAATTTTATGAATAAGCTCATTAAATTGCAGTTTATGATAACAATGGTTCACTATTGTATGTTTAGAACAGTTATTTAACAAAGATCCAAAACCTGTTCCTAAACTATCAGAATATACTAAGACATTACTTTTGGTAGGGTACAAAGTTGTTGCAGTATGAGTGATGGGTAAAGTTGTAGGAGCAACATGTTGTGACATGAGAGGTGGCGGAACAGCAGCACAACTACAGGTGAGGTTGTTAGTCAATGACTCATACCTCTCTGCATTACACTTCACCAGGTCCACCAACTCACAGGCCTCCTGCATGCGCTCACTTAACATCTGTTGACTACATTCATATTTACAAAATATTTCCTTCAGTGTATTTTCCTTACTCAATAATTCCCTTTGAAGATTCTGGATGTCAACATCATACATTTGTGTAGTATTTTCTAATTTACTATTACATATATTTAATTGGTTTTTTAAGTTTCTGAAATCTCTTCTAAGGTTAACATTATATTTGTAAATACTTTGAGTTTTTAAAAGTTTCTTGTATTTCTTAATACTTTTATTGATTTTAATATATTTCTTAATTTTATTATGACTGCTTAGAATTGGACATTTAGCAATGGTATCATCCCCTGTAAGGTCTATGGTAATGGTGGGCCGCTCACACAATAGTTCAGATGCATTATCCATAAGCTCATTGTACAGGTTACTGGTGTTAGAAACCTCTTCACTGACTTTCAGCGAGTCGATAGAGGTAATGGTGTTATGAGCCTTGCACAATTCTGCTTCTAGTACAGATATACGCTTCAGTGCCTGGTCATGAGTGTCATGGCAATGCTGAAAATCTGACACTAGTTGACGGAGATGGTGATGCTGGTCCAGTATATCCATATGCTGGGAGTGTAGTTCTGCAAGCTGGTTCTTGAGTTGAGTGTTTTTATTTACTATTAATTCAATTTCAACTTCACTTTCCTCTCGTTCCCGCAGTAGCTTGCTGCACTCATTTCTTGATGAATCCAGCTCCCTCAGCACTGCTTTCAGTTTGTGACTCAAGTCACGAACGGTTGCTGCCCGGGTCATCATATTGAATGTTTGCCTTAAGCGACACCTGTAATGTGACAGGAAACAGCTGAGTATGTGAAGAGAATACTGTTAGTTAGAAACTTGAGAAAGTAGGAGGGCTTTTAGAGTTAAAAAAGACGTAAAATGTTTTAAAACAATAGAAAAGTTACAAAAAATTAAATAAAAAAGAATAAGATTATAAAAAATATATGGAGGTATATGAAAAAAAAACTAAGAACAAAGAAAAGCTATTTCATTTAATATTCTCATATTTAATTACAGGTACTTTAAGGAAAGGCTTTATTAAACATTGGTCTGCATTGCTTGATTATCTTAGATTTTATATAGGGATTTCTAATAAGAACATTAGTTTGAGTTTGAGTGGGCACAAAGTCTATTTACAATGCTTATGAACTAGGGGCTTTACCTGTAATATTTACACTATATTGGAGATATATTATGTGTGAAGTAGGGTTTGCAGTGAATGTTTTGTCTGGGGCAAGTGTTTTCGTCTTCGATTTTGCTTCCACAGTTTGTCAAACAAAATGAGACATAAACGTAGCCGGTGTGTACTGGACGTCGCTCAGCGCCCTGAGCAGTGTATGAATGGTGTATAGTATGTAAATAATACAGCAATAAATACGCAAATCAAAACAAAATACTCCCCCGGTTCGAAGAATTCAAATCCACAGTTCAAACGTTGACAGCCGGTACATGACTTAGTGAAATATCAATTGTTATTTAGTTTTCACAATAAAACTGGTCACAAACACTACGTGTGTCACTTTATACGTCGATTCTAATATAAATAAAGGATTTTAAACAAATTATACACAATAAAACAATAATTTTAAACTATATTAGTTTTAGGCCGTTTTTTGACGACCTGTCGCCAGTGTTGCCAGTCGCAGAAAGGTTGAAGGAAGTTTGGTTGTGCAGGTATAGTTACAATATTTTGGTTAAGAATAATGGGGTTGATGGAAGGAGCTGGAACATGGAAGATAGGCTTAATCATGATCATCATCATCATTTCAGCTGAAAGACATTCACTGCTGAACATAGGCCTCCCCCAAGTGTCACCACATTAACCGGTTCCATGCGTCTCACATCCACCGGATTCCCACAATCCTTACCAAGTCATCGGTCTGCTTATAGCCTAGAAACTTAGTATCAAGTCAAAAACTGAAAAGAATCTCACAAAATATTTCTTACCTCCTTCTGCTAAACAGTAATGCTCGCGAAGGAGGAAGCGAAACGCATGAGGGAGACGCAACGGAGACGCCCTCACACCCCTAGTCACCCCAGGAGACGTCCTGGGCGTCGGCAGTCGCAAGCTGATGACCGGCCACCGTAGGCGCGGGCTTGTCCAATAAGGAACAGACCCGAGTCGACGGCGCATAGTGTTCGCCTCAAAGATATGTCATCAAAACTGACGGGGTCCGCTTTGGCTCGATGCCTGTCTGAATCGTGGATAAATTTGAAAGAGAGTTACCGCGGACCTGGCTCAAGCAACTGAAGGAACACGGATGAGTTTTATTCAGTAAAAGTCTGACACGCCCTCCCGCTTTACCCAGAGCGGAAAAAGACATTGGAAAAAAAATACAAAACCGTCTTTAACGAATCCCACGCATGAAAATGCATTAATTGATGACACTTTCTCTAGATTATAACATGTCAATTATTTTCAAGAAAACTTTAATAGTAGATATGTTTGTGCCAAAGAACAGATTTATTTCAGGCGTCATTACGCTCCAAATCGAAAACATTGACATGCATATGCCTCTCCATGCATCTAAATTACACTACTGTCTCAATAAACAAGCAAAAATCAGAACAAGGAACGGAAAATGTCAGTATCACTTCAATTATTTCCAATATGACTCAGTATCTCCAAGTTGCCGAGAAAACATAATCCAATTTAATGATATCCACGATACTTTTGACTCGTTTTTTATTCAAATTAGTGATTCCAATGCGATCAAAGCGGCAAATTGCATTCGACAGCAAGTAACACAATTAACGGACAGGACTATAATTAAATGGGACTCCAATCGTGACTTACTTATGCGAAAAAGAGCTTTGTAGTGCTTGATTTTAAAGAGGATTTTGCTGTGCAAATTTATTCAGTAGGTCAGAGAAAAAATACTTTTAAAAATATAATAGATGATCACAACTCTCTTTTTAAACCAACGAAAAAAAAGAAGGAGATTTTGAGTTAACGTTCGGTATATAAAGAAGTTCGGTTGGAATGAATATGTGTCAAAGTTGGTCCCATGTAAAATTGAAAATTAAGATCCGCCCCTAAACGTAGACTTTGGATTTATTGAAAAAAAATCAACTGAATTTTCAATTGTGAACCGATTCCATTGAAATAAAGTAAACTGAAAAGAGAAAAAAAACCTTTGTAACAAAAAAATTAACCGACGATAAAATGAAATGAAAAGCCAAAAATAAAAATTAACTTTTAGTCTAGTATTTTGAGGCGGCGCTAAAAAACAATCAACGAAGATCCAAGCCAAAATCATTCTATGCTTCAGGTAATTAATTTGCATGTTTGGCGCCAACACAAAATGCTAGACTAAAAGTGTATTTTTATTTTTGGCTTTTCAGTTCGTTATTTCGTTGGAATTTTTTTTTGTTAAAAAGGTTTTTTAATATAATATTTAACAAGTGAACACTTATACAACATTGCTTTGTACATCGACCACTTCACTGTTCGAATTCCAAATCACTTCAATCACTTTCATTGTACGCACAGCTAAGGAGTGGAATTCCCTGCCGGAGTCTTTGTTTCCTGATAGCTACAACCTTGGAGTCTTTAAGTCAAGAGTGAATAGGTTACTTCTAGGCAAGCGTGCTTCACCGTCGACCACATCATCACTTCATCGTCGAAAAAAAAAAAAAAAACAATAGGGCATTGAAGAAGACTGATAAAAGATACATGTGGCAGAGATAAAGAATGTTCTGACGAATAGTGTTATATTTTGAAGGTTGTCTAAAAATGGCGTTTGTGCAACTCGAAAATAAATTTATTTCCTTTAATGTTTGCCATTCACAAAAAAGTGGTAGTAACGTAATTAGCAAATTTGTATCAAAGACAGAAAAACAACGAGAAACTTGTCCATAGAAAGATATGGTGTTTAACGCATCATAAATCAAAACATTTTTGGACGCTTGATAATATTTGCTAGTTCGATTAATCCTTATAAATATCTGATGCTAGACAATAAGCCGAAGCAAGCATTGCCAGAACGACGGGTTTGCATCCATCGGCTTCCCGCAAACTCCACTAAGCTATCATTTTACTTTGCAGCAGGCCTACCCACGCTACAACCCTGGCTTTGAATTCGCAAACCATTTTGAATTAAATTACAGTATTTACTTATCTCAAAATAACAGTCAAATAAAATGCTCCAAGAAACTTTAAACCAATTTTAAACTTGAAATCGAGTATTGTAACAAGATTCTGAAAATTTTAAGACAATTATAGCCCTTACTGGGAACTTTTAATGAGAATAATATTCACACTCAAGTTATTTTGAAATTTTTTTTGAGTCTTGAATATTATACCTGTAATAGTACCTATATCACACCAAATATTATCGTAAGATCTTCTTTTGTTATTGATTAAAACTTTCAGGAGCGACACCAATTTTGTTTTACGATTCATTTTTACCGACTTCAAAAAAACAGAGGTAATCAATTCACATCATCAGCCTATTAATGTTCCCACTGCTGGGACACAGGCCTCCTCTCTTTGTGAGAAGGAATGGGCCGTAATCCACCACGCGGGCCCAGTGCGGGTTGGTGGATGTCAATGTATTCGAATTTTTGGTTCTAGGACATGCCGGTTTCCTCACGATGTTTTCCTTCACCGTTTTGAGAGCAGTGGTGAAGAAATAATTTACACAAAGTAAAGCGCCTGCCTGGGCTCGAGCCTGTGACCTACAACTTGTAAGTCGCGGCCGATAACACTGGGCCACTGGGTAATAAATTGGATTGTATTTATTTAATAATTAATGTACACACAGAAAATAAATATAGAAAACACATCATGACAAAGGAGTACAAGGGTACTGCTTATTTCTTTAGACATTTCTACCAGCAGACCCGCGAAAAGGAGATATGAAGAAGAAATGTAGACAAATAGTGTGTAAGAGCAGGAAGAGTAGAAAAGTGAACGACTAACCTAAGATATAAAATCATACACATACCCTCTTACAAATAAACGCAGAATGAAGTTATACCAGGTATAAACCTATGAAAATGTATGGGTATACCTTAGTTATACCTGGTATAACTTTATTCCGCGTTTATTAGTAAGAGGGATATAGTATAGGTGATATATACTTAAATAAATACATAACTCTAAAATATATAGATACTGAATATATATACATATGCTTATAAAGATCAGATTTGAGAGGAAAGATAATGCTCTTTGAGGGTTGGTGGATGTCACATGTCTTCAAATTTTTGGTTCTAGGAAGTGCCTTCATCGTTTTGAGAGCTGTGGTGATGAAATAATTTAAACAAAGTAAAGTTCCTGCCTGGGTTCGAACCCACGACCACTTATAAGTTGCGGCCGTTACCACTGGGCCTCTACTGCTCTCACAACTCTAATACTATACAATAATTACATTGTAACGCCGCTAGTCTAAATCTAATTCCAAGGTGTTACTAAATCACTAATTGCCAATTTATTTATACAATAATAATGGAATCGGTTTATTATTATTAGTACCTAAATTCACCGTTAAATTACGGCATCACTCTCAATTTAACATCTATTAATAGATGAATGTACACGTTTACACATCAAAGTCAGGATACAATCAAATTATCTACGCATAATATATCGTAATGAGCTGTATCATGATTATGGAATAATGACATGACGACATGTTTCTGTCTGTGTGTGCCTTATTTATGTTTATTATTTTTCTATACATCATACTTATCACACTAATATTATAAAGGTAAAAGTTTGTAAGTGTGTGTGTGTGTTTGTATGTTTGTTACTTCTTCACGCTCAAAAGGCTGGACGGATCTAGATGAAATTTGGGACAAAGATAGATTATAGTCTGGAACAACACATAGAAAGAAAAAAGAAAGAAAGAAAGAAAAAGTGTTTATTTGTCACAAAACGACATACATACAATATAAGAACATACTTATGCTAAACCCTTAAAAATAGTATTAGTAGTACTTAAATTATGTTAGTAAAGACGAGAAATAATTCAAACAATAATTACATATACTACCTACATTTTTTATGATATAAAAGAAATAGGGTGAGGAATATGTTAGGCAGATGCATGTCGTGACTGTGGCAAGATGGCTTCCACTCAGCATAATGCTGTGCCGTGGGGACCCACAGCACGGCGCTGATTTTCAGTGGTCGCCTAGGACGTGACGTACGGAAACCAAATCTGTTGTGTATGTTAAAATAGATACAAAGAACATAAAATAAATAAACAGAACATAAAATAAATACAGTAAGATAAAATAATAAAAAAAAAACCACCCAAAATTATGATGTGACAAAAACCAAAACGAGTAGCTAGAATTCTTGACGTAACACAAAAGTAATACCCGCAAAACACGGCATACCATGTTTTATCTCGCTCCCACACCGCACTCGCGTGGTGCTCTTTTTTGTATAGCCTTATTTTGACAGCCTACGTGACGTCGTGCACTAGCGTCCGGTCCGAGCGCGCGCCACTCAGACGCGCGCCGGCCGGAGCATTATGACGTCAAGCGGCACCCGAGTCCTGTGCTGTGTGCGGTCATGTGTGTGTGTAGTCTGCGTGGTCCGACCCTCGATCTTGACGACAGCAACTAAGGAAGAAAAGAAACTGTGATGCCTCATGAAAGAATGCCCCCACATTGCTGCCATAGGATACTTTTTGTCCCGGGTATTTGTTCCCTTGGGATAAATTTCAACATTCACGCGGGCGAAGCCGCCGGCAGAAGGTAGTCCTACTACTAATATTATAAATGCAAAAGTTTGTGAGGATGGATGGATATAGGTATAGGTACGTATGTTTGTTACTCTTTCACGCAAAAGCAACTTAACGGATTTGGATGAAACTTTACTTTACTCAAGGTTGAACCAAATGGGAGTCCAGCTCAGCACGTGTCAGGCAAATATTCATGACGCTGATAATCTGCTGGATCCATGCAGTGATATATGGCCGCCAACCAGACGTCAGTGTTATGCGAAGAGCATTTCACGTAAGTATACCCGCAACATTAATTCATAGGATACTGTTTATCCCGGCACTATGTTCCTTCGGGATAATTTCCGACTTTCACCGGGCAAAGCCGCTGGCAGAAACTAATAATTTTATAAATTTTGTTATTCAATATTTGAATGAAAAATATCAATATCATCATTTCAGCCCAAATACATCCACTACTGGACATAGACCTCTCCCTAGTGTCGCCACATCGATTGGTCCTGTGCATCCCGCATCTAGCTGCATTTAAAAATATTATAAAAAACGTGTATGAATTATAACTTACACCCATAGACATTACCTCCACTTAAGAGTCATCATCATCATCATTTCAGCCGAAAGACGCCCACATCTAGACATGGCCTCCCACAGGCGTCGCCACACTGATCGGTCCTGTGCGTCTCGCATCCAGTGCATTCCCGCAACCTTAACCAGGTCATCGGTCCACCTAGTGGGAGGCCTTCCAGAGTCTTCGTCTTCCGGTTCGCGGTCACGATTCCAGATTTTCGGCCCAATCGGCCATCCGTTCTGCGAGCAATGTGCCTTGCCCACTGCCTTAACTGTAACTTGGTAACTTTGATTCGCCTGTGGATATCCTCATTTATGATGCGAATGCAAGGAAACTCCGAGCATAACCCTTTCCATTGCCCTTTGGGTGACTTTAAGCTTTCTGATAAGGCCCATTGTAAACGACCACGTCTCGGTCCCATAGGTGATCACTGGCAACAAACACCGGTCATAGAGTTTTGTCTTATGCCACTGCAGTAGTTTGGACAAGAAGTTACCGCACAACTTCCCGAACGCCACCCTGCCGAGTCGGATCCGACGGTTGACCTCTTTCTCGAAGTAAGATCTACCCAACTGGACCGTTTGTCCGGTGTATTCCCGTTGAAGATAGACATAATCGTCTACAATTTCGAGTGTAGAGTCTTCGATCTTGATAGGAGTGGGTGTTGCATGGGCATTCACCATGATCTTGGTTTTGTCCATGTTCATTTTAAGACCCACTCTTTCGGAAACTGTGCTGATGATAACTATATCGTCGGCAAGCGGAAGGTGAGACCACTAGACTTAACATCCCACAAACCTGCTAGATGTATCTAGTTATATTGACATGAAAGTCAATAAGTACTTTACAGACAGAACTTCAAAGCTCCTCCGCAAATCTAAAAACACCAAAGACGTCTTGAACTAACGTGGTGATTTATGCTCGCGATTTTTCAGTATGTGAAGAGGAGCAGTAACAGGCTGATATTATAATTTTAGTTCCAGCGAAATGAAGAACATCTCACATTACCCGGGAATCCACGAAATAATGTCTTAAATGAAGAAAAATCAAAAGTAATTCATATACAATGATATTATTAAGAAGTTAAGATGAAACTGCGTTTCTATAAAGACAAAAGTGGTTTTATTTCGATACATGAAGTTTAACATTAATCATAACGTACATTTCTAATAAGAAAGTATTAGCTTACCTGTAAAGACAAAAGAATCAACATTTAATGCCTCTATTTCAGGTCTTTTTATATTTTAACAAACAACATGCCAAAATTCTCCTCTCAATAGATTATCTAAATTAAATGTCACTTCGTCAGTTGTGATATTTTTGTCGACCAATGAGCGGTGACGCGGCAAACTAATTTATGAAAAGCACATTAGTAAGATGATTTTCTTTACACATATACTGGCAATAACGGCAAGGTGTGATCATATTTTAAAGCTGATTATGTCCATGTAAATGAACAAAATTCTTCAAGGAAGTAATGGGATGACCAAAAAAATAATTGATTTGCCATAAAAAGTTGTTGTCAGCTAATCAAAATTGATGTGGCAGATATTTTATTTTGAGATTTAACTCTGTCTTCCTTTGAGAAAGCCGCTCACATACGCGGATAGAAGCACACATCACACTTTTCCACGCAGTCTTTAAGTACTCAAATCCAGTTTGGTTACAAACAAATCCGCGAACAACACCTGTAACCATGAAATATAGATACCCACACAACAGTATTGTGGTCCGCATCCAACCGCGGTTGCCCGCTAAACCGATAATCTTCTATTATGCCCAACTACTGATTTAGCTTAAAGAGCACCTGTTTTGCGGTCAAACCCATTACCGTGGAACATTAGCACTGATTAAAGTTCCGAATTGATTAAGTATTGTACGATGATTTGTGAATTGAAAATTGGTTGTGCATTAATCTGGTTACTATAGCGTTGGCCAGGAATCGTCAAGAGGAAAGAAAGTATGGCCCTCTCAGTCAAATCCTGGCGTCACTTCCTGTTGGCAGAAGCGACAAGCATTGCAATGATGTGAAGCGAAGTGAAGAGTAACGTTCAGTGGAACCCACTTGAAGGTAAGCTTCTAGTCCAGGGATGACGAACCTATGGCACGCGAACCCGTGGTGGCACACGACAAAATATTTTGGGCACGCTGAAATGGGGTTATTTAGTATCTAGGTAATTTAGTTATTTAGGTTATTTCTTGGTAAAACAAAGAATTGATTAATTCATAGCATTTAGAGTTTTATTTTTTGTCAATTAATTCAAAGTCAAAATTTATTGGTGGCACTTTTTTGTCACATAAAAAATAAATATAATTTAAATGGCACGTTTTCTAATAAAGGTTCCCCATCCCTGTTATAGCCCATAGGTAATATGTCATATCGCAGACATGTCCTGCCCTATCCTATAAAATACAAATGTCTATCAGTACTTATGACATCCGCCCTTTTAGTTTTGACATGCAGTCATGTTTGTGTTAAAACACCTAAGATACTGCTTCATTTTATGCTGGCCAACTTTGGTGCTATAACCAAAGGGAACTATATAAGGCCTTTTTGAGCTGTTCCATTGTATGTCTAACGACGAAAATTCATGGAGAGAACGAACTAAGTCATTGGTCTAAGATCATCAAACATTCTTAAGACTGTTCCTTATTCCACCACCAACAAAATTATACACATTTAACCTATAACTTAGACCGCACTACTTAAACTGCGACAAAAGTTAGCGAAAGATAATACAAAGTTGCATAGTTTTATAAGTCCTTAAAAGCGTCCTTTGCGGGGCTAACAACGACAACTTTCGCTATAACGTACTGTAAGTACCACAGAGCAATGAGACGCCTTGGTGGCCATTGGAAGAGAAGGCATTGTCAATACTTTTCATACAAACCAGACTTGTTAGTGCCTGTCACCGTTTACTTTTAAAAATTTAATGGCATGTGACAATAGGGATGTTTCCTGGGTAGAAAAATTATAATTCTATTTAGTCCGTCAGTGATATTATCAAATAATATTGAATCCTTATTTTTTGTTATATCAAATAAGTAAAAAATAAAAAAGATAAAGTGCATCAAAGTTCAGGAATAAGGGCTTGTGACGTCATTTTGTCAGTATAAAGTGTAGCACAACGTGACTTCACTCGATATTTTAACGCACTGTATCTTCGTAATTTTATTTTGCGTTGTAAAAGAGAAAATACGTGTCCAATATTTTTAAGTTATATATTTGACAAACTTAATAGATATTTTTGTCAACATCTCTATTCTGACTATTACTTATAAAGGGATTGTATAAACCTTCTATACAAACCAAGCATGTCAGCAAAGTGTATATTCATAGAAATTGGTGGCCTGTTATAATATTGATCATGAGTGTTATGATAGTATTTGTGCTTGTTGCATTGTGCGAGCAAGAGTATTATTTGTGAACGCGACTCTGTCCGCCGCCAGCACGATAATTCCGTGGTCTGTGTTAAGTACCTAGTAAGGAAGTAAACTATGCATTATTATTGTTGTTTGGACGATACATAATAAAGATATAAGTGCCGATAAGACGTTACATTATTTTAAACTAGGTGGATCGATGGCCTGGTTAAGGTTGCGGGCAGGCGCTGGATGCGAGACGCACGGTATATACGGTATATATATATTTGTAGGCCTTCTGGCATAACATAGCGCACTCTTTATTACCTGTATATACCATTATTATTGTACCTATGTTAAACAAATGAATAAATGACTTATGACTTAATACTGTTGAGAAAACGACATACACAGGGTATGTGTGAGCCCACTGGTATTAGTGTGGTCACTCTTTGCGGCAGATTGGTATTATATATTGGCACATGACTTAGTTCAGAGTTGTCTCTAGTAATGCAAAGATCTTTGAAAGAAAGAAAGAAAAATGTGTTTAATGGCAATAAAAACAAATACACCATAAAATTAAACAAAATAAATAATTAAAACTATTTATGCCAAAAGGGCCTCAGCTCAGCATAACTCCAAATGGTAAAAATGGGTATACCAAGGGTGTAAGCTAGTGGTAAATATCCATTGTTTGCTTTGTAGTAACAAATGCATCGCAAATAATTATCACCAAAATAACAAAACGCTCTGTATTCACCTGTCAAAATAAACCTAAAATGTAATCAGCATAACATTGAAATCAAATCAAATATCAAATATTATTACCACAATACCAAACAAATCAATTATGCTGATACCCGTATTATTTCAAATAATACCTGCTTACATACTATCCACATAAATTTACATCAACATAATATTTCATTTAGAAAATGAAATAAACGCGTAGCGTAACGTATTAGTAATTGCTACGCCGTAGCGTTACCTGCTACGCCGTAGCAATTCGTAGCGCTTGCTACGAATAATACAATAGTACTCGATTTATTGGTGTAGGGGTCAATTTGACAATTAAAATAAGTACGTTTTGAATTACAAACGGTTGTTATGTAATTACTTTTAAGGGATGATGTGTCTAATGTTGCATTAATTTTGTCAACGATATTTGTAGACAGTTGAACGTTGATAGTAATTATTCGGTACATTTTAAGCCTCGAATTCTATTGAAGTAAAGTGTGTGTAACGGAGGGAAAAATATATTATATAATCCATCACTCACCATCTATAAAATTAAGAGTCTCTAACAGATAACACACAGTCTAGACAGCTGGGTCTAGAATAATGATAATTTACACACGAGTATTTTACCTTTAGGTTATTAAAATAAAGGTTTGCATGGAAGTCATTCTTGCCAATGGGAAAGCCCAAAGGGTATAGGGTAGAGAGTCTTGCACTTCAGCCTGGACAGCTTCTTGACTCAATAAACGACAATCCTATTCAAATGACGGAAAACCGAGACTCGTCTCAACTTGAGACAAGGTTAAACCAAATCCGTATTTAAAAGTTGAATTGACATTTAAGGATCCAGCCCGTCTTGCAAACACAAGAGCAAACCAAACACTTTCGCTAATGCCCCCAATCTCCTCAAAACAGATAAACCTTCACATTTACTTATGGTAGTAGACGTGCTACTTTTAGTATCCGCAATTGTTTTGCGAGTTTATTAATAGCATCGACATCCTATAAGGCATCCACTGCTGAGACATAACTATGGGCCATCGGTAATGGTGGACATCCCATCCATACGCACTAAACATTTTGGAGATACTTTCAGTATGCGTACAGCTTAGTAGTGAAATTCCTTGCCGGAGTCTGTGTTTCCCAATAGCTACAATCTTGTGGTCTTTAAGTCAAGATTGAATAGGTTACTTCTAGGCAAACCGTTACACCGTCGACTACATCATCGCTTACCATTAGGTGAGATAGTGGTCAAACGCGAGAAAACATAAGCTTCCTCTTTGTGTACTCACAAATGTCTTAATAATTTTGTTTCTAGAACATTCGTTTCCATTCATAGTTTTGAGAGCTGTCTTTAAACAAATATGCATCAACAAACCCCTTAGTGTCGTGGACATCTTTCATGGTGGGCTCGAACAGTCCAGCTTATTGCTTAGTAAGTGAGCGTTAGCAAGGCATGCTACGGCGCTATACAAAAAGGGCATTCCTTATTGGTGGCCTACTACGTGTATGCCTGCATTTTCCATAGAAGCTGCTTTGATTCGTGGCGAGGTTGGTCGCTGTATGACATTCTACAAAGCAACAAAACCACCACTCACCGCTACTAAAAGTAGCATGTCTACCAAGATCCTTACGCCAGCAGTATATTTTATAACTTCACCAACAAATTTATGGTCCGACCAACGATATACTCCACGACTTACGAAGGCTGTTGAAACTTTTTACAACTTAATCGCTTCAACCTAAATTTATTACAAAACCATAAAAAGACAATCCAAGTTGGAGTCGGTACGCTTCATTTAATTTAAAAGCTCTTAAATATCGTGGAACGAGTGACGATGTGGCGGAAAAGATAGACAGTAACGTTTTATTGCAAGACAAACATAAACAAAGTGGGGATGTAGATCCTGGCTTTAAAGAGGTTTTGCAAAGAACAATTTAATTGGAGTTCTTTTGTCGCATCTTCAAGTTTTAATGGAAGGAATGGTCGTTGAGAAAGAGTTAGTTTAGTAAGCGCTAACGCTTCTTCTATGGGTAACTTCAAGTTTTTAGAACTTAATATTTCTGATCTAATCCAAGTTGTTAAATTGGACATCATGAAAAGAAAGAAATTTAATATCCTGCACCAACAAAACTCACTATAAAGAAAGCCTAAAATATTGCACGCCATCCATATAAGCCGAAAGATACGGCTGTATCATGGATATTGGTCATTTTGGTCACCCTTCCTGAGTGAACATTTTGGGTCTGCGCTATCCATATCTAGCAGATGTCAACATTAAACAATGAATTCATCAGAAAGATTCTAAAACTGTAAAAGTAAATAAAAAACAAAAACCCGACTGCTTCAGAAGTGAACTAAAATGCTGTAAACAAGAAGAAAATTATGCTATGCAATCGGAAGATAAATATTCTGGGTGAAATGGAAACCTTATGTATTTTCCGCATGACTCGTTTTAAGCTGTGGTTTTTTTTTGTTTTAATTTTCTTTTTATTGAATCTTTTTAGTTACCGTTTTTTTTAGAATTACATTTAAACATATAAGGCGCCCAAAATGTGCTAAGCTTGTTTTTTTTGAATATTATATAAGTCTGCCTAGTGCTTTGAAAGATATGAGGTAATTAGGGAGAATAGTTGCTAACCAACTTTAAATCGTTATATATAGATTTTATTCGACAGACGGACAGATGGACAGACACGTGAATGACAGTAATAGGGTTCCGTTTGGTCCTTTCGGGTACGAAACTCTAAAAAGTTGTCACTAAATTCAAGCTAGCAGCTAAAAAACTATGACGTTTGACATTTTGAAGACCTCACTCTACACCAACGCCCCTAGCGGCAAATTTAAACGCGGTAGCCCCCATTCACGTGACTTAAATATAGTCTAGGTTGTGTTACAATATTAGAACAAGCAAGCAGATCCAAAGGCACAGCTAGACTGTTCCGATAAAATACCGATATCCGTAACATCAAAACATGTGAGCCATTTTATTTTCACATAATTCTGCGGCATTAAGCTTAGCTTTGAACTCCTGGTAACTGTGTATGGCACTTCGTTCAGGGGACGGTTCATGATTGCGTCTTTGAGCTTCAGTCATTTGCCGACAAATATCAAATTGAATTTCTTCCTTCACTTATCTTTTATAGAACAACTTTTATGCGTGAGTTTGAGAGTGTGATTGGATTTCATGTTCCCATTTTCGAAGGATTGTTGGGTAATTACGTAAAGTTAAAAGCTTGTTTGGGAACATAGCGTGTGTTAGGATTACTTAGCAGTTTTTGCTTTTAATTATTTTTGACAGCTTTCTAAAAACATAGTAGACTCAGTGCGAATAGAACCCTACTTTAGATGATGTGTTTGACAGCCTAGAACGCCTTTAAGGCATTATACATAATCCTATAGACCTTAGTTACCTTTAATTATTAAAAATTAGCTGCCTGCCCAGGCTTCGGTCTAGTTAATATAGATTTTGAGGTTTTCTACTTCTTCTTGATTCTGATTTCCGGGTAGTTCGAGAGTCTTTTAATGATTCCATCCTCGGGTTTTTTACTTCTGGACCCTGCTTTTTTATTCAGTTGTAGAAAATCTAACCGAACTCCCCGTCTGTTTCTTCAATTAGGGCATGAATTAAAAAAAAAAATCTTAAACTTACAGATCTTAGACACATGAGACTTAAAGATTTCTAGTTGGTTGGTTTCTAGTTAGTTGTAGATTTTTGTATGATTTTTTTTTATTGTACGTGTTTCAATTGTTATGTAAGAATGACTATTGTGATTAATCATGTTTACTGTTATTTATTATTTTTTATATTCGTTACGCACGGGGCTTGTCAATATGGTGACGCTTGGGGAGGCCTATGTTCAGCAGTGGACGTCTTTCGGCTGATATGATGATTATGATAATCATGTTTACTGTTGATTGTTGTAATTGTTTATTAAACATTATTTTTTTCTAACAATTCCCTGGCTTTTACTTAAATTATATAACCCTACCTAAGGTTTTTCATTCTGACTGTACAGTATTTACTAAATTTGTATCATTAGAGGTTTTATATAGGTATATAGATAGAAATTTATAAAAGTAATGATTATATTTGGCTGAAAAAATACAAAGAAAAAAATACTTTAATTGCCAACAACTAGAGATATCGTCTCATCTAAAGACCAAGTAAAAATACCAGCAAAATTTAATATAAATGAAAATTCACTAGTTATAAAACAGTCTACGCTATATTTTATCCGTTTAAATTTATCAAAAGATATCATCCGAAAGGGTCCAGTAGGTATGCGTTAATTAGACCAGCATGAATATACATATCGGGTATTTCTATAGGGGATACCCTAGTTTTGTATATCCTATGACCTTGGGGCCTCAGGTGGCTTGAATATATTTTATAGCTGAGTAGATAAGGGAGCTAGAATTTGACAATGTTACGTAAATTATATGACTACCAATTTTCATATATTAAAAAAGCACGAATTCAAGTAGCTATCTCATTTTGTAAAAAAAATTCAAAATGTTGGAATATTGGAGAGGTTTTTGATATATTGATAATGAGATTGTAATACAAACGTTATATAAATCTAAAGGCATTGATAGTTTATGATAATTATTTTATGTTCATGTATAGCAAAACGAAACATGTAAGGCGAACAAAAAGATTCATCGAGAAAACTTCGTCGAGACTTCTCGTCGCGTATTCCACAAAGCCAAAGTCTTCAACCGGTGCGTGCTAACTGTTAAGACATACGGTGCCGAGACGTGGACACTCAATCAGGCTGGTCTATCAATCAGTACAAAGTTGCTCAGCGAGCTATGGAAAGGGCTATGCTCGGCTTTTCTCTAAGGGGTCGAATCCGAAACGAGGTGATCATGCAAAGAACCAAAATGGTCGGCATAGCTCACAGAATAAGCAAGCTGAAGAAGCAAAGAGCCAGCCACATAATTTGTAGAACCGATGACCATTAGGATAAACGTGTTCTTGAAAGGAAACAGCTAACTGGTAACCGAAAGATTGGATGCCCTCAAGCTAAGTGGAGCGATGTTCTACGCAGGATGGTTAGTGATGGCTGCTGGATGAAATTTGCAGAAAATCGAACCAAATGGCGTGCAATTGGAGAGGCCTATGCCTAGCAGTGTACTGCTATAGGCTGTTGATGACAATGATAAACAAAAATATACACTTTATTATTGCTTATTAACCCAGCTCATAAAACTTTGATAAAGTGATATTCAACCTACGATAACGATTGCCAAAGCGCCAAATTATGTTTATGAGAGTTTCATGCACTACCAAAATGTCACGTTGTCAATCCGTATTATTTGGACTTTAAACAATATTTAACACTGATGAGAATGTTAATTACTCCTATATTCTAAGTAATTTCCTTCATTCGACTCACTGAAATTGACAGTAAAACAAATAGGATAAAAGGCTTAGACAGTCTGTTAACTTCTACAAATTATAACAATACTTCACACTCACTGAGGCGGTTATTACGGAGGCGTAGTTTCATAGTTGAATATTCGTCATTATACGCTCGGTGTACGCCTGCCTACATACAAAACTGTGAAACTCTGTCGACGAAGTCATGAGGCGTGCATACAGTGACTCGAGCGTAACGTTGCTGCCTGTTATGTCTGTACATATATGAAATAATGCAGAGAACTCAAACATAATCCTTTTTTATTTATTAAACTTTACTTTTAGCGTTAATATAATATGTTTTGTTTTTAGAATATTAACTCAATTAAATTCGAAAAATATAAATATTGAATTAAATTTTATTAATTACCTAATTAATTTACTGATAAATTAAATTACCAATAAATAATTTATATACAGCCAGGAAGGAACCCTGACACCTGAGATACAGGACATGCCCTAGTTTGGGTGTCATTAGTTTCTAGCTTTTTGCTTGTACTCATGTAGCCTAATCATTGTATTTCTTCTTGTCAATTCTATCATTGTGTAATAGGCTTTGAATGAATAAATTATTATTATTATTTCGTTTATTAATTTTTCTACACATCATTTACCTATATTTTTAAATATTTCTTCAGAAATAAATCATAAATAAACATTAAAAAAAATGGTAGTCCGCCGGTGTTGCGAGCAGGATCCAAGCTAATAACGGTTAGGCTTCCAGTGACAGTTACCTCCTCACAATGCTAGTTATTATTATTATTATGTAATTATTTATTATTCTTATTTATTCCATTATTTATTCTTCTTTTAAATTATTATTCTTATGTTTACATTTTTAAATATTTTTATAAGACACATACAAAAAAGAAAAATATAAAAATAGAGGCCCACCGGTCGATACTGGTGAGCCTGTATTTTTATATTTTCAGCCCTGACCGCCGGTAGCTTAGACTCTGTGTTCCCGATGGAACACAGGGTCCAAGCTACCGGAAGTCAGGACTCCAGAGAGGGCCATTATTATTATTATTACACGTAGAGCTCCAACTCAAAGCATTTTATTTCGGATAAACCGTCGCCGTTAGTCGTTCTGTCAGAAAGATTTAGCTAGGACCCCGTTCCAAAATATACCAAAAGTTCATATAGAAAATAATAGGCAAGAAGCTCCAAAAACAATCTTTTAAATAATAAAAGAGTGTCCTTGTCACAAGATATTGGTTACAGCAGAATTTGTGTAATTCTGTTTCAATCAATTTGAAGGAAATCTGTAATCCATTGAGTCATTTGTTTGAAAAATTGTTCTCAATAAATTGTTATTGAACTTGCAAAAGGAAAGGCTAAACCATTGATTGCGTGTTACGCAAATACCCCGCTGCTCACTACCTTAGGATAGACAGGCGTGATGATATGTCTAATATTCTTACTTGTAAATTATTAATCAGAGTGAGGTGAGCGACTATTTAACACCTAAAGCCATGGGTAAAAGGGTGTCACTTTATAAGCAAAGAGTAATGAACAAACATAGGATACTGTTTTAATATGAATTGATTATGATTCAATATTGATAGTTCTTTTCATTACCTACCTTTTAGTGAACAAGATTTATTTTGATGAATGAGTGGGTCGTAACCCACTACGCAGGCCCAGTGATGATTGATGCTACACATATTTTGAATTTCTAGGACATGCTGGTTTCCTACGATGTTTTCCTTCACAGTTTTAAAGACAGAATGTATTTTTTTAATTTCTTGGCTTATAATAATAATAATAATCTTTTATTTGCAGACTTTAAAGTCCATATTGTTAGTAATTACATGACTTATTTAACTATTATTAGTAACACATACAATCAACGAGTACAACACAAATAGGGAAAAATAGTATTATACAATAGAAATAAAATAGCTTTAGCTTTAACATTGCTGACTTACGCTATTAAAGTTACATTCTGGTTTTACTCAAGCGATTTTTTTGTTTTTATAATTTGTCTTAATATATTTTTTTTCTTTTTTTGAGAGTAGAACAGCTGAAATGATTCTCAATTTGTAACGAAGATAAATAAAAAGGTCATCCTATGTATAGAAACTGTGAAAAATACTCAATATACCCAAAATAACTCTTTATTTTTGGGGCAAAAAGATCACTAGTTTTATCAAAGCGCCTTCTTTTCATGTAACGTTATTATTTTCGTCTTTCACAGAAGTTTGTGAAAGAAAACGATATCTTTTAATAGGCGGAAAAGTCTAATTTTAAATACAAAAGATGAAATAAGAGAGTTTAAAAATAACCTATGTATAAGTGAACATTTTGTTGGAAAGAGATGCAAAAGCAAAAAATATTAAAATTAAAAAAAAAATGTCCTCGGAATAAAACAATATTTAAAAAAAAAGGACAAAAAAGAAATATGGTAATTGCTGTTAATAAAAAAATTCAATATGATGAATAAGAGGAGACAATCCGACAGAAATTTGTATGTTTCTTTTATATATTTTCTGTTTTACCAAACAACACGTCACGTGCAAAATGTGATAAAAAGGGAATGACAAATTTCACCTTTTCAGTTTTATAAAATCAAGCTTCTCAACCTTCTTAATAAATTAAAAATAATTTGTAAAACAATAGAAAAATAATAGACTTCGTTCCAGGAATTCTTAAGATTCAAAAAACAACCTTTGGTATTTAGCAGTCTCTAAATAAAAACTTGAAAGCAAAATAAATGTCATGAACACCGTTCAAAGCAAACGAATCGTTGATCGCAGTTCTATTTACGCAATCCCTTTAAAGAAATCCTTAAAACGGGAAACACGTTTACGTAATCTTTATCTCGATCCTTAAAAAAAGAAAATAATCTCACACAGTGCCTTTATAAAGGCAAAAAAACCAATAGAATTCCAAGCATAATTACGAAAAGATATACAAACGAAATAACTATGTGAACACAAACCTACCTAAGTCGACCCTAAAAATTTCGATCCATGAAGAAAGAAATAACGATCCTTTTTCGCTAAGAATTTTATTCGAGACCTTCTATTTACTGGGTTCTACAAGTATTTGGAATTTTCTAACAAGTCTTACGGCCTAAATAAAGTAGAACTTGTTGAAATACTCAAACATAAAGAAAATATTTTCGGGTTATTAGTTTTTTTTTGCTTTTACGTAGTTTGTACATACTTTTCATATTTATGTTATAAATGAAGTTTTCTTTCTTAAACTGTACAGCGTTAGGTTAGATTAGGATATTCTATAATCATCATCAGAATTTTAATATTCAACACTGTTACTCAGCTGAATCCGGTAAAACTGGACGTTACCCAACATAATTAGGAAAAAGGCTAGGCAGATGATGATCATCAGAATTTTTATGTTCCCACTGCTGGGATACAGGCCTCCTCTCTGTGAGAGCGAATGGGCCGTAATCCAACACGCGAGCCCAGTGCGGGTTGGTGGATGTCACATGTCTTCGAATTTCTGGTTCTAAGACATGCCGGTTTCCTCACGATGTTTAGGATATTTTTATTTTATTTTGTGATGAACCAGCTTAACCTTGATCTCGCCTGATAACAAGCGATGGACAAAGTCAGTTAATTCTGTGATAAAATCGATAAACCCAAAATATGCTTGTTCTCTCTTGTTTCGAAGGCTGACGTGTTTTAGATGGTAAAGGAACACATACCAATAATTCCCTTGGCAAGCAAGAATCATTTTAAATACGAAAGAATGCACATGACGTGCGCATCTTACAAGTAATGTTGTCTAAATCGACCAAACTTTTGTAATTGACTGGAAACACATTTTATTTAGTGAGCTTGCGTCAACTTTTGGTTTGCAATCCTGATTCAATTTTAGATATCTTAAAATTTTAGAATCTTAAGCTCTATCAAGTTACGCCACAATACCTGGCTCTCCGCCGCCCACATTTAGCTTAATCCAGACATCTTTAAACACCATATAACTTGTGGAGTTTCAAGCTGGAGTCCGTATTTTCCCACTAGCTATATAAAGCACATCTGGGAGCCTATAAGTCAAGCGAGAATAGATATTTTTTAGGTAAGCTTGCTCCATCGCTTACAATTAGATGAGATAGGTTACCAAAAATAATTAAAAATGAAAACGCATTATTATTCAAATAACACGAGGGGAATTCTCAGTCAGTTCATGGTTATTAAAATTCTCAAATCCGACCGAAAAGTTCCTGGTTGCTACAAAAATTCAGAAAAAAACTGTTTAAATGTTTTCAAATGAAAGCACATGCCCCTCTGTTCTGCCACCATGGCCAACCCATATTAGAACACCTTCGAGGTCACGCTCGATGACGCTGTCCAATAAATCATGCATTGTTGTTGCCGACAAAAGAAGTCATTTTTGGCTGGAAAGTGCCCCATTGAAGAAAGGTGGCCTGTAATATTTGTGTACACAATGGTTGCTTTCGCTAAGGTCATGTTAGTGACAATGGTGTGGTTTTTAAGGGATTTTTGTGGTGAAGGCACGTGCAAAATGTTTGGGCAAATTTTCTGATTTTGCGCCTTTTAGGGTTTATCAGCGAATGTAAAAGATAAGAAAAACAGTTTATTTTTTATTTTGGGTATGAATGACACTTTTAATGCAGATAACTGATAGAAAATGCATAATATTTAATTTCAGTTTTAATATTTAATGATGAAAAACATAAGTTTAAATACTAAAACACGGTAAAAAATATGCTCAGAAAATTATGGACCAAAAAACATTTTCGTCTGACACTGAGGATAGCCGTGGCAGTATGCCTTGCCAAAAATATTGCTTACTAGTTTTTACCCGACGGCCAAAGGAGGGTAATGTGTTTATCAGTCTATGCATGTATTTATGTTCCAATGTGGCGTTCTAGAGACCAAACGCATTGGCCGATTTTGATCATTCTTACGTCAATTGATTCCATGACCTTGCACTGTGTCACTGGATATATTAAAATGTGAAAACAGAGAAATGGTGGGTTTTGGGTGCAATATTGTGGAGGCGTATTTTTTTTTCTTCCTGCTCCATTGTGCGGGGTATCAAGTTAAAGGGTTTTATGAGGTGATTTTAGAAATGTATGATACATATATATTTAAATGTACTACTAATAAGAAAAATATGTTAACTAAAAATATATAAATCTGACTGCGCAGCCATGGAGAGCCTCAATACAATGCTCGATGACCTCAGTAGAGCTTCCGAAAGAGTGGGTCTTAAAATGAACATGGACAAAACCAAGGTGATGTTGAATGCCCATGTTACACCCACTCCTATCAAGGTTGGAGACTCTACACTCGAAGTTGTGGACGACTATGTCTACCTGGGACAAACGATCCAGTTGGGTAGGGCCACAGAAGGTAGGGCCAACTTCGAGAGAGAGATAAACCGTCGAATCCGACTCGGCTGGGCAGCGTTCGGGAAGTTGCGCGGTGTCTTCTCGTCCAACTTACCACAGTGTCTCAAGACAAAAGTCTATGACCAGTGTGTGTTGCCAGTGATGACATATGGCTCTGAGACGTGGTCGCTTACAATGGGTCTCATCAGAAAGCTTACAGTCACTCAAAGGGCAATGGAGAGGGCTATGCTCGGCATTTCCTTGCGTGATCGAATCAGAAATGTAGAGATCCGTAAGAGAACCAATGTAACCGACATAGCTCGAAGAATTGCCAAACTTAAGTGGCAGTGGGCAGGGCACATTGCTCGCAGAACGGATGGCCGATGGGGCAGAAAGGTTCTGGAGTGGCGACCGCGAACCGGAAGACGTTGCGTTGGAAGGCCTCCCACCAGGTGGACCGATGACCTCGTGAAGGTTGCGGGGATCCGTTGGTTGCGAGACGCACGGGACCGATCAATGTGGCGACGCTTGCGGGAGGCCTATGTCCAGCAGTGGACGTCTTTCGGCTGATATGATGATGATGATGACTGCGCAGCATGATTATCTTCTTATGTATGTCTTTTTATTTCGCTTCTTAAGCAGTCGGGTTTTGTGATTTTTTCATGGTATATTTGGGTATAAACATACAATATTCCAACCGATTAAATGTCTCGTTTGATCTGTTGGGTTATAATTTGTACATTCATAATATATCTATTCGACATCATACCGCTAAACATATTTTGAGTTTCTATACGATTTTAATCTAAATCACACAGGGTTTACACAACCCAAATCTATGAAATTTGGTATTTTTTTTTTTCAAACTTGCTTCTCCAATTCCAGGTACCGATCTCTAAAAACCTAGACTTACCAAAATACTTCAACAGTTCTCAAAAACCTTTCTACTGTGAAAAATACCTATAACAAGATATCTTAGAAACGATACCCTTGATAAAAGCAAAAAAAGGCTCGGCTGTTACGTACTTAGGTACGAAGGAGGGTGATTCAAAATAATTTTTATTCGGCTGTCGCTACAATAACAAGGAATGGCCCAGTTTACAGTGATCCAGAGGGTTAGGTAAGGCGCGAACGCGGGTCCCGTACTACGGATAGAACGACAATTTTCCCAAAACATCCTCGCACTGGAACGACTTGCAGCAATTACATCAATGGAGCATAAATTACTTTAGAATCTGCTTTTCTCCTCAGAAACCAACTGACACTTGCGAATTTGCAACTAGCTTCATATTTTGCTTGACAATTCAAATATACCTTTTAAATAGTTTATTTGAAATACATTATTTGATTTGATAATCAGTATTTTATTTTCAATTCACAAAATAAACCTAACTACTTACTTAAATACGAAAAAAAGGTACATCTAGGCGTCAAAGTACTCCTCCACATCACTGTCATCCGGGAACGTGCATACGTTTGATTTGATTGGTAGACTTCAAATGGTCGGTGGCGGCGTTGGGAGATGCACAATCGCTTATGTATCTTCAGGGCAGTACTAAAACATGTCAGCGTCATTATGATTCAGCTGTGAATAAAGTATAGTACTCTTTATCCTCTTTTTTCTGTCTCATAGTGGAACCCAAATATTATGTAGTTTGATACGTCAGAGTTAGGCTCCAGTCTGCGAGAAGCGGTTCTCCAGGGTTCCACATGTTATTCTCTTATTTGTATTTTCAGCCGGTTCTGTCTTACTGCAGAGTAAAACATCCCTTTCTCCCTATTTTCTGCTTATGTGAAAAGATTTTGCTTGTAGGCGCCAAGCTCGTCCCGACATCTTTGTCTGGGTTTGCCGCAATTTGACAATGGACATTTTCGGGTACCCAAGTTGTGGTTTGTCCGGTCAATTGTTTCAAGTAGGCATGAAATATCGTGGAAACAGATTTGAGTCTGATAAACGATGGATGGATTGTGCTAATGATGATTGAAAATTCTGAAAACAAAAACAAACCTATATACAAAATACAAAAGGAAGACGGAAAAGACCTCATTGTGCATCAAAAAATTCGTCCACATCGATGTCAATGGGAAACGTGCCCAGAACGCTGGCAGCATTGCCACGTTGGATGGCAATGCTGATTCTCGGGCCGAAGAAAAGGCCAGCCCTCTGGTCACGTGAAGAGTCGACGAGCTTTGTGCTAATTTCTCGAAAAACTCGATGCGCACTCGGGCCCATGGACCTAATGTTTCAACCCCAAACGGCTCAAACATATAACTCCCAATAAGGTTGTTATATTTGCGCCGTTTGAGGTTTTCTGCACCGGCAGCAGCCACCCCAGCACAGTGCTAAGAAGATGGGATGGCGCAAGGGTGTCGACACATGTTGCATCCCACACCAAAGGCCTACCCACCTTCCAAGGCATTATGGTCATCCCGTCTGGTCTCTTTCCATCGTCGCGTGCCAAGCCATTGGGTTCTAAAACAGCTGGCACCCCGGCGGTGACAAGAGCCCGACGTATGATGTCATTAATGCTGGCGTGCCGTGCTATCCGGCCAGCGCTCCTACTGCAGGATAAGCCATGGTGACCGAGGCGGTCGACTGCTTCACCACATTGACAACGATGTGGAGCTCCGCTAGGAGCACCCAAACGCAGACATGTAGCGATCCGGAAGGTGTTGTCACTCAACATAGTACCTATGTTGAGTGACGGTAGAGCCTGTAGCCAGAGGCCCGACTCCCACTCTCCCACAGCCAGCAGGCGGGCACGCTCAGCAGTATTGGTGGACGTATTCATAAGTTTATTCCGTACCAACCTGCAGAGCGGCTCATCCCACTGTCTCTGGGAAGATGGGTTCTCGGGCAACGCCGTATTCGGGCAAGCCACTTTCCAGGCGCACACTGCGTCGGTCGAGCACGGCACTTCAAAGTTAACCAGTGAAAGGGATAAAAATTTTGTGGAAAATAAATAATAAATAAATAATTTTTGATAAAAATGCATACACTTCATTATTAAATGATGATTTAAATAGAACATGAGCAAAAGATGAAATAAGGGCTGATATAGATAAATGTATGAAAGGAAACAGATGCTAAGACGCCTTCTTGACAGGGTTGGTGCGTTGTCGTTTCCAGAACCAAATCAGTACAAATGTGCTGTACGTCTGCGCTCGGTAAACAATCTGTACCGAAACGACTCAGGCGCCTTCTTGACTAAAAGGAAAAGTCAGGAAGCGACAAAGCCCAAACAACAAATGATTTGTATACCAATTTAGATCTTCTTCTTCTTTTGTGTCGATAAACTCTTGTCCGACCAGTAAGTAGCTACTCGGACAGCTCTGTCCAATTTAGATAATTAACAGTTTTCATTGTTTTTTGCTACCTAAAAAGTTGCTACGGTTATTTTAAATAAAGACCTCTGTGGTTGGTTATGTGGCTAAAAACACACCACAACATACAGTGATATAAATTTTTAGTATAACCAAATTCAAGAAAACCTACTTCAGAAAAGTAGGTACTGTAAAATTTTCCTACAAATCAGTGTCATCCAACCAAGTTCACTGTCGTTTACAATGTATCCTCGTGATGTAACATGTAACTAAACTTCAAAATGTTTGTTATAATATATTAAGGTGTTCCTTACGTAAAGTTTTCTCATTTAACTTCGTGTAGTAGAAGATCTTTCTTGTTTAATGTTGCTGTCTTTTGAGTTTAAGATTTTCAGTAGAAATAATAAGGATTTTCGAGAAAACTCTGGGGGTTGAGCTTCCATGACTTAGTCAAAGGCGGTTTCTGATGAAGCTGTTAAAAGCAAGCGTGGGTAACTATGTGGCTTTGTCTATAATATTTTTTATTAATTTTGATTAAGTTTTTTTTCTTTGAAAGGTGGCTTTGCCGAGAATGTTCTTAGCTATGTTTGATTAAAATTTGTTGCGCTGTTCAAAAGTTATTCGCATTTTACTCTGTAAATCTGGGTTTTCCACCACATAACGTGTTATAATGACGTGTTTCGATAAATTTTTGATCGAAGCGTGTCTACTACTAGGTATATTATATGTTGTTTAAAAAAACATGAAATAAAAATTAAATAAAATAAAATAAAAACACCCGACTCAAAAACTCTTAAGAGCCAAAAATAAATGGTACACAAACGCAAGTACTAGGTTAATTTTTTGGGTTTTAGAGTTTTTTGTGTCAGGGATTTTGAAATTTTTAAAATTAAATTTTTCACTTATTTTTCTGTCTTTGGTCTCCTGATAAAGTACTAAGTGATTTTACTCGTAGAATATCACTTTACTTCATTAGAATTTTTGACTACCTTTATTTCTAATTGCTAAGCAACAACAATAGATTAGTCAGAAATTCAAAACTGTTTGAGATTGACCACGAAATGTGGCATTTGGTGCATGTCAGTCCCGAAGATTTTGAACCTTTTAACAATCACTATCACTGTTAATTGTGTTTGCTGACAGAAAGTCACTTTTTCTAGGCTCTCTGTTCAATCTCAAAGTGTGACTTCTTCTTTCTTGATGAGAAATTTAATCCTTTCTATTATATCACATCACTAGTTTCTGCCAGCGGCTTCGCCCGCGTGAATGTTGAAAATTATCATGAGGGTACATATTCCCGTAACGAAAAGTATCCTATGTGCTATTTCTGATTATAATCTATCTCTGTGCCAAATTTCATTCAAATCCGCCCAGCCGTTTGAGCGTGAAGAAGTGACAAACACACACACACACACAAACTTTAGCCTTTACATATTAGTGTGATTATTTAAGTGTAATTATTAGCTAGCATGGTAGATTCAATCAATACATCATCAATAGTTTAGTCCTCGTTTACTCTCGTAGTCAACTTCGCTTCACCTTCGTAATCAAATGACACGTCACCTTACATCATACAACTTCATCATCATCAAACTTTTTAATGTTCCCACTGCTGGGACACAGGCCTCCTCTCTGTGAGAGGGAACAACTCATTCTCTATCTGTGGGATACAACTTACTACTTAGAAATTGCTAACGCTTCCCTGTATGAAATGAGCGAAGTCAAATCCTTTACAAGTTACTATAAGTACTTACGCTTGTGAGGTGCTCTTCACGCTGTATGCAGACAGCTAAGCTGCAAACCTCAACGGTCTAAGTTTGTTTCACAGCTTGTACTAAGCGCTTGCTCTCCGGCATAGGTGTTCTCAGTATCAAGTCTGCATAAACACATTTCACGGACTTCAAAAAGTTGGTTTTCAAATTTACTGTAGTTTTAGGTGTATTACCTCTGAACTTTTTACTAGTTGAACCGATTTTGATATTTTTATTTGAAGGTTGGTGCTTCTCATGAGGTCCCATTTAATCATCAAGATCTAACGAATATTTTGAGTTATCTCACGGTATTGAAACAAGCGTATCAATGCATCATTAGAAGCAGAACCATTTCCAGCATTTTTATTATTTTTCTATTTATCTGTTTAGTTTTGCACGCATCACGTAAAATTTACGAAACCAATGTAGATAAATTTAAAACATAAAATTGTGCGTAACTTGATGTATAAATTAGTTTTTGTTTCATCGCAATAAGTTCATTTAAAAAAAAAATATATGAATTCAAGAGTTCAAGAAGTAAAATATCACAGCACACGCAATTCAGATACTTGCACAGTTGAACTCCTTATTCGATGGGTGGCGTTGTGCATTTGACGTCATTTTCTGAATGGCGGTGTTAAGATTATCCGCGGAAGAACGACCCTAGAAAAAAAAATTATAGGTAGGTGGGGTAGGGTAGGCAGTTGACGGACGCGAAGCCGCGGGCACAGTAGTCTGTATTAAGCTTTTTATTGAAAGTGTTCAGTCCCGGCAAGCCCCAAAGTACTTATCTGGCAGTAATTTTGACACAGAAAATTAGGTCATTTGCTTCAAACCATGTCTTAAAAAGGTCAAATCAAGGAAAAGTCATTAAAAAATTCATACGAAATTTAATCAAAAAAGGTCTGCGACAGGGAAACGCTTTTTGTATGTAGGTCGAACCAATTTGGTAACAGATTTAGTTTCAGGAGTAAGGACCGGCTTGCTCAAACAATGCTGTGGTTACGTACCCTCTTAGCCAAAGTAGTGGAAAGGCCGTCTTTATAGAGTTTATCTCTAGTTTAATACTAACTATTGATTAAGTTGACCTAGTAGTTAGAGTTGAGTTTGTAGAGTTTGACAAATACTCAACTTCACATAAATTCAGGAATCGTGGATGAGTATAAATAAAACCAGCCAAGCGCGAGTCTGACTCACGCACTGAGGGTTCCGTATAAACAGCTACATTCACTAAAATAAATAGGTAACATTACTAACGTTCATAAACAACGAAAGCACCAAACATTGCTCTAACAAAAGGACAAAATTAACTTTGCCGTTCGAAAACTGTTGTACTTCAACATATTTTTTTTTACATTTCCAGGTACGTTTTATAAGTTGATCGACTATTACTAGTAAACTTGTAAAGCCTACTTAGCAGTGATAGCTTTCCTTTTAATTTTGTTGTATATGCTACTGCTGTGAACTTTTTACATATCCAAAAGCAATCATTTATCTGAAAGTGGAGTGGAACACTTTACTCTAACAAAAATTAGCCATTTAAAGCTTAATTTTACGCAAACAGATCCCTGAATCAAAAAAATAGTTTTCACAGACCAGTAATATTTTTTATACTACACCTGCTCGGAAAGTACCTTGATACTTTATCAAATTTACGGTAGAAAGTACGTCATTGCATATAGAACAAATATGCGGCGAGAAAACGCATCTGAGCGGGAGAGAAAAGTGTATGAAAATCCATTTCTTACGTGGTTTTTCTTTTTTAATTTTGGGTAATACTATGCGCTGGTAACCTAAATATCAAAAGCCAAAAAGTTTTACAGTGAGTTTTTTTCTACAAGTTTGCAAAATGACACTGGCCACTAGCTGTGTGTTGGATGGTGTCAAACAATTTGAAAAAAGAACATGTGAAAATTGCAGACGCCATTGGCGCCGTTTTCAATTTGTGTGTTGTTTGAGGATTCAGTTTTCGTAGAAATTTATTTTCCTCGTAGGTGTAGTATAAAGCACTATGTATCACTCGAGAGAAAGTGCGATTCCCGCTCTCGGGTCTTTTAAAGACAAACGACACCCTCGACGGTAATCGGTCACTTTCTCCTCTCGGTGAACATTGTACTATTAATGGCCTATCCGACAATATACCACAGCATGGGAAAGACGAGAAAAAAAACATCCCCACTTAACGAGTACAGGATGTACCCAAATTTTTTTATTTTCTTTATTTTTTTACCACTTTGTCGGTGTGATAGTATATCCATGCCAAATTATTCTCTCTGAGCTAAGCTACGGACAGACGGACGAACATAGCGAAACTATAAGGGTTCCTTGTTGACTACAGAACCCAAAAAACATCCAAAATAAGATTTACGCAGAAAGACTTACCAGTTGCCAAAAATGTTGGGAAATGATTATGCCGCCGCCGTTGTTGACCAAGCTCTTTAACAATTCTATACTTTATGTAATTACGAAATTTTTGGCCAAAATATAGAAGTATAAAAGTAGAGAAGATATAGAAGGAAGAAAGGCAGGCATTTGCTATGCAATGAGAAAATTCCGGCTGAAAACAAAAAACAAATAAATAATAAAATGTTTTTATCTACACTCACAACGTAATGTTCCAAATATGAATTCAAAAAATATTGCATGACTACGTACTTTATATTCGTGGATGGGTAAAATTAAAAAAAAACCCATTACAGTTCAACATTTTCCATCGAATTTCAAACAACTGCATCATAAAATAACTTTTTATTTTTTATAGCACACTTTTACTTTTTAATTTATTGGCGCTTATGGGCTCATTGACATTGACAGCCATGGTGCAATGAGAATCTAAATTACCCGCCATACTGCATATTTTTTCATTTTCCACTTTTATTTTATTTTAACTGTATGAGTGAAGATAAAATAGTGTATGTAACGGCATATAATTAGTGAACATTGCATAAACTACTATTATCCATCACGCCTCAACGGCTCAACGGTTTTGGATGAAAATTGGAATATAAGTAGAGCATAATTTAGAGAAGAATATTGTGACACTTGATATTCTGGTAGCATAGTGGCTTATTCGCTGCTCTCAATACGGTGAAGGAAAACATCGTGAGGAAACCGACATGCCCTAGAACCAAAAATTAGAAGACATGTGACATCCACCAACACGCACTGGGCCCGCGTGGTGATTTCCTCTCTCACAGAGAGCCTGTGTCCCAGCAGTGGGCACAATAAAAGGCTGAAGATGATGATGATGATGATATTCGCTTGGGATAACTTTAACAAAACTCTTTTCAAAACCCTTTCCACTAGATCAAATCCGCTGGCAAAAGTAAGTAGTAATTTATTTTCTCACAATTTGTAACAAAAACAACACAAGGTACTAACAGAACAAACAAGATGAAAACAGTTTGACTTCAAAACCCTTAGTACCAGCTTAAACCGAATCGTAAAGCCGTCTTTATTGACAATTCGTTTTCACTGATACGAAAAAAGAGCCGGTTTTTCAGGCTTGCCTACGAGTACCTGTTTGAGATTTTTTATAGGATTGAGACGAGGTATCAACTTCAAATTAACCAAGGTATATGGTTGACTAGCTTCTGCCAGCGGTTTCGCCCGCATGACAAGTGTTTTATCATCTCAAGGGAACATTATCAACATCATCATCATTTCAGCCGAAAGACGTCTACTGCTGGACAAAGCCCTCCCCCAGATGGCGCCGCATTTACCGATCCCTTGCGTCTTGCATCCAGCGCCTTCCCGCAACCTTAACCAGGTAATCGGTCCACCTAGTGTTCGCGTTCGCCATTCGCGAACTTTTTGGCCGCATCGGCCATCCGTCTTGCGAGCAATGTGCCCTGCCCACTGCCACTTAAGTTTGGCAATTCTTCGGGCTATGTAGGTAACTTTGGTTCTCCTGCGGATATTCTCATTTCTGGCGTCATCACGCAAGGAAACTCCGTACAAAGCCCTTTCCATTGCCCTTTGGAAACATTGTACTGGGATCAAAAGCCTATGAGCTATTCCAGAGTGTAATCTTTCTTTGTGCCAAATTTCATCCGATTTTGTTCAGCTTTTCTGGCGTAATTGAGTAACAAACATACATCCATCCATCCATCCAACCAAACTTTCGCTTTTACAATATTAGTAAGATTGTAGTGGAATAGTTTTAGATATGTGCTGTTAAGTTTGTAAAGAATATAGAGTATTATGTAGTTGGTATTTAAGGTTTTCAATGTCGTGGTGCCACATTGACTAAGACCTCATCTCTCGTGCGTGAGATCGTGGGTTCATATCCGGAGAAGTACCAATGTGTCTTTTTCAATTCATATGTTCTTTATAATTTTACCTTGGTCATCACATAAAACGGTGAAGGGACATCGTGAGCAATCTCGGACTAAAGATCGCAGCTCAATTACACGACCCCGCTCCAACACCGCGCCCGCACAACAGTATGTTATCCGGAGATGACTGCTCGTTGTCCACGCGCAGACAGCTAGCAGGCAACCAGCTACCCACGCAAGCGTACCTTCTCTGTATGAGAATACCTCTATTTGCCCTGCAGTGGGACAATAACAGGCTGGTATTATATATATAACTAATGTCATCATCATCATCATTTCAGCCAAAAGACGTCCGCAGGCGTGGCAGTGGCATTTAACTAATGCGTTTCCACCTATTTATTGGTTTACTAATGATAAGCATAAAATAATTTTCCCATAATGTAAATTGGCATAACGAAATTCATCATAATGATCATTACGCATAAGGTTATTAGGTATAAATGATTTGCCATAATGTACCTAAATTGCCATAAATACTGTTGGCATAAGAGCTGATAAGTTATGCGAAAACGTTATGCCAAACAACATTATGCCTGACAAAAATATGCCAGGAGGGGATTCCTCTGTTTATTTACTTATTAATATTATTCATTCCGTTTGGTTTCCACTCTTCAGAGTGACTGCGACAATGACCTTTACAACCCAGTTACGTACTGAGTAATACGATATTCTTTGTTAAGACTGGTCGTCGGACTTTCGTGATACCAACTATCTGTAACGACTGTCTAAAATCTACGAATGACAGCTGGGACATACGGTTTAGTGTGTTATTAGAGGCACGAAGGTATCTCGATGGTGTAATAATGGTGCTACTGACTCCCTTGTGTGCCCAAAACGTGAAACCACGCGAGACACAATGGCTTTTCTATTTTTTCGAAAATTACGGGCATTCTATGTCAATTAATTACGTAACGTGTAGAATGATTGTAGCTAGGTTGATCTTTGTTGATTGTTTGGTTGGCACCGACTGAAAATCCCAGACGAAAATTTATACGTCGACATCACATGTATTCTTCTTTCATTCTTCTCCATAAACCGAAATGCACTTCCTTTTTAGGGTTCCGTATCCGAAGGGTCCAAACGGAGCCCTATTGCTGTCACTCACGTGTCTGGCTGTCTGTCCGTCCGTCTGTCCGTCTGTCATAGTCTATCACACAATTTTGTGCAGCAGATTTTTTTTAATTTAAAAGTTGAAAATATAGGTAAATTTTGGTTTATTTTGTATTCCTGGCTCAAGTTTTTCTATTATTCACGCCCTGTACTACCAAACGTTATCAACTCAACCATTACAGCACACACACACACACTTAAAACTGAGCCACCATTAAAAATTATACCAATGTTGTTATGGCGGTATAATGGGTAGGTACGGAACCTTCGGCGCACGTTTTCGACTCGCCCTTGTTTAACTTCCCATTGACCTACGAGCTTGAAATTTGATGATAATATTTATATTTCGTATACTTTACTAACAAAGGCCAATTATTATTGATCAATCAGTTTTTTTTTTGGTACGGTACCCTAAATGCGCGAAAGCCGACACGCACTTGGCCGGTTGTTTTTTGTATCAGTCCCCACTCAATCCTACCATTTTTCTTTGTCCTTCCTCTCCCTAGTTTTTAAACATTTGTAAATTTCCCTCTTTAGGCTATACCTTTTATCTTTCCTTATCTCATATCCACACTAAGACAAACGAGTTTTTCCAACCTTCAGTCACTAGTGCCACTTTTACAACCCTTTTGATATATGTAACTAGTAATTTCAGTTCGATGAACTGTTATGATGGAATGTCCTTTGGAATGTCTTATACCCCAATGCTGCTCCATAGGTCACTGCGCTATTTCTTATTGAGTTTATCCAACATCCAGTTTATAACTTTTATTTTGGACCGATTTAAAACAACAAGTAAATGACAAACAATTTTTTTACCCGACTGCAAGTAAAGGATTATGTTTTAAGGCATTATTCCAACGTAAAAAAAAACATAAATGAATTTGGCAAATACTTACGCTTATTATTACGCTGCAAATTGCAATAGCACTAAACGATTGGTGTTTGAAAGTCGCAAAACAAAAGGCACCTAAGTCATAAGATTGCTCCCAAAGTCTTTGAAACGTTCTTGGAATCGGAAAGTCTCGTCTTATTGCAGTATTGTGTTTGTTTACAGCCGTAACTTGAGCTCTCACAAGTATTGAATTGAGACTTATGTTGTCGACAGTACCAAAAACCTTTATGACTGCAAAATTCATTCAATTGCTAGCGAATATTTTAACAATTTTCGAATCCAGGTACGAGTATACACGGTTCGTTTATTTCGTTCGTTCGAATTAATGTAAAATGCTAAATGCTTTTATATTTATTGGTATAATTTATGTAATGTACTATGGGACTGGAGGTGTATTTCGTCCGTAAGTGAAATTTAATACTTGCGATAATACAGTCAAGTTTTAACTATACTCGTGTATTATACGTAATTTATTATTGGTTTTTGGGAATTTTATAGCACGGATTTCAACGGTTTTCTTTTATTCATTACTTATAGTCTGCTGACAAAGTATAAATGTACAGATTGTGATATTGAAAGAATTTATAACATGCTTCTGTGAAACCTGCATTTCACCAGTTTTACTTGACTACCAGAGGCAAGCCTAATTCCATAAAACAAGATCGACGCTGATGCCGAGAATTCACTAATACAAATATTCGAAATCACTTTTGTCAAACCACACTCTAGATCAACGAACCAATGTATATATGTCACTGCACAATATTCTAAACAGAACCAAAGACTTTGAAGACCACAAGCTAAACTGAAAACCGCATGCAATAGCTGCTAACTTTGATGATGTCAGAGGCACAGGGCTAGCGTCAATCACGGGTCTAGCTCAGAGCGGAATAAAGGTGGTTTTGAGGTGACGGCGAGGCGAGGAAATCAACTACGGAGACTGGAAGTTGGATGACCAGATTTTACTCTTGTGATTTTGACAATCGACACTCTAATGGTTTTTAGATATAACGAATGGTGGGTACCAATTATGGGTTAAGCTCGCCTTTGTACATAAGTTTTCCTTTTGTATTTTTAAATGTTTATTTTGTGTACAATAAAGAATATGAATATGAATGGTCTTGTGAATACATTGTAAAGATGTATTATGTCAATGTTCGTGATTAAAGTAAGAAGCGAAGATCTTCGTTTAGTCGTAATGCTTAAGGTGGTTTTTGATTTAAAAAGAATACTAGTTAATTAGAATTTTTACCGATGATATAACTTTTTTTCTTCACCACAGCAATTTAAAGTCTCATTCACTAACAAAGGTCTACCCACACTAATAACAAAACGTCTTTTTATCATACGTAATTAATAACTACTACCTACCACTAATCACTAGGAAGACCTATCAAGAAATACTAATTAATTTTACCAAGACATTTTTATTACAAAGAATTAAAAAGACTTTGATCGTGACAGAGACAAATTAAACTTTCAAAGAAGTTGTTAAACCGTGTGGCTTCTGAGTGAACGGAAGTGTTAAGCGTAGTTGGTTTGGCTCGTGGTACAACTTGTGCCTCATTATAAGTTCTTTAATAAGTAAAACATACACTCGATCTGGGTTTATGAAGCTTCAAGTAAAAGTAGCGACTAGTTTGATCGCCGACTAGATAAAGTTATTAAAGGACTTTTCTTTTACGGTTTTAGGACTTAAGTAGTTTGTTTTGAACATAACCAGATATTGTACAGAAATACTTCCCGAGTGTAATGAGAAGGTTACTTGCTAAAGAAACAACATACAGGCTGGCAAAAAATATATTTTCGGTCTGATTTTGTTGTACAGTTTTTGGTGTACAGTTATGATAATATATAATCAGTTTGAAAATGAAGACCGGCAGTGGTGGGCTGAAAGGCGCGTGAAATAAATATGGTGTGAATAAATTCTAATCCTAGCGCCAAGCTTACCTATTATTTGAAGTTAGATTTCAGTGAAGGACAGCTGTTTAACAGTATCCACATATTGAAGATTAGCGAAACGTTTAAATCCTTTTGTTAATTGAATTAAATTAATTAAACTAACGAGTTTGACTCTCAAAATCAACACGTCAATACACCGGAGGCCTGACTATCTAGTTTTAAGTCCTAATTCGAACCGTTTTCAACAAATTGGCCTCGATTTAAGGCCCCACCGTAATGGTTGCGTCTAATTAGTTTATGTTGTAGTTCTAAGTGGTCAGAGGAACTGTCGTCACGACGGTTGTTGGCAATCGGGTCATGAGTTCATGTGGCTACGCGGCCTCCTGGCTTTGGGTATGCATAAGACAAGGTAATAATAATAAACTTTATTGACTTTAAAGTATTACAACCATACATGTGAAGCCCCTGACTCCAGTGCTAAGCGAACCTGTGTTACAGGAATCAGTGTCCTCCGCCTTATATCAATACACATTTTAAATTTTATGTAATAGAATATAAGGAATAATTAACACTAGTAAGTATTGAAACAGTAAAACTAATTAATATAGAGAATCAGTCAGAGGTATCGTAAGAGGGCCCGATTTTTTTTAATTTTGTCAGTGTAACTTTTGCCAAAAGGTCCAAAACGAATGAAATTGCAAAATGTAAAGAGGTCAATCCGAATCGAGGTTTTTATCCTTTGCAGGCCTTTAAAAGGTGCCTGGACCTTTGGGGAAAAGACCAGGGAGTATCGGCTTTTTACCTCACTTAAACCACCCCGGTGATCACCATCAGCACATGGAAGACCCCCTCTTGAGACTGCGAGGCGTCTGCCCTGAGCCTGGCTGTGAATGGCAGCACGTGACCACTGTGCCACCGTCTTACCTGGAGTCACATGCTGGGTGGATAGAGTCCCCAATCTGCCCGCCCGTGATCCCAGAGTCCCACCTGCCTATGATATAGACGGGGTTATGGCGAGGTGGTTGCCTCCACGACGCCTTCTTTGCCTTTCGAGCGAGATCAGCCCTCTCAGGATTCCGCTCGACTTAAGATATACCTACGCCGAAAAATCGATAAAAACGATAACAGCTTTTGTTTTTAAAGAAAGAAAGAAAATGCATTATTTGTGACTAGCACAGGAAACACGAGACAAAAAAAACAGACATTAAAAAAAACCCAATTCGAGACCAAAAGGCAACTCTCCAAAGGGAATCTTATCTAAGAAAACTTTTCACACTCTTTTCCGATTGCAAAAATGGATTGTTAATACACTACGTATAAATTAAACAGAAAAGGTTTATATCTGTCTGTGGAAATAACCGATGGCTTAGTATAGTTCCTAACTTAAATAACGCCCACACCACATAATTCCTCATTAAACTTTATTTATTTGTTACCATACCTATGATAAGCGATGAAAACGGTTTTGTGGGACACGAATATAAAAAAACTGCTGAAAACTTTTATAAATGAGGCAATGTATATAATAATAAATTAGGATGATGTAACGCCAACATCTCAATGTGGAGCTTTTATTTTTATATTATATAGCTTTTGTCGAATCCGACTCGGCTGGGCAGCGATCGGGAAGTTGCGCGGTATCTTCTCGTCCAACTGAACCTTATCAGAAAGCTTAAAGTCGCCCAAAGGGCAATGGAGAGGGCTATGCTCGGAATTTCCTTGCGTGACCGAATCAGAAATGAAAACATCCGCAAGAGAACCAAGGTAACCGATAAAGCCCGAAAAATTGGCAAACTTAAGTGGAAGTGGGCAGGGCACATTGCTCACAGAACGGATGGCCGTTGGGGTCAATAAATTCTGGAGTGGCTACCGCGTACCGGAAGCGTTGGTGTGTCATGTATCTATAGCCTTTTTCTCTCTCTTTCTAGCCTAACAGGCTCCTGGGGAATGTGGAGCTAACTTGTCGCTAATTATGCTCTATCTCCTTTCCACCCCTCTGTTCATCAAAACATGCAGCTATAGTGACCTGTGCGTTGCCACTGACGATACCATGGAAGTGGCGAAGTAAATTGCATAAAAAATTATCATACCTTGACACAAGGAAGGAGAAGAATAACAACTTAACAACAAGCCTCATGACAGCAGTATGAAGGTTAGAAGATTGTATTATCTTTCCTCTTGAAGCAATCTTCAAATCTCTTTTGCCTGAAAGACAAACACGGAAAGCAAAGGATTACTGCCACTCGTTCGCTTTTTAGTGATGAGACATTATTATACTCTTCAAAGGGATTAGCCCTACCGTCAATATTGTAGGTGTAATCCTTTAAGCGTCTTTTACGATATCCACGTTAAGGGACGGCTGGCGTGGTATTCATTTTCGTGAAGCAGTCTTTTTGAGAAGCGACATTCCCTTGGCTTACATTTGTATGGTTCTATAGCTTGTCTTATTAATACTGCCAGGTACAACTATTTCGTTGTCTCATATTAGGATGTCGTGCTTGTTTGCAATGAAAACACCGAGATGCTAGATCGTTCGTTGGCTTTTGGTTCATAATCCAGTGTACTTTGCTTGCCAGGTAAGTTTCGGTGAGGAACGTATGAATATACTTGCCTACTTTGTAGCTTGAGTATATGTTAATTATCCTATCCTATTAATTTATCATAATATCAATACTCGAAGTACGAAGTTTGTGTGTGGTTACACCACAAACTTTAAATGATAGATTGAGGAATGATGTAATAAGACATCGTTATGGTTTAAAAGAAGATGTAGTGACTACAACTAAAGGGGTATGCTAAGATGGTTTGGCCATGTTAAGAGGATGAATGAAAGGCGTCTAACGAAAGGATTTTACAAGGCAGACGTGAATGGATTCGCCCTAGAAAGACAAACATAGACCTTATAGGTGATGTTCTTCAGAAAGGCCAGGTGCGCAGTACTCATAACCGGCGTGTGTGTATGACTAGATGTATGAATGTGAGTGAAGCAAAAGAAGTATGTAAGGATCGTAGCAGTTGGCGTTCTGTAGTTGCTGCCTAACTCCATGGAAAAAGGCGTGAGTTTATGTATGTATGTATTAAAACTCCCTCAGACCGAAATTCAGTCCCAAATAACGGCAGTAATTAGACACAAACAGAGAGCTTCTATTTATACATTTAAAAGTCTGTATGTCTGTTAGTCTAATATGCCTCAACGGCTGAACGGATTTAGACAATATTTGAAATACAGGATGGCCAGGATTAGTTTAATCTCGGTAGTAAGTTTCTGTGGGGTAATATTTTACTTCCACATGGGAGAAACCAGTAGATAAAGCTAGTTACAATTTTTTTTATTTTTATTAATGTTCAAAATATATATCGCAGAGTTTCAATTATATTATAAATTAAGAACCACAGAAGCCGTTTATGGCTTATATATGGCTAATGAGTTCGGAATAATTAAGTTCTGAGACAAACAATACTACGAAACAATGATAACTGTGAGTGTTACATTCGAGCGATACAAAAAGAAAAACAATATCTTCAAGTACTTGATAATACAGGAGGTAGGTTTATCAAACTAAAGTACATACTCATGATGTGTAATTTGCATAAAATGCGTTTTAAGTACATTTTTTGCTTTTTTAGGATTGCAGAGGTATTTATTTTGTATGTGCGCAGGTAGTTCGTTTATTATTCTTGGTAGTTTGTAGGTGTATTTTCTCATACCGTATGTATTATTGTATTTAGGCAAGGTAAAAGTTTTCATGTTAGCGTTCTCAATTTAGGATGACGTGTCTTCTTAGTTATATTATTTATGTTGTTATATTCGTCTTTTAATATTGAAAGTTTGGTCATGTTTTGTATTGGCAATATGTTGCAATAATGAAATAGTTCAGAATAATCATTTTGTGATCATTGTGTGATCGAATCAGAAACGTAGAGGTCCGCAAGAGAACCAGGGTTACCGACATAGCCCGAAGAATTGCCAAACTTAAGTGGCAGTTGGCAGGGCACATTGCTCGCAGAACGGATGACCGATGGGGCAGAAAGGTTCTGGAATGGCGACCGCGAACCGGAAGACTTTGGGCTATATTTCACCGGGACACCATGGCGGCGCAACCAGTCGCCGCTACCAACAAAATGTATACAACTCTATAGAGAGTTACTCACTTGGTGTCCGATAGAGTTGTATACATTTTGTTGGTAGCGGCGACTGGTTGCGCCGCCATGGTGTCCCGGTGAAATATAGCCCTTTGCGTTGGAAGGCCTCCCACCAGGTGGACCGATGACCTGGTGAAGGTTGCGGGGATCCGCTGGTTACGAGATGCACGGGACCGGTCAATGTCGCGACGCTTGGGGGAGGCCTATGTCCAGCAGTGGACGTCTTTCGGCTGATATGATGATGATGATGATGAATCATTTTGAAATTTTGTTTTATTTTGAGGGGTACAATATTTTTGAGAATACGTTGTTGTAGTTTATAAATTTTATCTAGATTAGTTCTATAAGTTCTCCCGTTGCTACTGAGTCCATAACTTATTATGGAGTCAGCTAGAGCTAGGTACAGTAGTCTTAAGGTTTTGTATAGCATTTTATGTTTAAGTATAATTATTCGTCCCAAGATAGATCTTAATCTATCACATATATAGTTAATGTGGGGAACCCAATTCAATTTGTTGTCGATTATGAGTCCAATGTACTTGTGTTCAGTGACGAACTGTATTGATGCACAGCTACAGTTTTTGGTACATACAGCGTGTAGGCAGTCATGGATATGTATGTGCCTTGATGGAGGTGTGTAGGTGGCTTTATTATGTGATGAATGTATGTGCATGGCTTTTGTTTTATTGGCATTTATGACGAGATCGACATCGTGCGACCATTTACATAATAATTCAAGGTTAGTTTGGAGAATACGCTCGGCCTTTTTAATATCTTTATCAGCCACCACGATGCAGGTTGCGATGCATTACTTTCGTATTTAGATTTACGAATAAAAAGTGCGCCAGATTGCGTACCGGAATTCGCAGCGGTGGAAGAACTCCCACTAGATAGACCGATGGCCTGATTAATGCTGCAGGACATAAGATACATTCTCCGTCATTTTTGTGACACTTAGGAGAGGATTATATTCAGCAGTAAACGTCTTTCAGTTGAAATGATGATGAAGTTAAGGAGGTCAAAAAAGTCATCCGACACTGCAAAACTTGGTTTTACTTATGTTTAGATGTTACAAGAATTCTACTTACAGTTTCATTTATGCATTTTATTCTACATGCATTTTATCAAAATGAATATGAAAAACAAAATAAATATGAGAACCTGACATGCAACAACCGACATAGACCAATTTCCAAAAAATTCTACTACACCGTCCGTTTTTTCTGAACACATGTTTGCTGCAAAATGGTTTTATATTCCCAGACAATCAATTTTTATAGCAAATATACAGCTCACACAAATAATTAATTGTGATCATAATCATGAAGTATTTAATAGTTTATGTATACAATTAACCTTCGGGTGATGCAGACACAAAAAATAGTGGTAGCACAATGCAAGTAGCGATAAATCAAGTCGACAATCAACCAAAGATTGGCATAAACGACTTGTTGACTCGTTACTAATCGCTTTTGTAGGTTTCTATGTTATCCAAATGGCAAATACGGGACTCTTAGTACCTACTCGATAATTTCCTGTCCGTCTGTTTCAAAGCCATTTTACTCGGGTATTATTGGCATTCAATAGATGAAATTGGGACGTTCTCGTTAAACCAGGACATGCCATTTGTGTAGTCATATTATTTACTTAGATAAATGGTCAATCAATAAAATAATTTCAATCAAATCAAATCTACTTAACTTAACCACAGGGTCAACATCAATTACGTGTGGCTTTCTACAAATTAATTAAAGTTTATACCGGTGATTACAGCTTGACTTTAAGCAAACTATGGGTAAAGCTCTAAGCAAGCACATGACAATTATTATATTATATTACGGCAGGTTGGAAAATGTCGCGTCAATGTCAGTGTGTTTGATAGTAACCTTGATTTGATGGAAAATAACAAAATAAGTTACATGTGTCTCCTGTTACTATCCAAATGCGTGTTTATATTCCTAGAGGAGCGAAACTGAAGACAAAAACCAATAAAAATGTAGTATCTTAAAAAACAAACATTTATCAAAATGCCTGTTTTTACTTCAAAAATGTATGAATGATCCAACCTATTAAAACCAACAGAAAATGTAAGCAAGACTTTAGTAGCGATATTTTATAATAAGTTAGGAGTTACTGTTGCTAGTTAACCTTCAATCATTTGAAAGAATTGTATCTCACATCTATCTGCTCACAAAATATCATTGTAACTCTTACTCCCAGAAAAGTATACACGCTCACGTGAGCAAAGCAAAGAACAAAACTTGTCTTACATCGAAAACCACTCAACAAAAATATACGACCAATACAAAACAATAAAACTAAATGCAAAGCGGCATCTTTTATCTGTGTACTACCTTCGAAACTACCTCTTAGACTTACAATACGATGAAAATCCACATTTTCCAAGAGAATGTGTCCTTACAAAACGCTGACAAATCTATCGGGCAGTTTCAGAAGCGCTCACCTAGTTTCCAATAGCATATACTCGCCGCTTACCTACGGTAGCTACTCCAGTTTTCATAAGCTTCCCACCTCAGTTTTATCTTGAAATTCAAGCAAGCATTGCAACTCTCTACAATCCACACCGACAAGCCAATATCAGAAAAGCTACGGAAGGAATTGCTCCGAAGAATCTAACTTAAGGTGGTCGTACATATCAACTCGTAAACGATTTTTATGAACCACTAACTGACCGCCGCGGCTTCGCTCCCGTCAAAATTATAGCCTATTTTACTCGGGAATAATGTGGCTTTCCATAAGTGAAAGAATTTTTTAAATCAGTCTAGTAGTTTCGGAGCCTATTTGGTACAAACAAAAAAACAAAAAACTCTTTCTTCTTTATAATATTATTATAGTATAGAAGAGCGTAAACCAACAATTTCAGATGTTTCAATGTGTTCAAACCACTCCATGCATTTTCTGTTCCAGAACAGTCAATGTTTGTTACAATAGTTGGCGCGTTCACTTTGTCGACGCAAACGTTGGTCAAACAATCATAATATTTGGTAATTGATTCATAGTTTCTATTTAATTCGGTTTTTACTATAAGAAAAACACTTAATGATATAAACTTACCGAAAAAAAGATATTCCTTCCATAATCAAGGTGTTACGGTGATTATTTTCACAGTTTTTGAACGCACATTGCGGCATTTTAACGTATTAATGTTGGCTATGATTGGACCATACTAATTTTGAAATAAGCCCACAAACGTATTTGTGGACCAATTTTTCGCCCCTTTTTGAAGCGCGGACCGGGAATCTAGGTGTATCCTTTATCGAAGTTCCAAACCGAAGAAATTTCACATAAAGTTTTAACCCCATATTTTATCCTATTTATATAGAATTTCCAAAAATCCTTTCTTAGTGAGAAACCTCCCTGCCAAATTTAATCTTTAACGTCAAGCAGTTTTCGATATTTGGTGATAGGTGAGTGAGAGCTCTTTCGCTTTTATATATATAGATTTTTATTCTTGTGAACATGTTTAGATTATTTTCATTTAATTTACCATGACCTTTTTTTGACTATTTTAATTTTCCATGTTTGGATTATTTTATTTGATCTTATTGTGAAATATATTATTTAGATTATTTTAATTGTCTTTATTTGGACACGTTTTTATTTTCACGTTTTTTTTCTGACTGATTTTGATAATTATTTTGGTAAAGGTAAATGTGATTGTTACTATGAACATAGTATTCTTTTGTCGTTATTAATATTTTGATATTTGCTGTAGTGGTTGTAATGGTTTTTGGTCATCATTAGGTTTTTTAATTATTATTTTTATAAGCTTTTAGACACAATGTAAATTGTTACTGAATTTAATAAATAAATAGCAATTGCGCGCGATGTCATAAATGTATAGGATTTCCAAACGATATAGTAATGTCCCTTAAATTTTGGTATTACTACATTCACCGTCGCCGATATTGTGACATTTTATGTAGAACCTCTAGAAAATACAAAGACCTTATACGTATTTCTTACTACTAGACTGTGCACCAACAATTTGAAATTAGCTAAAATGAAATCTATTATCATATGCCTAGGTTAGCTATTTCCTTATAAGCGGTAGCTAACCAAAAGCGGTCCTGGCGAGAGGGTTCCCGCTGGTAGTGTGTCCTTGTCTGACATCTTGCTAGCTAACTAATCATTGGATTTGGTAGAAATGGTAGAAAATTTTATATTTTTCATTTTTATGTTATACCAAAACGAACGAATAAAAAAATATATTTAAATACGTTTCAAAGTTTCATAGACTTTGAAACGTATTTAAATATTTTAAAAGTTCCTATAATTAATCAATTCATTGTATTTTTTTTTTTTTTTTTTTATTAATTTGTAATGCAGTCTATCTGGTGATATTCAGCATTAGGTTGGTATTTGCAGGTCTTGGGCTTGTGCGAGATTGTTCATTAACAATATCGCTTCATCATTATGCGATCTGCAACTTCACAATAACAGATCTTGTGGGTTTTTGCGTTTGAGCCTACGTGGCATTTGCACTTCGTTCATTAGATCCTTTGCAAGTACATTAGGGTGGTGTGTGATTCTTTTTTTATATTTAGTCATCCTTTCCTTGATTTCCTCCTTGACTGTTTTAATGTTAAGGTCGGTTTGTAGTCTATCATTTGTTATGTACCAAGGTGCGTTTGCCATCATGCGTAGCATTTTAGATTGAAATCTTTGCAGAATTTCTATGTTCGAGTTTGCCGCTGTACCCCATAGTTGCAGACCGTAGCACCATATGGGTTTAATTATAGTTTTATAAATGAGTAACTTATTTGTCATTGACAACTGGGACTTCTTGTGCAACATCCAGTACATTTGTCTGACCCTTTGACCCATTGCTAGTCTTTTGGTAAAGATGTGTTTTCTCCATGTGAGTCTCTTGTCTAGGTACATGCCCAAATACTTTGCCTCATCTTGTTGGGGGACTTGAACTCCGTTTAATGGTGGGTAACTGGAGGGCAGGTGTCACGTCGAGTGGTGAAAGTCACTTGGACCGATTTGGATTCATTCGCCCTGATACGCCAATCTTTAAGCCATTTCGCGATATTGTCGAGGCTATTTTGGAGTTTTCGGGTGGCTTTTTCTGGGAGTTCGTCCGATGCCAGAACTGCTGTGTCGTCAGCGAAAGTTCCTGTTACAGTGGCCTCCGACGTCGGCAGATCTGCAGTATACAGAAGATACAAGGTAGGACCCATTATACTGCCCTGTGGTACGCCTGCATGGATTTGACATAGTGTTGTTACTTCTTCGCCATGTTTAACAAAGAAATGTCTATTTTCCAAATACGATCTAATAAAGTTGTAGTATTCGATTGGCACCGATTTTTTTATCTTAGACAGTAGCCCATCATGCCATACGCGATCAAAAGCCTGTGAGCTGTCCAAGAATGCAGCTGTGCAGTACTGTCTCCTTTCAAAAGCATTGTTAATGTTGTTCACAAGCCTATGTACTTGTTCAATAGTACCATGTTGTTGCCTGAAGCCGAACTGGTGGTCTGGGATTAAGCTTCTTTCTTTTATGATTGGCGCTAATTTGCTCAAGAATAGAATCTCCATTACTTTTGATGGTATTGGCAAAAGGCTGATAGGCCTGTAAGATTTTACGTCTTCAGGGCTTTTGCCCGGTTTAGGGACCATAATGATTTGAGCCACTTTCCATTGTCTGGGGACCGCTGAAGTTCTCAATATGGCATTGTATATATATGTTAACAAGCGCATACCCTCCTTTGGCAATTCTCTCATTATTTTAGCGGTTATAAGATCGTATCCTGGCGCTTTATTTTGATCGAGTTTAGTAATTGCTTGTTTAACCTCAGATATAGAGAAGCTATTTATTGGGAGGTCTAATTGATGTGTTTCACTAAGTATACTCGACACTAATTCTGTCTGAGTAGATCCCTGATCAGGGTTTGGTACAAACACATTTTTCAGATGGTCAGCAAATGCTTGTGCCTTATCTGAATCCTTTATAGCCCAGCTGTTGTCTGCTTTGCGTATAGGAGGCCGTGTTTGCATAGGGCGCTTGAGCTTGCTTGTCGCTTTCCATAGTGAGTAGTCGGTTGCGGCGCTGGCATCCAGCTCTCTAAGGTATGCTTGCACATTTTGGTTTCGATTTTCACTCAGTAATTGGCGCAGTTGGGATGTCAGTGAATTTAGGGCAGTTTTATCCGTTAAGTGCCGAGTTTTCTGCCATAGTTTTCGTGCCTTTCGTTTTTTTGCAACCAATTCTCTAATATTAATCGGATAGCTTTGTGATTTGGGGATGGCTTTGGAAGTTTCAGGTGTAGCATGCCAAGCTGATTTTTGTATACAACTATTCAAATGCTCAACGGCTTCTTCTATGTCCTCGTTTGTTTTGAGTGGTAAGTGTAGGTTTATTGAAGCGGATATTGCCTCTCTGAAACTATTCCAGTCTGTTTTTCTGCTATGTAGTCGACATGCGTCGTCAGTTGGGGTTATTTTTCTCTTCAACAGTATTTCGACTGGAGAGTGATCCGACGAAAGTTCAGGCATTGATTTGAATTCGAAGTATGTGCCAGCGATGCCCCTCACTATTGCGAAATCGATTAGGTCCGGTGTCTTTCTTACATCGGTGGGCCAATAGGTAGGTTCACCAGATGAGATACAGCTAAGTTTCAGCTGATCTAACGCTCTCAGCAGCTGTCGGCCTTTCGGCGTAACTGTTCGTGAGCCCCAGTATGTATGTTTGGCGTTATAGTCACCACCAGCCACGAATCGGCTTCCCAGGGTGTTGAAGAATTTCTCGTAGTCGTCTTGTTTTAAATTATGTTTAGGAGGGCTATACACGGCTGAGATTGTGAAGGGTCCAGCCCAGTCTTCAATTACTACGTTTGTAGCTTGTATTTCATTTGTACAATAGTTTGCAGTTTCATGGTGTCTGATATTGTTTTTGATTAATATGGCGCTACCTCCGTGGGCAGTACCATCAGGGTGCGTCGTATGGTATAATTTATATGAGTCAATTATGAAATGAGTCTTTTTGGTGAAATGGGTTTCTGATATCAGGAGTACGTCAATCTTATATAATTCAAGAAAAGCTTTAACCTCGAGGGTGTGTTGTGACAGGCCATTGGCATTCCAAATAACCATTTTTATGGAGTTGAATTTGTCAGTTTAGTCGTGAGTGTTATAAGTAGGTTTGTCATATTTGTAAGTTGTTGTATCATTTGCTTTAACATCATTATTAAGTCCCCATTATTGTTATTATCGCTATTTTCAGCCTGTGTGTTGTAGATTTGTTTGTCTGTTTTGTTTGCTTCCTTAGTTAGTGCGTCTCTATATGTCTTTTGGCTTTGGTTTTTCAAGGGTTCATTTGTATTTACAGTGTGTAGTGTCGGATTTGGTCTAGCATGCTTGCGTTGATTTTTATTTATTTCTGGTTTTCCTGGTAGTTTGACTTTTTGTAGTTCTCTATATACTTGACATCCCTTGTAGTTAGCAGGGTGATTTCCTTCACATAGAACGCATTTCACTTCGTCAGATCTTGTTTTTCTAGGGCAGTCTAGGGATAGGTGATCTCCAGCGCACTTAATGCACTTCGGGTTTCGACGGCAATAAGCCTTTGTGTGGCCGTATTGTTGACATTTAGCACATTGGGGTATCTCCCGCTTAGGGCGAGGGGGTTCAAATGTTATTTTACAATTTAAAAGGAACTTTATGTGGTACACATTTTTGTTGTTTTCATGCGGTTTTAGTTCGACAATAAATATTGGAAGTGGCTTTTTAGTTCCTCGTTGTTTAATATTCCAGATGTTGGCACAGTCATGGCCTAGTTCTAAGAGTTCTAATTTTATATCGTTTAAGTCAGTTGATGGGTGGATATTTTTAAGGACCACTTTGAAACTTCTTTCCTGTTTGGGCTTGTACGTGTAAAACTCTGTACATTTCATTTCAAGCTGTTTAACAACTTCTCTATATGCATCTTGTGTTTTTGGTTGTATTTTAACTTGTTCGTTGTTGAGGACCTTAAGTTCATAATTATTTTGCACATGATCATTTAAAAGGCTAATAAGTGGTTGTATATTCTGTTCTTTATCTACAAATATTGGTGGAGGCTTGATAGACTTCTCTTTTGGCTCTGTCTCTGGTTCTTTAGTATCGTCGTCTACGAGTTGTGAAAAACTGTTACTGGTAGGTATTGGTTGAGTTTGAGATAACCAATATGTATTCAGTTTGATTTGTTTTGCGGGTCCTTTATTGCTATCAGGGCTTGGCCGTGATCTTTTCTTTCCCGTTACTTCTTCCCAATTTGCTTTGTCCCCGGCCTGTTTATCCTGTGGCTCACTATGATTTTCCAACTCTTGAGTTGTAGGGACAAAGATATCGTTTAGTGAGTTAGACCGAGGTCTATTTTCAAACATTCCTTTATGGAATATTTGTTGAGTGAGCACTTTTGTGCTCAAGATGTTTTTAGTGTTTGTTTGCTTTAGATCATTCATATTTGTTCCCACGAGTAGGGTCGATTTATACGGTCACTACTGAGGTGACGCCCATTCCCAGTAGAAGGCTATTTAAAACGACGGGTCGCCTGGTACGTCGAGTTTGGTCGCTTGGAACTGGCTTTCCTGTCAGTCATTCATCCTCTTGGCGCGGACCGCACCGTAGGATTAAAGGGTTTTTTTAGAGAGGTTGATCTTCCTCGCGGTTCAAATGGCGAAGTTCAAACCCCCGTTCCTATGAAAGGCTTACGGTTCTGGGGCGACCCTTTCGGGCCACACACTGGTTTTTCTGTCAGGGTTGTCTCCCTTTGCTAGATGATCAGTTTTAAGGCGCCGATTGCTCGCCTATCGCTCTTCTTACTTAGCTATCAAGGCCACGAGGTAGATGTTATAGATGTTAAGTGCAAAGCTCGTATCAGGCCTGGACATTGCCCGGGGGATGGGACGACCCATAGTGTGGGTCCACCGCCTCGCTGCAACGGCAGCTGCGCGGTGGCGTGGACGTGTAAGATGAACTTGTAGGTGCGCGTCTAATAGCCTTGCTTTGCACACCAAGGCGTACGCTACGGCTCTTTCTCAGCTTTTTATAGGTTCACACTTCTAGCATGAGTGTGCACCACCGAGACCAAAGCACCTACCCCCCCCCCCATCATATATTCATTGTATTTAAAAAAAAAACATTAATACTGAGTAAGAGTAGTACTTTTAAATGTTTGGGCCTGGTAATACTAAATGTAAGACCACCAGGTTGGAGTTTTGGGCGGGATTTTTTCGAGTGAAGTTCAGCGGCTGTTAATATTATTTGCAAATTGATTCCTAGTGGATATTGTGAATTTGTGATATAAAATTGGTGTAGTTTTGTGTCTCAACTGTCTACGCAACTGGACAATATGTGAAAACATTGACAGAAGCGATCTCAGGATAGTGGAGCGGAGAATTTTATTGTAGTATTGACTACCTCCGCAAAGCTTACTGGGAAGGCTGACTCGATACAATTTACTGCCAAATACTCCAAAAACCATTAGAATCTGTTACACCCGTATTCTAATGATTATCTACTAACTAATGTTAAAATTGCACTGAAGACGAGGCGGTATGGTCCAAGACCTTAGCCGGCCCGAAAAGGGCGAACAAAAAAAAAAAAAAAGACCACCAGGTTTGCGGCGTTTTTTTGGCGGGTTTTTGGGATATGTTTTATTTGTGCTATTCATGGGGAGTGCTTTGCAGGCGGGTTGGCGATCCCAGTATGGTTGTTACAAATGCACAGAGAACGCTGCTGATCATTCTCTGGTTTGTCCCTTAGTCGCCTCTTACGACACCAATGGAAAAACATGGGATGTCGAAATTCTGTACGCTCGACACCGACTCGATTTCAGTCAGTGTAAGATTCCAAAAAATATCCACACATTTTTTTTTCAATGAATTTGGTAGGTTTAGGTAGCGTAGTTAGGTAGCATAAATACATATATTGGGATACTTACACTATTGTTTTTACAATCAATTTGTCCCGTGTTATGTTTGGTCATGGTCACCTCATTAGAAAGAGACACACTACCAACGGGAGCCCTCTCGCTCGGACCGGTTTTTGCGCCATAGTGCACAGTCTAGTAGTAAGAAGTATAAGGTCTTTGAGTAAATATCGCTGCCAGCGATAAGACTGACATTTTAAAAGAGATGCCTTACTATTTTTAACAGACTTTACAAAAAGGAGGAGGTTCTATGTTCGACTTCATATCACCAATGGTTCTAATGAAAAAGGTGATAAAAACGAAAAAAAGATAGTACCAAAGAAACTAATTTTTCGCAATAGACTGCCGAAAAGAAAGTAATTTTTCGCTTTGTAGTGTTTTGTTTTGGAAGACGGTTTAGTTTTTATGATAAAAGTTTTTTTGTGCACTTTTATTCTATGCTATTTTTCTCCAACGTGAAGCTATAAAAAGGAATTAAATCGTTTGAGTACCCACTAAGACTAAGTCCTATTTAAAATGAGGTGAGCAATACTCATTACAAACACGTAATACCAAGGTACTTAAGCCTCTCCAACAACCCCTCTTATGATTAAGCTAGACTTATGTAGTTAATTTCCATCGCTGTCTGACTTTAGATCCCTGTAGAGTTGAATACAGTGTGTATAATTACTGTTTGTCTAAATAATTGTATGAGGTCAACTGAAGTTGAGTGAGGGATATTAATTTTGTAGTGTTTTAGAGGACAACTCTGATGGACATGGGTCACTAACCGGTACTATGAACCGTCTGACCTCGCATTACTAAAGGATTGTTGATAGGTGTTACTACGTGATATACTGCTATCCTCTGGACGTAGGTCTTAAGTTCCTTATGCTACACACTGTATAAAACTAACGGCGTACTCTATATCTTGCAAAGAGGAGGTCTTATAGAATTATATTATAAGATGTACACGAAAACAATCGGCCCTAACCTAGTCCAAATACTTTGAGTTAGTCGAAGTTCTACACAAATTTACCGAGAAAAAAACTTAATACAAAGTTGTAGATGGCTCTAAAGTGGCGACCGTGAAGTGCAAGACGCAGTGGTGGAAGGCTTTCTGCAAGATGGACCGATGGTAAAGGAAGGAATGTACAAGAAGCAATGGATGTCTTTCGCTAAAACAATAATAATTGGTTGGGGAAAAAGTTTCTTCGCATTTTTTAAGAAAATTCAAAACATTTTTTAATATAGTTTATTTACATTTAACTAAAGTATGTAGGTACCATTTTGTTCGATAACTTCTTGCCATCTTGTAGGTAGAGACATGATCCCATTGCTATAGTAATTTTGGGACTTCTGATCAAAATACCGCGACAAGTGGTTTTGGCAGTCCTCTAGTGATGTTAACCTGACACTGCCTAAAAAATTCTGAAGAGACAGAAACAGGTGGCAATCTGAAGGTGCAAAGTCAGGACTATTCGGCGGATGCATTAACACCTCCCAGCCAAACTCTCTTAATTTTTGCTGAGTGGCTAAAGATGTGTGAGGTCTAGCGTTATCATGATGAAAAACCAAACCCCTTCTTTGATTAATTCCGGCCGCTTTGTCTTCTTGCTTTAATCTCATCTGTTGTTCGCATTTGAGTTCAGAATCGATGGTCCTGCCTGGTGGTAACAGCTCATAATGAATAATGCCCTTCCAATCCCACCACACACACAGCATCACCTTGTTGCGAGTTAACCCGGGTTTCGCCACAGTCTGTGAAGCCTGACCGGCCTTTGACCACGACCTTTTTCACACGTTCTTGTCGTATGTGATCCACTTTTCATCACCAGTTATCAGCTTCTTCAAAAATGGTTCAGTTTCATTACGTCGTAATAAAGAATCACAAATGAGTACACGAAATGGCATCAATTTTATCCGTAATAGGGCGACCAGAGCATCTTTGACATCAAAATTTCTGGATTGAAAACGCTTAAACCAAATTTGTGCTACTCTCACAGACACTGCACTAGGTCCATAAATATCACAAATGTTTTTCGCGGCTTGCGTTGCATTGTTACCTTTTTTGTAGTAAAATTTTAAAATGTATTGAATTTCTTCATTAGATTCACTCATCTTGACGGTCCGAAAAACAAATGAAAATCACACATTTTCCTAATTTGAAATTGGTATTATGTTTAAAAAAAATTAAACTTTCAATGATACCAAAACCAGCCAGATACAAATAGTATACTCAAAGAGATTTTATTACAAGTGCATACATACTATAATGCGATAAGACTTTTTCCGCAACCTAATAAATACTAAATCGAGACAGTTTTTATGTGTAAGATATTATGCCTTAATAGATTGTCTAATCCCTTAGTTATTACAAAGCATATACCGTAAAAGTAAACCACGAAGTTTACTTTAAACGAACACACGTTTTGACGTAACCTTCATTCGAACACGCAACATCGACATTACATGACAATCGATACCGATTTATACATCTTAAAAATATCTGCCACACGATTTGGAACTCTAACCCTATTTGATATGAACTAAGAAATAAGGTATTTTATTACGTGTACTGAGGCAAAATTGATTGAGGTGAAATGAAAATGAATTGTGTAATTTTGTGTTGTACAAGTTCTTTTACGGTAATTTATTAGATAAGTCTATTTGTACTGAAGTTTTAAGTAAAGATACGAGTCTATTATTTCTTAAAATAAAGAAAGATAAACGCGAAAGGTAACTTAGTAAAATAATTTGAAGGCTTCTTCCTAGCGTGTCGATTTCAATCTTAGCAGAGCCAGCCCAGAATTCAGCTACAAATTTTGCGCTATCATTTCCTAATGACCTTCACAGTTTCACTATCTTCTCAGCTAAAATACAGCAGCCTCGATGTGAAAAAAATTAGGAGAAAAACAGATTACCTTTAAAATTACTACAGAATATGGTAGAAAGGTGGAGATTTGCCAAATTTTGTTTACCACGCAAAATTGCAAACGAAATGGTAGCCAAAAAAAACTTATCCTTAAAAACTTAAAACTTATCTTTTATTTCAAGTATTCTCCGAAAAATATATCATCATCAGCCTTATTAATGTTCCCACTACTGGGACACAGGCCTCCTCTCTGTAAAAGGGAATGGGCCGTTATCCACCACGAGGGCATAATGCGAGTTGGTGGATGTCACATAAATTTAAAATTTTGATTCTAGGACATGCCGGTTTCCTCTCGATGTTTTTCCTTAACTTTTTTGAGAGCTGTGGTGGTGAAATAATTAACGCAAAGCCACCACTGCATTAAAAAACAATCAGTTTTGTAAAATCACAGATGGTTTCAAAATCACGCTGGATATTCAAAGAATAATCCAGAAAATCATTCATTCAAAGTTAAATCGAGTCGAAACGTTTCACCTAATCATCGTAATACCATTAAGGTAATCGCTGCCGATGATACCTTCGATAATCATCTCACGGACCGTTTACCTGTAGGCAATGACTCAAATAATCCAAATTATGGTACCTTTTATATATTTAGAATTTTGGGTGGATCTTTTGAAGATGAAGTTGATGAAAAGATAAATATTGAAAGGATGGAATTATTAATGAGGACAATAAAATTTGAGTATTTTATTTGATTACTGATTCATACACTCTTTGTCAAACAAGCCAAGGAGTATATTTTTACAAAGGATTGAGGAGGTAGTCAGTCGTTCCATGTAAAACATTAGTACTACATTCGTTTCGACTAGAAGCATATTTTGTTTTTTATTTGTGGTATGCTCGCGTTTGATCACTATCTCGCCTGATGGTAAGCGATGATGTGATCTACGTTGAAGCATGCTTGACTAGACAAACAAACAAACAAATTTTTATTTCATTTTGGCCATTAAGTGGCACTTTTGAACGTCAACAATTTTGATTCTATCGGCCATTCGGAAAAGTAGGTCGTTCTGAAGAAGAACGGACAAGAAACTCTAGAAGTAACCTATTAACTCTTAAATAAAAGAGCCTTATATTGTAGCTATCAGAAAACAAAGATTGCGGCAGGGAGTTCCAGTCCTTAGCTGAACGCGCAATGAAAGTATATGCTTTGAAATGAAAGATAAATAAATTTTTACACAAGTTTGGTGATGAGCCCTATGACCGTATCCAGTTGTGGAAAAAACCAAAACTAGGCTGCTGGCGATAACGGTTTTTCTGATATTTGACTTTGGGTAATATTTTGCATTTAACAAAGTTTCAAGTCCCTAAAATAATCATGAATGGATTTTCTTCGATTTTATTATTTTTGTCATGTTCTGTGTCAAAACTTATGTTTTCGTCGCTTTTACTGTTTTTCTCTGACATATATATTCTAATCGTTCTCCTTGTAACCTTATAAGTTTTTAAGTTGACATGGTCACAATCATTAGAATTAATATTTGTTTTGGGATATTATATTATTCAAAATATACATGGTAAATATCCCGAAACAATTTTTTTTTTTTTTTTTTTTAAAAAAACGTTGCCCCACACTAGGAATTTCTTCCTGTATCGTGGGTGCGTTTACAAACATAGAAACTAACAAACACAACACCCAGAGCCGGAACAACTATCTGTTGATCATACAAATATTTGTTCCGTGCGGGAATCGAACCCGCGACACGCAGCGCAGCAGTCAATAGCTCAACCACTGCGCCAACCGTGCGCCCAAATATTAATTCCTTGTAACCTTGTTTCCTACCTACTTAATTTTTTTAACTACTAATCGAAATCTAGTTAATTCTATTATATCCTGTCTGCATTATCCAGTGAACGGTTCAAACTGCCATAACGTTTTTACGAGTCAACCATTTATCATACGGCTTTCCCAAATACTCGTTCCGTTCAACGTGAAACGAAGCAAAAATATTTTTGTCCAATAAAAGTCTGGAACACAAAGGGTTAATTAAAACTCCGTACCCGTTAGGTTCGAGAGAATAGGTTTTAATATCCTATCAGGCTTTGAGTTTGGTTGTACCCACGTCAGATGTAACTTTATGCTGTGGGTCTGTTGATTTGTGTCACGTTGTATGATGGTTATCACTAGTATTTTTCATGAAATACGTTTTGTGTTGAAGGTGGCTTATAAGTCCGTAAGTCTACGTGCGCTCTAACAGGCTGTTAACTTAGTGTCTAGACCCCTGTGAGTACTCTAGAGCCGAGCGAAGTGAAACGAATTTTCTGCAGTTTCCCAAACAGCCCTACAGATGACTCGCGAATGCACTAAGCGTTCGTTTGTTTCATGTCGTGACTCGTCCAGTGACTTGCTATCCGCAACTCGGTAGCTGTTTCCTGCTACAGTTCGTTATAACGAACTTTTTGAAGGGTCTTGATTAAAAAATAAAACACTTTTAACAAAAATAAAATAACCGACTTTCTCTTCGGAGTCAGTTTCAAAAAAGAAAAGAAATTAAAAGACCAAAGACACCGTCTTCCCAAAAGAGAGACAGAGAGAGAGTTCCTGAATATAATAGACGAAGTTAGACATAACTTAGACCATCAATAACTGATGGCATAACTTTGTGCGATTTTTTTTACTTATTATAGAGGGTAAAGACGTGACGGCTTCTTATTTCTTTTCCATAATCTGTACCACATTGATGACGCACCAAAAATTAAAAATTAATAATATTAATGATTTTATTATTATCCTTTATCTATCTCGTACTAGGGAGGCCAATAACTTGGTTAACACTGCAGGCATCCACTGAATGCGAGACGTACAGCCAGTCAATTTGGCAATATTTGGTGGAGGCCAATTTTCAGCAGTGGATGCGTTTCAGATGAAATTATGATGATATTATAGGAAATCTTGTACCTTTGGTAAAATTATAAGCATTTTAGAAGTAAGGCATTACCAAAAAAACAATCCTTATGAAAACCTTATCATAAATTGTAGATTTAATATCCTTACCACAAAATATATTGGCCAGAAACCTCCAAAAATCAAGCACACCATTGTTCATTTTTATTGTATTACCGGTGCCCTAAATGTCAATATTAATATCGGGATAGTGCATTAAGGAAGGGTAATGTCAGTATCCATACTGTGACCCATATACCCGCTTACAACTTTACTTAAGTGGGCACACAGACTAACTTGGTCTCTAGGATGTGGTCAGTTGCTTGTAATATCCTGTCTTAATCTGTTTGAGTCCCTCTATATCAGTTCTCTTTAGTAAGTACTAAAGGGTAAACTAGTACTTAGACACCTAGGTGTACCATTCTTTTGTATATATGTAAGTAGTTAAGTTTAGTATATTATAATATCATTTTATTATATGTTTGAGAACTTCGTCAGTTTTTTATTGACATTGTTTTCATTTCATAGCTGTATTTAATAATACTGATCATTATATTGCGTTTAGTATATAAATGATTGAATTTTTGAGTATGTCTACTGTTTTTTTGCTTTGGAGGAGTTCGTGCCTAAATAATAACAAACGCACGGGTTGATCTTCAAGTTTAAGCAACGCTTGACGAGGTCGGTCCGTGGATGGGTGACCATTTCAACATAGATAGTTTCCTCCATGCCTCGGAAAGCACCTTAAACCGTTGGTCTCGTTTGTCATTTGATGGTCTTTGACAGTAGTTACGAGTAGTCAGAAGCCTGAGATCTGACACCAGTCTTGCTAAGGGGTATCGTGTTACCCAGTAACTGGGTTGTGGCGGTCAGATAGGCAGTCATTCCATGTAAAACACTGGTACTCAGCTGAATCCGGTAAGACTGGAAGCCGACCCCAAAAAAATTGGAAAAAAGGCTAGGCAAATGATGTCTACTGTTTTTTTCTACATCAGCCTATAGTCATACTATTGCTGGGACACAGTCTTCCTCTTAATTTGCAAAAGGAAACAGGCCGTTATCACCCATGTCTTATTTTTTTGCTTCCAGGACATATCAAATAAACCATTTCCTTCACCATTTCGAGAGATATTTTGAGTTATTTTGAGTGTGTGTGTAAAGGACAGATGTATATGACTTGTATACATCTGTCACTTACGCGATCTCAAAATAACCTTACTCTAAGAGCTTATGGTCACCCTCCAGTTGTGTTGAAATAAATTACACACAGGAAAGTACCTGCCCGTGTTCGCGGCTGATACAATTGGACTAACTCCAATGTTTAATTTCAAATTATTTGTGTGTCAATGATAATTGCATCATTATTACATAGATGAGCCTCATTGATGAGAATCATTATATATAGTATATAAATAAAGTACATACTGAGGAAATACGTCTACATGCTCTTACGAGCATTATTATATTAGATTCTGCCCGTGACTTCCTTCGCGTAGAAGCAACGATAAGTTTGCAACTCTCTCTATATTTTTTTTTCTGGATACAAATCAGTATTTTTATCTAATTTTTAAATAAAAAATGTTCTGTTTAATATAAGCTTAATCTTTTAACACCAGATTTCTGATAATAAATTAGCAACGAGACAAATTGAACGTCAGTCAAGGCATGCGTAAAACTGTCAAAAGTTCATTTAAAAAGTCAGAAGCTAACATGCGTTTGAAAAATAGTCACATTCATTTTATAATAGTTTTCGTTGCAGACGCTGAGCCTAACATAACAAGTAACCCTTTATTAAATCTCTGAAAATGCGCAAGCCAAACACAATTCCAAAAATATCCCAGCTGTTTTTGACACCGGAAGAGAAACGACTGAATAAAGCAGGTATAATATTTTTCTCCCCATCTCATATGAATATGTCAATCTCAGTAGTGTATTATTGGGGGTTCTGCATCACTTGCTCTCGCTTCGCTCGAGCGCGTTATGCAGAACGCCCCAATAATACACTACTACTATGGTCTGCCTCAAATTTTGACACAATTTATGTGAAACAAATTTCATTCCCTGGCAGTATCTGGTAGCAATCAATATCTTCTAATGCAGGTAAAACTAACGCACGGGCTGTATCACTCTCCTGATGAAATAAATCTGCTGTTGCTGTCGATATACTACTCCCACTAGTCTTTGACGAACTCGCAATCGATTTTTCATTATCAACCTGTTTGTTGCTAACATTAACGAATGTGCGAAGAAGCTCACCAGACTCGCTTTTGAGTATAAGATACTTAGTATTTTTCAATTTAGATTTCTCTGGATCTTCCAACTTCTGGTAAAATAAATCTTCTGTTTGTGTTTTAACATTATCCTGGTGTTTTAATTCACCTACGTCCGATATTTTTTTTTTAGGGTGCATATCTTGAATATGTATTATCTCACCCCTAGCATTCTTGAAAATCATTTTACGAATGCCATCTAAATTAGATTTCACTGAGTGAAACATTATAAATAACATCAATAAATGTAATTATTTATTTAAGAAATAAATTTAATATTGAACCTTTGCACTGTAATATTCAAAGTTAAATTGCTGTGATGCACGACGCCTATGTAATATATACCCATAATTTGACTCATTTTTAAGTGCAATGTGACATCCTATACATATACACTTTAATAGGGTAAGTATTCCAAACACTTTTTTGTAATATAGTTTGTGCCCTTCACAGCGTTTAAATAAAAACATTTAGGAAAATGTATGGCATGTTGCGTCCAAGGATCATCATAAATCTCCCAATCTTCAATAACACCTCCACATGAGAAACATGCTGCAATATCATTTATACTATTTCCATAATAAAAGAATCCTGCGTCAGCCATTTCCATCACTAATCTTTTCTTTTTATTAAGTGTCCCCCAGTAATAATTAAATGAAAATTCACGCATTTTAAATGTGTTATACATGTCATATCGAGGCTTGTATTCATTTTGAGACATGTTTTATTGACTTTCTAATTCAATTAGGTACAAATGTATAATGGTATGGTCCAGCTTTTGTCAGCAACATATAAAGACTGGACAGAAGTAGGAGGAAGGGGAAGAAAACTAAGATGCATTTCACCTAACTACAGAAATAAAAACAATAAAATATTTATTTTAGAATTTTATTGTCAACACACCACTTATTTAAACACAATACATTTTTTAAAGCACATACAGAGTCATGATAAATACAGTTATATAAATCTTGAGAATATTTATATTGATCGTATAAGCTTATCAAACTTGAACATCCTTTATCTTCTAAATTGAATATATTACAATGACTATTTCCTAAAATATGCTTTAACCACAACACTTTTTCTAAACCCTTAACGTAGATACATTTATCTCTTAAAATATCTATAACCAAATTCTGATAATTAGAATAGGGAACAAATCCTTCACGCCAGCGTATCTTTCTGTTACGTTCAATCCAACTTACTTGTTTTTTTTCTTGCTTCGTTAATTTTGAAAATGGAAATGGTGGCTTAATTAAAAATATTTGTAATGTTTTATTATACAATATAGCGATTTCTTTTATTATAAATTCATTTGTTTCTGTTTTAAAGCCTTGAATATCCACAATAGCAATCATGATAACCTGCGCACGATGTTGCTGAGAGGTTTGTATTCTACAAGTCGATCGTTTATAATCAAACAATATGCAGTCGTCTTATCTGGTATTGCTGTAGAACATTCAATTTCCAACCTCACGTCCACTGGACCAGTTTTCAGGCTATCGTTTTGTCTTGAACAGTCTAAGATAAAGAGAGGGGCTTTTTCTTTGAATTCCTTTAGGTCAAGCAACGGGTCTACTGGATAGTTGTAATACGACTGACGAAATTTCACAAACATTTCGTATAATATACTATATTTGTTCTCAGAAAACTTTAAACCTAAAGGTTCATAAGGATAATATTGTGAATTCAAAAAGAGCGTAACGTTTGTTACTTCACAATGATCGAATACTGAACTATCTTTAGTTTTATTATTTTTTCGATTAGTTTGTAAACAAAAAATTACATATCTGGGTTTTTCTAATTGTGAAGCAGTTTTAATAGACCAAGAATGCTTTGTTGTTTTAGGTAGTAATGGATACTCATATAAATCCCAATTTCTATACGCCATCTGAATAGGTTTATCTTTTTCTAAATGTTTTAAAAGTGACAGTCGTTCTCGGTCTGATACTTTTATGTGTGGCACCCTCCACTGAACTCTTTGCACATCTATTTGAAAATTAGCAATATCATCAGTAAGGATAATGCTATTTAAATTAGTGTTACTTCTGTTCAGTATAAGTTCATGTTTACAATTTATCACTATTTTATTGTAATCCTCTGCAAACCCTAAAACTTTATTTAGTGGTATCACAGCACTAAAATGCCCATCACTTTGAAATCCCTCTAAACACCAACCCCATAGGGCAGCAACTTTATTTTCTGCTTCATTTAATGAGATGTATGATTTTATTGTTGACGTTATTCCAGAATTTTTTATGCGGTCTATTTCAATACCATTCATTTCGTATCTAATGTCTTGAAACAAAAACATAACAGGGTTGTTAGTGAACGTAACATTTTTCTTGATTGGATTCCCATCTTTACCGAAGAACTTCGCCTGTCCTTCGATGTAAATTGAACTGGCTGATGGTAGCACGTATATGTCTTGCTGGTGGAGGGGAATTCTGATTTCATCGTTTTCTCTAAAGCTGCTATTGTAGGGATTGTATGAATGGACTTCATAACTTTCGATCGAAGTGTCAAAGTGCGGTAATTCAGCAATCTGTAGTATATTCATATTTTAAATCCTAGAGCTTTAAGAAAATCTTTATTTACTTTAGTCAATTTCTTAACTTTTTTCTTGCGTCTTTGCACCTTAGCAATCGCAGAAGAACTAAGACGTTTTTCATTCGCTTGAGTGTTTTTATAATATACTATCATTTTGTTTTTCTTAAATGAAGTCGTAACTGAATTTGTTTCTCTCCAAAGTTAACACAGTGGCCAAATTGATCTACAATCTTAACCGATATTGATGAAATTATATTTTTGTTTACTGGAAAGTAAATAACATTTTGCGGTATTTCAACACACTGATGGCCTGGAGTAGTATCAGACACGAATTCGTGAATAAAATGAGTTGGTAATCCGTTGCAATACGAACTGTGAACAAGATCACATTCGATTTTGATTACAGACAGACCTCTGTTAATAATGGGGTTATTTGGTGTTGATTGTAATACTGAAAAGTATATCAAACCGCACTCATATTGATCTGACAAATGCAGCGGTGGTTGAAAGTATGAAACCAATTCCGATTTATGTCCAGAGATGGTAACCGTAGTAGACATGCTTCTATACTGACTTCTTTCGGCAGATCCTGTTTATTTTATTCTTCCACTACACCAAAAATTGTTCAAAAAGTTTAAACAAAGATGTCCGCAATTATAAGGGTGATCACGCTGAATATTATCATAATTATAATGAACTTTGGATCCCAAGTATTTTATAAATTCCTTTGGAGGCTTAAGATTTCCATAACTATCAAAATATTCAATATAATCATTGTATTTTGCATAGGCTACCCAATGAGAACCAAGATTTTTAGAGCTATCTAAATTTATAACACCGCATTCTTTTTTAAAAGGGTGTTTAGGGAGCTTATCTCTCATAAAGACGCCTCTGAAATAGGGAATATTATTCCCATACTTCAAAATGTCTAAATTACTCAAGGCTCGATTGGGTAGCCGATATCTTAGTTTTTTTCTTTCGATACAAAAATTCCGAGTCCACCTTTATATGGTTTAAGGTGTAGTCCTTTTCCGATGCAGAGAGCTTCCATTTTTTCATTGTGTCTCCTCGATTCTATGAATAATTTTTTTGCCATCTTGAATTCATTTATGGTTTTAGCAATACCAGCTGCACCGCCTGCTAAAGCTCCCACCGCAGATAAGCCCGCAAAAATCGGAATCAAAGGCAATACTCCACCAGTTTTTGGTATAGGAATAATACGAGGAAGTTTAACGGATGAATCATCAGCTAATTTTCTGGCAGCAGCCATAGCTAATTCTATTGCCACTTTCTTGCATTTCGGTTTTAATTTTTTGATATGTCTTTTCGTTTTTCTAATAACATTTTTAAATTTGTTTTTTAATGCTTTTTCAGGTTTAATTTTGGGAGAACACTTTTTGCTATCTTTTTTTAGGCCAAAACCAGTTTTGATTTTTGTTGCCATAGCGCTGCTTACTAAGCGTGCTGACAGTTTTTCTCCTACAGTCGCATCTGAGGCAAGTGCTCGCTCTTTAGCCATATTTAACAAAACTAAATCTGCCTTGTGGCGATCCTTTAGGTTTGAAGACTTGTGATAGGCAATGTCGTGTTGTTTGCAATATTCGTCTAATTTATTAACACCTTTATCTCCACGCGTAAGCCTTTTAATTAATTTAGTGCCAGGCCCGCAATAATTGTATCCCGGTAAATGTAACTCAAATGGTAAATGATTTATAATCCAATTGAGAAGACTACTCTCTTCAATACCCATCATAAGACTGAAACATTTGGACTGAACACTTAATAAATATTCGATTTATCAATCCAACTGTTTTCAGAAGAAGGCAAGCCTAACCATTTTACCAAAACCCTGTTTCCTTTCCTTCTAAGAACTTTTTCAACCAAATATACATGAGGATTTTTTGTCTTTTGAAGCTCTTGTACATAAAATGCACCTAGAATGGGCTGGCCCCTGATTGCATCTTCAATTAAATAGGTGATAGGGGTTGTTTTTTGAATTTTTCGAATTTTAAATATTTCTGTCGACCAGTTGGGAGTATATCCTTTTTCAAATGTCCCCTTATACTTACTAATGCGTACATAATCACCCTCTTTAAACTTGCTTTTTATGCTATCGGTTTTTACCAGCCTGAAATATCTTTGTAATGTGCGTTGTTTATTATTATTGTCCACGTTTGCGGGAATTTCATCAATTGTGCGATGATAGGTGTGATTGTATTCATAAATAACTTTATTAAGAGTATTATCGATCCAGTTATAGCTTCCTTTTAGACTAAATTCTTTATAAAGTTTAGACTTCAATGTTCTGATGAATCGCTCAACAATTGAAGCTTTTTTTGTTGAGAAGGTTGAATAATGATTAATATGATAAGATCTCACAAGTTTTTTAAATTTATCATTATAAAACTCTGCCCCATTATCAGTTTGCAGATTTTTAGGCATACGCCCTTTTTCCAATAAAATCTTGAAAGAATTGCATACAACATCTTTGGTCTTACTTTTCAATGGAAAGATCCATGCATATTTTGAAAATGTGTCAATAACAGCAAGAATAAATCGAAAATTTTTATTGTCTTTAGAAATTGATTGCATATCAATTAAGTCCGCTTGCCATAAATCATCTATATCTTTCATAATAACATGTCTTCGCGGAAAGTTTACCCTTGCATTTTTATGAATTTCGTTTACTACGTCGGCTTTACTCATATCTTTAATTCAGTATATCAACATTTGTCTTGAACCCACCATTGATACTGAATAAAAACCATAGTATCTCCACTATTTATTATTGAATTATGTCAGCTTCTTTTAATTCTTCAACTATCGATAAAATTTCATTATCATGATTGGTATTGCCAGCATCTCTCGAAGCTACTAATAATTTTAATCTCTCAACCAATTCATTGGGATCATCCCAATATATCAAGTCGGTGTTGTTTTTGTACTTCTTTAACTTTGGCAAGTTTCCTCCAAATTTAGTGTGAACAAGTTTATCATCGTTTGACGATTCGGAAAATAGGTGTTTGATTATTTTACAATATTTTATACCTTTGTCACCTCTTATTTGACCTTTAGGATTAAAATCTCTTTTATGTGCATTTGTATAATGTAACATATCCTTATAGACAAGTTTATCTTCGCTCGATATTAACTTTAAATCAGGTTTTCTTCGGAGTAAAAGTTCTTTTAGACCAGCAGTTAAATTGTAAGCTTTGTCACCGATTTTAATTAAAATGGTACTTTCGTTATTCAAACTATCAACTTTAGAAAATGATACTGTTGAATTACCCATGAATAAAGTATTGTTTTCACTTCTGATTCCAAACGGTATACTAATACCATCATAAATACCAAAGATGTCATCACCTTCTAATGAAATTTCTAAATTATCAATCGATTCCTTTTTAGCATTTTGTTCGACTAATTGGGTAGATTTTATTTTTGGATCGTAATAGTCATTGAACTTTATAGATGAACTAGCATTATTTTCATCGGATTCGATTCCTTCGGAATTTTTTAGAGTTGTATTTTCATTTTTATTATTTTTTTCTACAGATTTATTAGAATTAACTAAAGTCTGAAGAGGATCTGTCACCGGTTTTAGCATTTTATCAAGTGACAAGTTCATTGCATGTTCCTGATTTTTCATATGTTTTATTTTATTTTTTATGGAGTCAACAGACTTCATTAATTCCATTTTAATATTTTTCTCCATATTATGTAACCACAACTGTATTCAACTAAGAAAGGAATAACACTAGCAATGTTTTTTGTATACAATTCATTTATATGTACATGTATTTGCTTTCATTCAAATTTAAAAAAAAAATCAAAATTCTGTCTGTACCTTCCATTATTTAATGATGAGTCTTTGTTAATAAGAAGAAAGTTGTAAGGGTTACTCCAAACACTTTTACAAATATCTTTGAACTGATTCCACGGTACATCAGAGTTGACATGTTCTTCATAGATGTGCTTTAAGTTCACATCATCTTGTTTAAATATTATAAGAAAGTTAGCATTATCGCGTAACAACTGTTTCGGGATTTTTGAGTAGGTTTGCGATAAATAAAAGCAATCAATTAGCTTATGTCTACCCATACAGAAATAATTGCGGATATTTGTTTGATTTTCACATACAACATCATCAAATATAAATACAGAATTTGGTAAAGCTTCACTCGGAGATATGACATCTTTATCGTCATTGAACTCATGAAATTTTATCTGAGGCACTCTTCTTAATACTTCCCGTAAAAAACAATATTTTGGTTGAAAATTAGTCTTCGAGTAAAGGTAAAGGTTTTGAAATTTGAGCCCATTTTCATGCAGTAACAAACTGATCACAACGTTTGTTTTACCACAATTTGAGGGGCCGCAAATTATACAACGAATCGTATTTGGCAACAAAGCGCTATGTCTAATCTCTTTAGGAGACTCACCAAGATTTATATTTTTAACGTTAAGTGATATGGGTTGTTTGATCAACTTCATCTTGTCAATTAATTTAATTATTAACTAACATAAACATATATACTTTATTTGGGGCTATCTTTAGACTTGTCCCAACAGGAATGGTTCTAGTCTCATCTTACAAGATAGGTATGTATATTTAAGAGCTACGTAATGATCCATATTACTCATCGCAAATCAAATAATTTTTGCACGTGTTATAAAAATAAGCGATCACTTCACAGCTGGTGTTCTATGCATAAGGAGGTCGTTTTGTTAACGATTTTATATTTTCAAGGTAAGGTTTTTTTTTTAATTTAATTAATTAATTATTTAAACTAATAATAATAAGTATGTAATGCATCCCTTTTTTTTTTACAGAATTATGTCACACTCACCATCGTACAGCCCCGTTGTAGATATGACCGCCCCGCAAAATTTAGCGGTATGTAACTAATAAGATTATCTTAAATCAAACATTAAATCCATAGTTCATGCTGTTTAGTTATAATATTCTTAGTATTCTTTCAGAATGCGATAGAAGACTCAGACCCTGTCACCAATCCGTTTTACTATGCTCAAGATGGGGAGAGCTGGTATGCGGAAGTAGCAGCTAAAACATGTGAGGAGAGTCGAAAGAAAAAAATAGAGGAACGAAGATTCAAGAAGAAAAAAAGTAAATCTTTTAAAAACTCTTCTTTTATCATGCGTAAGGAGCAAGGACGTGTTCGCCAGTTAATAAAAATTATGGTTTTTGATTTGGAAGGCCGTGATATGGAAGAAATAGACACTGAAACTGATAATGCGAGTGTGAATGTGCAGTATTTAGTGACAAGTGATTATGACGATATTGTTGACAAAACTGATCATTTAGTTAGTAAAATAGTACAAAAGTTAAGCAAATCTAATGTGTAATGTTTGTTATTGTTATTATTGTAAAAGTGAATTTAATTATTATTTGAATGTATTATTGTTAAATCAAAAAGAAATGTTTAAATTAATCGGGTTCATGTTATACCTGTATAATAAGACAGTATGAATAAATCAAACAACTGCTGTAAGATTACATAATTTATTTATTTCACATATTATATTAAAATATATAATTATTAGTACTTAAACTACAAACTAACAATTCAAGTTAGGTATTATTAATACAAGATGCTCAAATACATGCAATAAATAATATTCGAAAAAATCAATAATTTGTTTTCATTTAAAATATTGTTTTATGATGACCCCATGGTAAGGTTGTTATCTTATCATCCATTATTTGTCGTTTATCATCGCTGTTTGACAAAATTACTTTATTTATCTTTTGAGTAAAAATTCTATGATTCTTAGATCTAATAATACACATATCATCTCTGAGTATTTCATTGTTCAGTAAAACCTTTTTATATTTTTCTATATTCAGCTTTTTTGTAACACATTTCTTAACACCTTTAGCTTTCTTTAAAGTGGAAATTTTAGAATCTATACAGTATAATTTTGCTCCCAAACCTACAAATTCTGATATAATTTCACCACCCATCTCATCTTTGAAGTAACCAGGTGTTTTAGCATTAACCATTGGTATATTAAATACATTATCTTTTTCAAAGTTGCTAGTATCAAAATATTTTAAATGTGCTTTTAAGTCTTCGTAAAAATCCTTTGTCTGTATTAAATATAGCAGACTGTCAGTGTCTGTATAGCAAAGCTTTAATTTATTTTCGTAAATTCTTTTCATGACCGAATAGTGGAATTTATATAAGTGACATTTTGCAATTTCTAAAATACTAAATCCGATATAGATTGGACGATCTAAAACTATTTTTGTTTGGTTCATTTGAATTGTTACAAGAGATTCTGAAATAACAGAAAAGTTATTGAAATTAGGTGCGCTAACATATTTTTCAGCCCCGTAAAACTTTTTAGTTCGATTAGATTTGTCTCTCCATATATTTACGAGCTTAACATCAACTTGTTTTCTTTTATTCTCTATGGTTTTTCCAAATATAGAATTATTTTGTTTTTTAAAAAAATCTCTTTCAAAATCAGAAGTTGCATTTTGCCTCAGCCCAGTATTTAAAGAAATATATGATTCTAAGAATTTACTTTGGTGAAATGCTAATATTCTATATATTTTTAACAGTTGTAAACCATTATTTAAGCATTCTTTTAAATGAATATAATGAATAACATATCTATGTTTATTGAAAAGATTAGCAATAAGTTTAGCATTTCGACTACAGAACGGAACAAATTTTTCGGGCGCAAATGGTAAATCGGAATGGTTATCATGCAAGTAGTCAGGGTAATGAAGATCTACTTCTAATATAAATCCAATATCAGAATCAGATGATAAGCTCATAACATCAAAATTTAATATTTCCTTCTGAAGGAGAAACCTAAATCCTCCTACTGGAAGCTTTTGCATCATAGCATATCCATATAAATTAACACAATCAAGATAAATTAGAAAACTATCAGGTTCTTCACTATTATAGTCGGTAAGATATTCATTATTTGCCTTAGCATATCTGAGTGAACATTGAGCAAGTCCTCCTCTTATACCCTTTTCTATCATTTGATATATTTCTAAGTCAGAGATTAGATCTAACTTGATTTTAGTATACAATAACATAGCATCCCAACTTAAGGATGGTGATGAAACGTAATAGCAAGGATCCAGACCATAATTATTTAAACTCATTTTCCTAAATTTTTCAAAAACATCGCACAGAAGTAAAACGTCACATTTAAGATACAAATCGGTATATTCACCCAAATTTTTTATATCAAAAGTTTTCCAAACATTTAAGGCATGCTCATAGTCTTTATCAGATATAGATTCTGATGTAAGTTTGTTGAAAAATTTTGACGGTTCTGGTAATTTATTCTCATCATATCGTTCCCAGGAATCTATGTAATCGTAACAATAAATGCCTTTTCTTCGAACAATATCAAATAAAGTATTATTATTAAAAAAAGATTTTAAATGTTTGAAATCTTCAGGGTTCATAGTCTTAACCAATTTGTCCATACTTGAGCTTAAAAAATTATATGAGTCAATAAATTTCAATTTTACAACATTTGTTGCATTGATGGTTATGAATTTTGTAAATGAAATATATTTCTCTTTAGTTCTCGGTATGAGATGAATTCGACCGTTTATCTTTGAAAGTTCATTAATAAATAAATGACTGTCATAACCGGATAAGTTATGAAACACTATGGGTATAAAAGTGCATTGCTTTGCATTTAAATTGCATATATCATGCGCAGGTCCTCTATATTTTCCAGTAAAGTGATCATGGTCCTTAACAATATTATCATTACACGAAAACTTATTTTTACAAATATGGCACTCAGTGCTGTTGATAAAACATCTATGTTCATCCTCAGTAAGCGGTATCATATTTTCACTCTCTAATAATACTTTATATAATCGTTTTACATCATTAGTCAAAGATTTGACAAATTTCTTAGAACAATCTGGCCCTCGGTAAGATACGAAATCATTTAATTCGGGATTTGAATTACAACAAATATAGTAAGCAAAACACGTAGCCTCATGAACTTGAATATTTTCTACATGTGTTGATTTATGTTTGTCAGAATATTCACGCAATAAACTTTCAAAATCACCATAAATCACTATTGGTACTCTTTGAGTTCTTTCATAATTTATGAAACTTATTTCAGTACCCTTCTCAGGTAATATGGTTTGTATTCCGGCACATTCGTGACAATTCAATTTCTCTTCAGTGTGAAAGTAAATAAAACATTCATCACATAAATATATTTTACTTTTATGTTGGGTCAATTGCTTGTGTACAAGTTTTTCAAAGCTTTTAATTAAACAGAAATGACTCTTTCTATTGTTGCTAATGTAAAGCAAATTGACATGGTATAAACGACGTGATTTTGTTTTATATAAGGGACCTGTAACTGTAACATTATTATCTAAACCGTATATATTGATACTGATATTAGAATTGTTTATTTCAAAGCGCTTAATGTCATTGAAACTAGGGGGAAAACTCATGTCAGAAATATTAAATAATTCGGAATAATGTGGATATGAAGAAGTTCTGTTTGGATTGGTCTTTGCCGGAAACATATCAGCTACAATACACCAAAGAAAACAATGTTGGTCTTCATTTTTTATGTTTAGGCATGATTTAGTATTGACAATACGTTTAGGCAATGGTAAATAAGAACCACCTCGCAAAGGATTATATTTTACGATATTAATTTCTAAATGACTGATAGACTCAATTGTCCAACCTGACTCAGACAGTTCAAATTCGGAACATTTACAAATAAGTTTACCACAAAATGATTTATATAAGGACAAAATATCTGTGTTTTGCACGACTACATTATACTTTGTGTTAAATGACTTTAAAGATTTTTCATAATTTTTTGGTAATATATACCAAACAAATAGTTCAAAATTAACTTTTACCGATTTATGTTTTTTCATCTGGTCTTTGATAAGGTAACAAATCGTTTCAGAAATTTGTGTTAAAAATAATTCAAGTGAAACGTTAACCATTCTAGGATTCACTCTATAACTGATTATCCGATTTCTAAAAGCTGTTGCTATTATATGAACATTATCAAAACGTGTCTGTAATAAGCAATTCGATTTGTGTACATTAGTTTTTTTGTGTGCAGAATATTTCGGAACTGAAACGTTACAGACTTCACAGAAAAACATATTTAAATAATTGTAATTGCAAAAACTATCTTAAAGTATTTAAATATTCTGGATTTCGGATATTAATTTCCTGTAAATTATTATTAAAAAACGAAATTTAAAGTGGATAAAGTTTAAATGTAAAACAAATTACAAATCGAATATTATAATTAAAATAATATCGAGTATTCTCAATGTTGAGATTTCTCAGAATCGAGTATTTTTAATATCGAGTATTCTGTTTCTTAGTATCAAGTTTTCTTAGTATCGAGTATTCTTAGTATCGAGTATTCTTAGTATCGAGTTTTCTTGGTATCGAGTATTTTTAGTATCGAGTATTTTTTGTATGAATTTTAAAGTGGATGAAAGTTTAAATGTAAAACAAATTACAAATCGAATATTATTATTAAAATAGTATCGAGTTTTCTCATTGTTGAATTTTTCTCAGATCGAGTATTCTTAGTATCGAGTATACTTAGTATCGAGTTTTCTTAGTATCGAGTATTCTTAGTATCGAGTTTTCTTAGTATCGAGTATTCTAAGTATCGAGTTTTCTTGGTATCGAGTATTTTTAGTATCGAGTATTTAGATTTTTAATATTTCATATATTTGAGCTTCCTGTAAATAAATCACAATTAATAATATAATGAAAATAATATTAATAAGTATATTATATGGATTACATTTGTTTAATAAGTAATGTTTTAGTATAAGTCAGTATCGAGTATTCTAAATATGATATTTTAAAGTGGATGAAAGTTACAAACAAATTACAAATCGAATATTATTATTGAAATAGTATCGAGTATTCTTAGTGTCGAGTATTTAGATTTTTAATGTTTCATATATTTGAGCTTCCTGTAAATAAATCACAATTTAATACCTAATGTAAATAATATTGTGGATTACATTCGTTTAGTAAGTAATGTTTTAATATAAGTATAAAGAAGAGTATATGAGTAAAATAGGTATCACAATAATATTATTTTATTCCATCAAATAATATTATTTGGATACAGAACAGGCTGCACGCCCTTAAATTCTGCTTTCGCTGCAGATACAAGATTATTAGTGGCGCGCCAAGTCGCTGAATCGGAGTATACAGAGGCCCTATACGTGAGGAGCGCTTGCTTCCATCGGTCCTTTCCGAATTTTTCAGCGTCCCTATGGTTATAAATACGGAGCTCGATATAATAATCACCGCTCCGTGTTAGGTCCTGCTGATAGGAGTTTCCAGAAGCTGTTCTTCTGGACAGGGACGATCGCAGTGCAGCTGCCCTCACCGGTTCAAGATCTCCCTCTTCCTCCTGTAAACATTGTTATAAAATAGCATTAGATAAACATATTTGAGAGGAGCAGAGGAGAGCAGTGGTGACCCAGTGGTAACGACCGTGACTTACAAATTGTAGGTTGTGGGTTCGAACCCAGGCTAGCGATTTACTTTGAGTAAATTATTTCGTCACCACTGCTCTCAAAACGGTGAAGGGAAACATCGTGAGGAAACCGGCATGTCCTAGAACCAAACATTTTAAGATATGTGCACAGGGCCCATGTATCCGCCACCCGGGCCCACTCCCTCTCACGGAGAGGCCTGTGTCCCAGCAGTGGGAACAAGCCGTCAGATTGAAATCCTATAGGTAATTATAAATCTTAAACACATGTTTGATGAAATATATATTTTTTTTACTCACCGAGGAATCAGCCACACAAATCCGCTTGATTTTCTTAGGCCTCTTTGGTGAAGTATCGGTTTCGGAATCAGACTCACTGCCAAATAATTCTTTTACAGGTGGAGTTGAGGCCGCAGCTACTTTCTTCGATTTGCCTTTGCCTTTAGCCACTTTTATTTTCGGCTTTGTATTTCTTTTTGGTTTAAACGATGTAGAGGGCTCGTTGGGATGCGACTCTACATCGGATTCAAATGGATTCACAAATGTCGACCTAAAATAAAAAGAAATAGTATATAAGAAGTTATACAAATGAACGATTCCTAAAAGGATAGACAGAGTAATAGAACACTCTCTATAACAATTTTCTCTATCTGGAAATCGATCCTTGAATACTTAGAAAATTGAATAAGTCGTTATTTGGTTCTAGAACTCAGCGTCAATACTTCATGTTGTGAAATGGTAGTAACGGTTATTAAACCACTGCACGAGAAGCAAACAAAATAACTCAATAATAAATTTTAATTAGATCTGGAATCGAACCCAAAACTTTGCATTCGACGGTGACACTGATGTTGAATGGGCTACAGGGAACGTAAGAAATAAAAACAATTAACACATTAAATATTTATACCTTGGAGTCGAGCCAAAGTTTTTACGTTCAGCAGTTATACTTGTAGTCTACATCATCACTGAGTTACTAGTAAGTTTAAACCCGTAAATAAACAATACTTAAAATTGGGAATCGAACCCTAGACTTAACTTTCGATTATTGCATTTACCATCACTAAATTGCAAGTGCAGTAAGTTATACAAAAAAATAATGTGATACGTACATACTTGTTGTGGAAGATATAAATTTGCACACTTAATCACTGAAGATGATGGAACTCGTCACCAACACAAGAACACCAACAATTCACAAATAACTGATTATGATTGATGGATGCGTCATTGAAGGGACTTATTTATAACACTTTTACGTAAGGTAGCGATTATATTAATATTTGCAACTATTGTTTTAATGTTTCACTAATATTTGACTTGTAAATTATATTTTCATCACTCCTTAAATAAGGTCTATAATCATTTGTTCTTTATTAGACACTATGCACACAGCCTACAATTCCATTTTTGGGGCGGTGGCGACACTCTGTCGCAGCAATCTGAGACGAAAATCTAAAAAGGAAGTTGCATGTACCTTGACCATTCAATATCGGTCTATGAAGTCTCACATTAAAATGGTAGCAAGAGGTTTTGTAAACACTTACCAAAATAAGTTAAGCCTAGACATTACATTTAGGAAAATGTATGGCATTTTACATTCAAGGATTATCGTAAATCTCCCAATCTTCAAAGCGATCCAGTATTTTGTCACATTTTTCGACGACACGTATGGCGCATTGCTTAAGAGCTCGTCTCGCTGCATCACAATGTAAATATTAGTTTATAAACGTGCTGCTACTAAATGTCCCAAGTGTCGCGGGTTCGATTCCCGCACGGAACAAATAAGTATTTGTTCCGGTCTGGATTTTGTTTTCATGTTTTATTTTTACCATTATTTAATTTAATAATAATAATACTCTGAAAAATGAGCAAGTATGAGCCTGGCTCAAAACATTCTTTAGGTACTTACTTAATGGTAAGGAGGTACGATTGGTGCAGTGGTTAGATTGACTTCTGCCCTACGTGTCGTGGGTTCAATTCCCACACAGCAAATATTTGTATGATCTACAACTAGCTCCGGGTCTGGCTGTCTGTAAAATGTATGTCTGTCAACGAAAGAAATCTTAGGATCGTATCGTTTTATTCTTGGCTTTGTGCTAATAGTCTGTTGATATCTATTATTTTTTAATAGCATAAAGTGTAACGTCGGTTCCCATGTGCCTAATGAACCTGCTGGAATTTATCGGGTGCAGATCCAAACTACTCGCTATTAAGAATTACGTTATAGAAAATAAAATAACACTGGACCTTGGAAATCAAACTGGGTTCCTCATGCTCAACAATTGCAAAATTAAAATCGCTAGACCAAAGAATAAAATAGATAAAATGCAAGTAAATTCTTGAACTACTAATTGATGCACTCTACATTGTTTTACCTAACTACTTTAAAAGCATCACACTTTCGTCAAGTAATATAAAATATAGGGACATAAGTTGATCAAACGAGTCGAACTTGATATGGTTGTTTATAAATTTTTAGTACACATCGCACCGTTGATTGAGGCATTCTGCATAACGCGCTATTATTTATTCCAATGTTCGACATCGCACCGTTGAATGAAATAAAAATATTCAGCCCGTATTGCAAATTTGAGGCAGACCATAGTAGTAGTGTATTATTGGGGCGTTCTGCATAACGCGCTCGAGCGAAGCGAGAGCAAGTGATGCAGAACCCCCAATAATACACTACTAATCTCATCAAAACTTTCTGGGGGAAGTTGTTATTGTTTACCCGCTCCAATCCTTTACATTGTTTTTCTTTGCAAATGAAATTGACTACTACTAGAGTGAAGAATATAATATTGATTGATGTCAACATTATAGTAAAACAAAGCAGTCAACTTTGAATCTCCAAGATTTAAGATTAAATGTATTTTTAAGTGTATTTTCAATTATATTTTTGTAATTTTTATTGTATTTTAATAATCAATGTAATTTGATGTGTGCGTTTCTTTGTGGTAGTAACATTGAGTGGCGTTATAGCTGTGAAGGTGTTATTTACGTAATTTTGAATAAATAAATAAAAGATTCGCCGATTAAAAAGCTACTCTCAGAACTACTACTGCGCTATATACTACGGATGTACCCCTGCCTAACCTTTTGGGGAAATAGGCGCGAAGTTATGTATGTATGTCTAGTAACACTTTTAATCCTTAATACATACAAACATACATACACAACATACTACAAAGAAACGATTTCAGTTTATATATGACTTAAAATGCCAATGCATTCCACTACTTTCCTAGATAAATCTTTTACTATCCAGGCCACTCATCTATGGAATGCATTGCCTGTTACTATAAAACGCGCGCAATCAGTGCCCTTGTAAAGTAGCACTACTTGTCACTAAGATCATAATCTTGTGTAAAGCTGAATTGTTTTCTTGTCTGTATATTTAGTTGTATGTATGTACCAATGTTTATATTTTTTTTTGTATTTTATATTGAGTACGTACTTACTCTACATACTTTTATGTTGAAAAATTTGAACCAAGTGTGGTTGCACTTGGTACAAATTTTTCAACATTTTGTGTCCAGGCTGTCTATTTCCATTCTAGGTTGTCTGGATGAGATCGCGAAACGCGATAAGGCCATCTGTTGTATGTTTGTTTTTGTTTTAAGATGTCTCTTTGTATTGTTTTTATCTTGGTGTACAATAAAGTATATATATATATAAATAAACATACTGAACGACATCTGCTAGGATTTCGTAATCCTACTTGCTTCAATTGTACGTTCATACTTCTAGTCATACAGGCACGTCGATTTTTAGTACTACGCACCTGTCTTCTCTGATTATAAATCAAATGTGGGCTGTGTTATAACATTTCGGTATATAAACCTATAAAATAAAAAACAAACAATAGCAGAAACGACAGAACCCAACAAAACCCCGACAAACAATCGAGAAAACAAAATTACGCGTAACAGGTCATTCAACGTCGCAAATACTGTGCCCCCAGGCACGCAGACTCAAGATACTGTCCAGAACCAACTTCGCGCTGTCGACCCACCGACCCCAATACATCTGTGCATTTCTTCCTAACTGAACGCTAACCCTCGTTACTTTATCTTCAAGAGGAAATACAAAAGTCTTCGTGAATAATAAAGAAGGAAATAAAACTTTTCGCCTTCGGCACGTTTGTGCGAACTTGCGAATGAATATGTTATGCTCTATTAATGATTAGTGTTTGAACGAGTTTTGTTAGGTTATTGATAGAGCCCGTTTCTAGGTAGGCCGTCCTCACTAGTTTGATAACCTGGTGAGGTTTTGGCGCCGGATTCCATGTCCATATTGTCCGGCCTTTCATCACTGTATATTTCAGAAGGTGGGTTCTCTCCAGAACCTTTTGGCCCTATTGGCTATCAGTTCTGTGAATTGTAACTAAAATTACTTTAGTATTTTGTACCCCATAATTAGCAACTACATTGATATTTGCATCATGTACTATGAAACATCGACTCAAATAAAGTCTAGGCAAATTTAATCCGTATGAAAATGGCGATGTAAATAAAGCGTTCGAACTTTTCATGTTACAGAAACTCACTTAAGGACACTCAAAGAAAGACTTTTGAATTAACAGACCTACTTTTTAGACTAATCAATCAATCTCTTAAAAACACTGGAAGGACCAGGACACAAAATTGAATAACACAGGACCAAGAAAATGGCAACTAAATTAATGAACGTGTAAGCACTTGAGTAAGGTCAAATGATTTCATAATATTAAAACTTGGATAACAAGAGCCGATCACTCGAATCGCTTTTGGGAAAAGTTTTTTCATTAGCTACTTGAGTTGGCGAAGTCAGGATATTGTGTGATTCATAGTAATTGGTTTTTGTTGTAATCTATACGAAGAAGATCGTAAAAGTCGATGAAGAGACGTCAGGGTCCTTTTCGTACTAATTTATATATACTTAGGCTGAATTTTAGACATTTTTATCGAAGTATACAGTTTTGTCTTATAGTTTTTCTGCTTCTAGTCTTAGATGGGAGAAGTTTACAGTTTACATATTAAATACGGTTATTAGTTCGGCTAATATTTATTTATTATGTTTTATTTCCTTTAGGGTTCTATCAGTCTCTTTTGAAGTTCCAATAAACTCTACCAGCATAACTTAATTTAATAAAAACAACGTCTCTATATGAATATTCTATTTTGGTATCTATCTATATACCATATATTCTATATGGTAACACCTATTAGCGATACAGCTGAAAATAAATATTTTTTTACAAATAAAAAAAATAAGTGTTTGTAATATCAAAATATCAGTTTTTTACTAAATGCTTATAAAAGGATATTTAAGATCCATTTTTTTAATTTTGTTTGTCTGTTTTTTCCAGCTAATCTCCAACACAGCTGGATTGATTTTGACGGTACGGCACGGTAGAATCTTTTTTTTTTTTTATTACTTTTTTTTTTTTATTACTTTTTATTTTTATTACTTTTAATTTTTTTTTATTACTTTTAATTTTTAATTTTAATTTATGTGACGTTCAAAAGTGCCGTTTATTGGCCTAATTGAATAAATATATTTGACTTTGACGGGATTTTCATTGGGTGCCGCTGCAGATCTTATGTTATAAGGAGTAGTTTGGGATAGTATTAAAATTAAAAAGCGAACAAAGTCACAGTAAGTAGCTAGTTTTCAAAATATAAATATCGCACATCTCGCGAACGAAAATTAGAACATTCTTCTAATAAATTCTCTTTAACCGGGGAAATTGTTCGGTTATATCATGAGAGGGCCGAACGCTCAAATATGTCGGCGTATCGACATTATAAGGGCAAAAGGGTTGTACCAACCGAACCCACATTTGTTAACAAGAAGTTACAGGCACAGCTATCTCAACATACTTTTTTCGAACATCTGTTTTAAGTACCCCAAAAGCCTTACCAACACTCTTCCAACTTTGTATTACGAAATCTTGAAATTTCGCTATTATTACAGGAATTTCGCTTTTAATTTTATTGGTTATTTATCCACTTTGTTATTAGTTCCTAGTTGTTTCAGTTAAATCTGTTTTACTTTCTAGCTTTTCTTTTATTATTATTTGTAATTATGGTTTTTGTATGTTTGAGTCTAGATTTAATAAAAACAAAAATATTAATGTTTGGTGAGCGTGTATTTGTTTAAATAATTTGGAGAGAGGCCCAGAGGCTGGCCACTGGTCATAGGTTGAAGGCCAAAAAAAAAAGAAAACGATGGATGGGCTGCGTGAGGAGTGACTGAAAGAAAAAGAGTCAGTAATAGCGTGACGGTTGACATGACAGTATGGAAAAATAAATTGTTTTGCGCCAACCCATGTAACATGGAACAAGAGCAGGAAGATGATGATAAAATCCTCACTGGTCTAAAAACGGTGAATGACAACATCGTGACATCTAGCCATTGAAGTAATAATGTACTACGCACTAGAGAAGTCGCCACACATCACTACTGTGGTCCGTTCAAATATGGTCTTCTGGCCACACTTCACTCATTTTCTTGCTAGATCTTGAGCGCTTAAGTAATTTTTTGGTTTTAATCGAAAAAAACGTTCAAATGCATTAAATATGCCGTTGTGTGTTTTAAGATACCACACTAATAATTCTGAAAAATCCTAAATACGGCGAAGTGCAAAGGAATAACTTTTCATCGGTGACTAACTAGATAATAATTTTAAAATATAATTTGAACAAAATATTTGGTGGACGCCATGGTGTGTCAATTTTCATATAGACTAAAAATTAAGATGTGACAATTTGTGTAATAAGTTTAGGTAGAATTAGTTGACGTTTCTTTTTAAAGCGGAAAATAATAATGTAACGTATATTTAGAAAAGAACTGACTGTGGCTATTCAATGAAAGACTCGCGCACGAAGGGTTCCGTACCATTACCGCAAAAAACGGCACAAAAGTCACGTTTGTTGTATGGGAGCCCCACTCAAATATTTATTTTATTCTGTTTTTAGGTAATCAAGTAAGGTACCTGATTACTATTTTATTATTATTACCCGGTTTGTTGGTATATTTATCCTCTTCGCGAAAATGCAACGAACATACATAAGTATGATTGGATGGTAATCAGGTACCTTACCTAATCAATCATACTTATGTATGTTCGTTGCATTTTCGCGAAGAGGATAAATATAGGTACCACAAAAGCGGGCAGGCGTTTTCTGAATCAGTCTCTCTACTAAATACCATTTCAGTTACTGTTAATACTTTGGAATATTTTATTTACAAAGAAGTATTTACATCTTTGTTTCTTCATTCTTTTGATCAACTAATCACCGAACACATTTGTTACGCGCAGCTGCATAAGAGGAATCGCCAACTCAGCACTCAACACTTTTATTATAGAACCATGCGCTGCAAATTTAACGAACGACGGAAACGATGAGCTGAGACAGCACTTTGTGACGCACGGACCTAGTTTAGCCAAATAATGTAGCTCTGTAAAATTCCATTCCATATTCTTACTTCGAATAGGCACTTAGGGTAATTTTAGCGATAATTAATGTAATTCTTTTATTTTAAAATAAATTAAGTTAATTCATTTTTGGTTTTTTAAATCCTCCGATTGCAGCTAACGTAATTGGCGCAGTCGGTAGGATATTCGCGGGCCAGTTCGCAAGCTTAGGGATCTCTAATATCGAAATCCACGTACGCGAATCGCCTGGGTGGCTAACGAGCCCCGTTGCCGAATATCCGAATCTACGGTCCAGCTGCAGTTCCGGAAGGAGAATCCAGACTTCTATTCACGAGAGAACCAGAGATGAAAAATTTGTGAGTACACTTGAATTGTTCCTGTGTTGCTTCCTTCTTAGTCCTAGTACCACCCAGCTTCCAAAATTTTTCACCCTAGAAGTTCCAATCCCCAGGAGCCCGCATCTCGTACGGCTCGCTGGAGTTCTATAGATAACAGTAGAGACTTAAATAGTGATAGTGAAATTAGTAGTATAAATATGGCCCATGACCCGGATACAATTTTCAAGACCCTTCGTATGGTCCCGGAGTTCGATGGGAACCCAAATGTTTTGACTAGGTTTGTCAGAATATGCGATCAAATAGTAGCTAAGTATGTTAGCAATAACCCATGTAGCGAGGTAAACAACTTATGCCTATTAAATGGCATCTTAAATAAAATAACAGGCTCTGCCGCTTGCACCATCAATTCCAACGGCATACCTGATAGTTGGCTAGGAATTAGAACAGCCTTAGTCAATAACTTTTCAGATCAACGAGATGAAACAGCTTTGTATAGAGACCTTTCTTTAGCTACGCAGGGAAATAAGACACCTCAGGAATTCTACGAGGAATGCCAAACTTTGTTCAGTACAATGATGACGTATGTAACATTACACGAGTCAATTACTACCACAGTGGAAGCGAAACGTACACTGTATAAAAAAGTTACTATGCAGGCTTTTGTAAAAGGTTTAAAGGAACCATTAGGATCCCGCATAAGATGCATGCGTCCCGATACTATCGAAAAGGCCCTTGAATATGTACAGGAAGAACTTAACGTTATGTATTTACAGGAACGTAGTGAATTTTCAAAACCCACTACACAAAAGAATTCAAACCCAGTTTCTCTACGTAATAATAATTTCGCAGTACCAATTCCCAACTGGCTCAATCCCATAGGAATTAGACCCAATCAACTACCACCACCACAACCATTTAAGTTCAACCCCAATTATATTAATTAGCAGTCCCAACATCGCATGCCTAATCGAACACAGCAAATATTCCGTGCGCTACCTCAAACATATAACGCTCAAAGTAACATGTTCCATTTGCCACCAAGAAACATTCCGGCCCAAAATCAAAATCAAGGTCCTAAACCTATGAGTGGTGTACAGCATTTCACACCTAGACCCCTGCTATCTGGCCATAATTGGCAGTATTCAGGTAATCCGCCACCAACTAATTATTTTAAAAATCGTGAAATGAACATGAATGAGTGCACGTCATACGACGACTCATATTACCCGACGGAGCTCTATTACGAGCCGGACTGTTTTAATTACGATGACACTTATTATGATTATAACCCGTTCCCTACATTAGAGTGCAACCATGAGCCCACTTTGAACTATGTAAATGTTCAAGGAAATGTTACAGGTTCTACTGAACCTCAGGCAGGTCCATGTCAGATAAGTCAGGATTTTCAGGAGGAACAGAAATCAAAAAAGCTAAAATAGAATTAAATCTCCAAACTCAACGTCAGTTGCCGTACATACTAATATCAGAACCACCTTTAAAACTACTAATTGACACCGGTGCGAACCAGTCTTTTATAAGTCCAGAAGCTGTAGAAAAATATTTCCCAAATTTTCCCTTAAATTACGACCCGTTTGAAGTTACTAATGTACATGCGGTTAGTAGAAATAATTATTCTATAAGTTTACCTTGCTTCGCGGAATTTAACGATCCAGAGTTTATCAAGTTATTTGTATATCGTTTCCATGAATACTTTGACGGTTTAATTGGTTTAGATTTGCTAACTAAATAGGAGTCCAAGATAGATTTAAAAGACCAGAGGTTAATAACGCGCACGTCATCAAATCCTATTCGTATGTATAATTCCTGCAATGTTAACTTGTATGAAGATATAATACCTGCTCAATCTTAAAAATTAGTGAGAATACCGATCGACACTCCAAACGGTGCAGCATTAGTTAGTGAACAGACTATACGCAACTGTATAGTACGCGAGTGCCTTACTATTGTCGACAATAATCGCGGCTACTTAGAGATTGAAAATACGAGTCCGAATAATATTATAATATCACTTGACCGACCAGTGCACGCAAGTTTATTCAATATCGAGTGCACGCGCACCGAATATTGCACCACGCGAGTTCAAGAAGTGACATCGCGATTACGAACAGATCATTTAAACGAGGAAGAGAAACTCAACCTTATAACTCTTTGCTCAAAATATGCCGACGTGTTCTACATAGAAGGCGAAGCGTTAACATTTACCAACCGAATAAAACATCGTATTAAGACTACAGAGGTGGTCCCGGTTTACACAAAAAGTTATAGATACCCATTCATTCATCGTCAGGAGGTTAGGGAACAGATTTCAAAAATGTTAGATCAGGGAATAATAAAGCCTTCAGATTCAGCATGGAGTTCGCCCATTTGGGTGGTCCCCAAGAAAATGGACGCCTCGGGAAAGCAAAAATGGCGTTTAGTAGTTGACTTTAGGAAGCTCAATGAAAAAACTATTAACGACAAATACCCTATCCCGAACATTAGCGATGTTCTTGACAAACTAGGTAGGTGCCAATACTTTACCACTCTAGATCTGGCTAGTGGCTTCTACCACGTCGAGATGGACCCTCAGGATGTTCAGAAAACAGCTTTTAATGTCGAACATGGACATTTCGAGTTTCTTCGAATGCCCATGGGACTTAAAAATTCACCGTCCACATTTCAAAGGGTTATGGACAATTTCCTCAAAGGTCTCTAGAATGACATATGCCTGGTGTACCTTGATGACATCATCGTTTTTTCCAAATCACTACAAGAGCATATGACCAATCTCGAAAAAGTTTTCAATAGACTCCGAGAATCGAACTTTAAGATCCAAATGGATAAATCCGAATTCTTAAAGCATGAAACTGGTTATCTCGGACACATAATAAGTAGCGAAGGAATAAAACCTAATCCGGATAAAATTCATGCAATAGAAAAATACCCCATTCCAAAGACCCCAAAAGAAATTAAGCAATTTTTAGGCCTTGTCGGTTATTATCGTAAATTTATCCCAGACTTTGCAAAAATTACGAAACCTCTCACAGCGTGTTTAAAAAAGGGTAGAAAAGTTGTATTAAACTCCGATTACATAGGCAGCTTTGAAAAGTGCAAGACTCTCTTAACAAATGATCCTATACTACAGTATCCCGATTTCGATAAGGAATTTATACTGACTACAGATGCTTCAAACGTTGCTATTGGTGCCATTCTATCTCAAGGACCCGTAGGTTCCGACAAACCCGTGTGTTTTGCATCCCGAACCCTAAATGAAAGTGAGCTTAATTACAGCACCATAGAAAAAGAACTCCTTGCTATAGTTTGGGCCACCAAGTATTTCAGACCGTACTTGTTTGGTCGTAAATTTAAAGTACTGACAGACCATAAACCTCTACAGTGGATGATGAACCTTAAAGAACCTAATTCGCGATTGACTAGGTGGAGGCTGAAGCTTAGTGAATATGATTTCACCGTTATCTATAAGAAAGGTAAATCTAATACGAATGCCGATGAGTCGATGCCTTATCTCGGGTGGAGATTCACAATGAAGATACTAACACTTTAATAGATGAATTATGTTCTTTGATTCCTAACCCATCAGAGAACCCGATGCCTGCGAACTCATCCACTGCCACCGTGCACACCAGTCACGAAAACCCCATACTAGAAGTCCCAATCACAGACGAACCCCTTAACAGATTTCATAGACAATTATGCTTTACGATAGTAGAAGATGTCAAACGCAAACCAGTAGTTACTAAGCCATTCGAAACTCACACGCGCATAGCAGTCCAGATATCATCATCTAAGTTAGAACAAGATGTAGTCAATGCCATCAAAGAGTATGTAAACCCGAAAGTAAAAACCGGTATCCTAATAAATCCACCTCTTGCCATGTATTCCATCATACCAGTCATACAAGAAAAATTTAAGAGTTCGTCTATGAACTTAGTACTAGCTAAGATAGAATTAGAAAACGTTAAAGATTATCTACGTCAGCAAGAGATAATTCAACACTACCATGACGGCAAAACTAATCACCGAGGAATTACCGAATGTTATTTAGCCCTCTCAAAAAAATATTACTGGCCCAAAATGAAAGACCAAATAACCAAATTCATCAACGAATGCATTATTTGCGGGCAAGCTAAATACGACCGGAGACCTATTAGACCCCAGTTTAATATTGTTCCTCCGGCAACAAAACCATTCGAAATAGTCCATATGGATTTATTCACGGTTCACAATGAAAAGTATGTTACATTTATAGATGTTTTTACCAAATATGGACAAGCATACCATCTCCGAGATGGCACGGGCATTAGCGTACTTCAATCATTATTACAGTATTGTACCCACCATGGGGTCCCCTTAACGTTAGTGACTGACAACGGAACGGAATTCACTAATCAACTGTTCCTAGAATTCACACGCCTTCATAAGATAAACCACCATAGAGTATTACCGCACTCGCCTAACGATAACGGTAACATTGAACGCTTCCATTCAACCCTCCTTGAACACATAAGAATATTAAAGTTAAAACACAAAGATGAGCCTATCGTAAATCTTATGCCTTATGCTATAATTGGTTATAATTCTTCAATACATAGCTTCACTAGATGCAGACCTTTCGATTTACTAACTGGACACTTTGACCCACGCGATATTCTGGACATAGATTTTACCCAACAATCATTACAACAGTACGTTCATAATCATAGGGCGCAAATGAAGGAAGTCTATAACAGTATTAACGAAACTTCCTTATCAAATCGTACCGCTTTGATAGAAAATAGAAACAAAAACCGCGAATCCGAAATAGAATACGTCCCTCAACAACAGGTATTCATTAAGAACCCTTCTGCAAGCCGTCAGAAAACTGCACCGCGATACACTCAAGATACCATTCTGGCCGATTTACCCATACACGTTTACACGTCCAAGAAACGTGGGCCCGTAGCTAAAAACAGATTAAAAAGAGGCCCTAAGGTACCTAACTTGTTGCAGGATTCTACTATTGCTGGTACTTCGCGAGACCCAGTCATCGGAGATAAAACTTGAAAGCTTGGCCAATGGACCCGGCTTACTACCGTATAAACTTGGATCAACGAGAATGACCACTCATCACCATGCATTCCTTCAGTACGTGAATCTAAGGAACATTGAAAATCAAATTACAACACTACAATACCAGATATCAGAATACAAAATTCGGCTTAGTAATGACACTTTTAAGTTATTTGAATTCCAAATTAGTTATCTTACTAACAAAGTTGGCAAAGTATCTAATCAGCTAAAATCCTTAGAGCCCGGTAGTGTAAAGAGAGGTCTAGTAGACAATCTTGGTTCGGTAATTAAGAGCACAACCGGAAATCTAGATTACACAGATGCCCTAAAATACGAAAATGCCATCAAAATTCTACAGATCAATAACAATAAGTTAGTTAGTGAATTTAACAATCACATCAGTCTCAGCAAAGAATGGATGTCTAAGCATAATAGCGTTCTAACACAATTAGTCGAAAATCAAAGTAAAATCAATAGCACCCTAGAGTTACTGTTAAATAACACTCATACAACAGGTAACTTAATAACCTATGCAAAGTTTGGTCAGCTCATATCTATTATAAGTGAAAATGTAGAAGACTTAAGATTAGAATTAGTTAGAATAGAAAATATGTTAGCGTTTATACACGCATCAAGTACTGTTCATTCTATGATAGATGTAGATACACTTAGATCTATGGTAAATAGGTTGGAAAAATATACAGTAAGGACGAGATATTAAGTCTGGAGCTCAGAGAATATTACGACATTATCCAGCCCGGATCATATTTCAATAAAACCAGATAGTTATAATTTTCAGATTTCCAATAATTTCCAAAATCGTTTATGATTTGTATAAGTTATCTATAGTACCCAACAAAAACCGCCAAGCTCTTATCCCTACCTATCCCTTTATAGCAACTAATGGGAATTCCTTCGTGTACATAGAAGCAGAATGCTCGAAGTTTAGTAACTGGTATCTCTGTGAAAAGGAAATAACCCATCAAATACGAACAAAAACTGACTGTATACAAGAACTTATCACGAATCAAGCCCTCAAAAGCTCCTGTCAGTTCAGTACAGTATTTCTGGAAAAAGAAGCGATGAAAAAACTAGATGACCAACATTACGTCCTATCGTTCCCAAGTCCAACGAAAGTGCAATCAGTCTGTGGGAGAGAAGACTTCAATTTGCTACAGGGAAGCTACCTCGCTACCATACCTATCAACTGTTATCTCCGCACAAAGGAATTAAATATAATCAACGACAACGAAGTCATACAGGGGCAACCTTTGAAATTAATGAACATTCCCTACGACACCGAGGCACCGTATGCTGCATTAACCCAAGTTCATCTTAGTTCAATCGACTAAGGAGGACTACACAGCATACAGAACCAAGTCATGACGAGCCAGCCCATACAACCCAACCAGCTGCAATCAGATATAATATATCATACGACCATACCCTTCTACATCGCATTATTAGGAGCAGGTGCACTTATCACAGCCATACTGGGTTATCGCAACAAATGGTTTTGCAAACGCTCCGAAACGACGGACAGCAAGGGACATACTTACGAGGAACCTGACAAAAAAGAAGAGGATCGCGCGCCCGGAAGGCAAGTTCCAGCAACATTTTCTCTCGAAGTTCTCAAATAGTTGCTGATCTGCGGGTGGAGATGTTACGCGCAGCTGCATAAGAGGAATCGCCAACTCAGCACTCAACACTTTTATTATAGAACCATGCGCTACAAATTTAACGAACGACGGAAACGATGAGCTGAGACAGCACTTTGTGACGCACGGACCTAGTTTAGCCAAATGATGTAGCTCTGTAAAATTCCATTCCATATTCTTACTTCGAATAGGCACTTAGAGTAATTTTAGCGATAATTAATGTAATTCTTTTATTTTAAAATAAATTAAGTTAATTCATTTTTGGTTTTTTTAAATCCTCCGATTGCAGCTAACGTAATTCATTTGATACAGGCCATCATAAACAAATACACAACAATTCGCTTAAAGCACGAAGCTAAATTTGATCAGGCTAATAATAATTTAACGATACGTCAAAAGTTAAATAAACTTATAAAAATAATTAAGTCTAAGGGTAACTAAATAAAAATAATTATTATAATAAAAATATACAGAATCTTCGCGTTTCAAGCGAATTGTAAAATTCCCTATTCCGATTTGATATGTTTTTAACTTATTGTAAGCGCATTTGATTATATATTAAATAAAGAAATACAAAAGTTTATTTTACTTTACTAAGGTTATTTCAACTAATAATAAATTTTGAAAAAGTGTAAATTCTTAATGAAGCTTGTTAGGTATAAAGCTGTGTCACTTTTGTAGTCAGTCAGCAGTTTAGTCTAAATGAATGACAAGGTGTTGTAGAACGTTGAACGAAACGCGTAAGCGCCATGAAAATCACGTCGCTTCCGTCTTTTTGGTCGCGAGAAAACTACTCCTTAGAAGCGATCTAGCACTGCATGTTTAAATTGTTTTGTTAGACAACTACTTATTGTTTCAGCGCTGCAGCGAATTTTAGTTTAAACTCTTGTCAAAATTGACAAAATGGAGCATGTATTTTGCTTAAGCTTCTCTAGTACCACAGAACAGAGGGGCGTTTTTTCTGTTCTGTGTCTAGTACGTAGTACATATTATCTCAGTGTCAGAAATACTGAATTTCTAGCAGCCAGTATACTTTTTTTTTGTAAGCCATAGGCATATAACAACGCCATCAATGCATCTAGCAGACGTCACAGTCATTCCGCTCCGGGAGAAAAGCTTCGAGTCCTAGCCGTGAGAATATTATTACAAACGCTGATTATTTTCTAAGAATTTCTGAATTAAAATTAATAAGTCTGAACCTTATAAACAATACCTGTATATTTATCTACCCACAGAAATCTTTATAATAAGGCAATAGAAGTCGCATAGACGCGTGACCTTGTCGCCGCGCTTATGTGTTGGAGGACACAAGTGCACGCGGAGCGTTTGTTGCGGTTTCTAGTGTTATTTGAGACGCGGCGCGACGCGCGGAGAGAGGTAAACATGGTGTTTTGCAGCATATCCAACTGCGGAAACTCGTCCAAAACTTGTAACTTAACAAATAAAGGATTAACATTTCTTAAGTAAGTACTTAATTTTTGAAATATTTTAGTTTTTTAGCAAATATAGACAAATCAAATATTTTCACTATCACTACTACGATTTATCACAAAAAACAATTTTTTTGTCAAATCAATAACCATTAACGCTTAAGCTTATTCATGTCTACTATTACTACTGCTAAAAGCAGCAATGAAATTATAGTCATACACAATAAACAAAAATCGCCGTTTGCGTAAATTCTAGGTACAAGCCGCATGAGTTGGCCGAGAGCCGAGGGCCGAGAGTGAGCCCGCAATATCATTTTTTGCTTTTCGCACACGTTTCTTATTAGCTGCAGGAGTCGCGCCCCCTGACATTATGCGTTTATAAAAAATATTGCGTAATGTCATCGCATAAAGTTTAATTTTGTAGCAGTAATGCAAAGTGCATTTGTAGGTGTAATTGTGTATCTATTTTTAACCGACTTACCAAAAAGGAGGAGGTTCTATGTTCGACTTCTTGTATGTTTTTTTTTTTTTTTTTTTTTTTTTTTTTATGTATGTTCACCGATATCTCCGTCAATTGTGGACCGATTTTGAAAATTCTTTTTTCGTTTGAAAGAATATGTTTCGAAATTGGTCCCATTTTAATTTGGTCAAGATCTGATGAAGAACTTCGGATATATACAACAGAACTCTTCAATAAATAACGCCAAATCATTCGGAATTGCTGCAATCGCATGTATGTTTATTGTATATACCATTTCATAACATAACATCACGCCAGTACGTACTAAAGGGGTACGCAGATCTCTCATTTCACTGGTTATGTTCAAGTATCATGTTATTCGGGTGATCTATTCTAGCGTTATAGCTACCTTACTAAACAACTTGCCTATTTTAGGTAGGTACAACTAAAAAGAGAAAAATAAAAATCTTTTTTGCAAAAAAATACTACCGACTTCCAAATGAAAAACTACAAAGTGAAAAATAACTTAACTTTTGGAAGTCGGTGTCCATATCGCAAAAAAATGGTACCTACGAAAGACACCGACTTCCAAAAGTTAAGTTATTTTTCACTTTGTAGTTTTTCATTTGGAAGTCGGTAGTATTTTTTTGCAAAAAAGATTTTTTTTGTTTATGTAGTAGTAGCTGTGACCCCGGCGACACTCGTCCCGATATAAAATTTAATAGCATTTCTATTGCCTTATTATTAAGATTTCTGTGTATCTACCTCACTTGTTCATTTCATTACAAACTTCTCAGTCTCTCAACGGTGATTATGATTGTAAGCGTTTATTAAATTCAAATACCGTCAGCCGTACCTTCACCAATTTACATAATTTGCGGCAAGTAGTTATCATTCCTCGAAACACAATACCCCCACTAACAAAAGCAATAAATTAATTGAATTGAATTTCTAAAAACAATTACAAGTCAATTGAAAATGTAATGTAAACACGAAATTGTAAACTCAGGATCCCGATTTCGGACAACAATGGGAGCAAAGGTGAGGGGGCAAAATTATGAGGTTTGTTGTTATTCCAAATTGTTTCCGATTTTCCGCCGAAAATTGCCCCTAACTTTAGAAAATCCGAGCAGAACGGAGATTAATGTTCTGAGTTTTGCTAACTAGTGGTTTGGGAGCGTTCGGAATGGAATTTTTTGTCCAATTGTAAAGGTTACGGCACTATGTTAAATGAAAGGCTGGGTTGCGTAAAAAATGGCTGAGACTGCGCCATGTTTACAAAGTAGGTTGTGAATTTGGTTTTTGTGATAAACTGGTACCGATGTAAGAGGATTGGGATGTGATCGTGATTTGAGGTCAAGGTAGGGTATATACATACAGGTTTTTCAATTAAAGATTGTGAAAGAGTTTGTAGAAGTACTAACTTCCTATATTAATTTAAATAATGTAACATCAAGCTAGTATTCATGAAGGGTCAGGCAGATTTCAGTACCACCAAGATTTCGTAGTTATGTTAAAGTCACATATATCAAGGGGTAAATAAGCCTATTGCTATCAACTGGGCACAAGTCCAAGCAAGCTTTCAATTTCCAGATTGAAAAACCCAATAACGAAGCCTGACCCAGGAATAGAAACATCGAATCGGCTGTAAACGAGAGCAGTATAATAATTAATTAGGTCATTATCATCATCATCATATCAGCTGAAAGACGTCAACTACTGGACATAGGCCTCCCTCAAGCGTCACCACATTGACCGGTCACGTGCTTCCCGCATCCAGCAGATCTCTTAAAAAGGTCATCGACCCACCTGGTGGGAGGCCTTCCTGCGCAAGGTCTTCCGGTCACTACTCAAGATTTTGTCTGGTCCATCGGCCATCCGTTCTGCAAGCAATGTGCCCTGGCCACTTCCACTTAAGTTTGTCAATTTTTCATACTATGCCGGTAACCCCGCTTCTCTTGCGGATATCTACATTTCTGATCCGATCACGCAAGGATATTCCGAGCATAGCCCTCTTAATTGCCCTTTGGATAACTGTAAGCTTTCTGATGAGGCCCATCATGAGCAATGTGTGTCTCAGAGGTATCAATATCTGGTATCTCGTAGGAATTAATTAGGTGATAAATATCATTTATCTAAATATTATTTTGAAAATCAATAAAGTATTAAAATAAACTTATCACTTTGGCCATCAAACACCTGTATAATTATGTCAAGCCGTTCATAAAATCGATCTCCCGATAAGGAAAATAATGAATCTATGCCATTTACATCAAACGATGATAAATTATGGAAAAACCTTAAATCGACGTTAAATTAAAATACGAAAATAAATTCAAAGTATCAGTTTATAAGGTCAAGAAACTACTTTTAGTTTAAAAACTTCTACAGCCTTTACTTCAGTGAGTGTGCTCAAGAACTCCATAATCTTATCCCACCGGCCCTCTTCTACCATCGGATATCTAGACGCACTGCAAGTTACCATTCTGACCTAATTTCCATTCTACGTATCCGCACCAAGCGCTTCCAACATCCTTCATAATGCGCACAGCAAAAGATTGGAACTCACTAACTGCGCATGTGTTTCTGAACGCATTCAACCCGAATCTCTTCCAAAGTTAAGAGTGAACAGGTTTCTTCTGGGTAAACTCTCGATAGTCGACTTTGTCTCTGTCACCTCTGACCAAGACTAGAGTCAAGAGCAAACCCATTGCAAACAAACAAAAAAAAGATATAATTTAAAAAAAATATAGATAAAATTTATTTTAGCAGTGTGTGAGTGCTGATTAGTTAGAAACTCCATAAAAATAAATACCAGCTGCTGCTGCAGCTGCTTCAGCTGTATTCTGTTACTGCAATCGACGCCAACGTAGTTGGATAAAGTCTAGGCTGATGATGTTAACTTTAATAAATTTTCAACCGACTTCAAAAAGGAGGAGGTCTCAATTCGACTGTATGTTTGTTACGCGGTTACTACGCTAATCATAGACCAGATAAATTTGAATTGATAACTCAAATTGGCACTTAATGAAAAGGAATCACGAGATGTCGATCTGACGTGTCCTTTTAAGTTTTCCTTAATGATGCGTATTTTCATGGTAATATTATAAGGTACCAAACTAAAAAGAAAATAATAAACTACAAAAATTACACCGACATCCAAAACAAAACACTGCAAAGCGAAAAATTACTCTCTTTTCGGAAGACAGTGTCTTTGGTATCTATATTTTTTTCTTTTTGAAACCGACTTCCGAAAAGAAATTCGGTTATTTTTTTTGTTAAAAGAGTTTAATTTTTTAATCAAGATCCTTTAAAAAGTTTGCTATAACGAACTGTAGCAGGAGCCAGCTACCGAGTTTCGGATAGCAAGTCACTGGATGAGTAGGGACGTGAAACAAACGAACGCTTAGTGCCTTCGCGAGTCATCTGTAGAGCTGCTAGCGAAACTTTAGAAAGTTCGTTTCTCTTCGCTCAGCTCTAGAGGACTCACATGGGTCTAGGCACTAAATAAACAGCCTGTTAGTGCGCACGTAGAGTAATGGACTTATACAAAGCCTTCTACAAAACGTATTTCAGGCAAAGTACAAGTGTGATAACCATCATACAACGTGACACAAATTAACAGACCTATAGCATAAAGTTACATCAGACGTGGGTACAACCAAACTTAAAGCCTGATAGGATATTAAAACCTATATCCTCAAATCTAACGGGTACGGAGTTTTAATTAACCCTTTGTGTTCCAGACTTATATTGGATTGTGTGTAAAATAAATTTCGGGAAAAATTTTGCTTCGTTTCACGTTGAACGGTACGAGTATTTGGGAAAGCCGTATGATAAATGGTTGACTCTTAAAAACGTTACGGCAGTTAGAATCGTTCACTGAATAATGCAGACAGGATATCATAGAATGAACTAGATTTCAATTAGTAGTTTAAAAAAAATTAAGTAGGTAGGGAACAAGGTTACAAGGAGAACGTTTAGAATCTGTCTGAGAAAAACAGTAAAAGCGACGAAAACATGAGATTTGACACAGATTATGACAAAAAGAATAAAATCGAAGAAAATCCATTCATCCATTCATTCATTCCAGTCGTCAAAACGTGTGGTCGTTTAAAGTAAACTTCGTGGTATACTTTTACGGTATATTCTTTGTAATGACTAGGGGATTAGACACTTTACTAAGGTGTGATATCTTACACGTAAAACTGTTTCAATTTAGTATTTATTATTATTTTAGCGAAAGACGTCCATTATTTCTCGTACCTTCCTTCCTTTACCAAGTCATCGGTCCATCTTGCAGAAAACCTTCCACCACTGCATCATTTGCTCCACGATCGCCACTCTACAGCCATCTACACATTTGTATTTAGCTTTTCTCTGGGTTATGTTGTGTCAAACTTTGACTAACTCAAAATATTTGGATAAGGTTAAAGGCGGATTCTTTTTTTTGTTCATCTTATAATATAATCCTATAATACCACCTCTTTGCGGGAGACAGAGTATGCCGTTAGTTATATACAGTGTGCAGCATAAGGAACTTAAGACCTACGTCCAGAGGATATCAGTATCTTACAACACTTATCACCAATCCTTCAGTAATGCGAGATGGTTAGACAGTTCATTGTAACGGTTAGTGACCAATGTCCATCAGAGTTGTCCTCTGAAACACTACAAAATTAATTTCCCTCACTCAACATCAGTTGACCTTATACAATTATTTAGACAAACAGTAATTATACACACTGTATTCAACTCTACAGGGATCTGAAGTCAGTCAGCGACGGAACTTAAGTACATAAGTCTAGCTTAATCATAAGAGGGGTTGTTGGAGAGGCTTAAGTACCTTGGTATTACGTGTTTGTAATGAGTATTGCTCACCTCATTTTAAATAGGTTAGTCTTAGTGGGTACTCAAACGATATAATTCCTTTTTCATAGCTTCACGTTGGAGAAAAATAGAATAGAATATAAGTGTACCAAAATCTTTTCATCAAAAAACTAAACCGACTTCCAAAACAAAACACTACAAAGCGAAAAATTACTTTCTTTTCGGAAGTATTTTCTTTGGTACCTTTTTTTCGTTTTATCACTTTTTCATTAGAACCATTGTTGGTGACATGAACTCGAACCTCTTGAGCACCTCTATTCCTACGTGAGTAAAAAGGGGGTTGAAAGTTTTAATTTATGTATTTATTAGTTTTTGAAAATTCCACCCCTAAAGGGGTAAAAAAAAGGTTGAAAGTTTTTATGAAATTTTGCCAGTTTGTAAATTAGACACATGAAATTTTAGATTAACGCTCTTGGTTATTAAAAAGAATTCATGTTTTTATTGGTTTTTGGAAATAAGTGGAATTCCCTGCTGGAGTCTGTGTTTCCCGATAGCTACAATCTAGGGGTCTTTAAGTCAAGAGTGAATAGGTTTTTTCTAGGCAAGCATGCTCCACCGTCGACCACATCATCGCTTACCATCAGGTGAGATAGTGATCACACACAAGCCTAAAGACAATAAAAAAAAGTGAAATTTCTTCGGTTTGGAAGGTAAAACATCTGAAATTGTTGGTTTACGCTCTTGGTTCATAAAAAAAACAAGAGTTTTTTTTCGCTACTTCTATTCCTAATCCCTGAGCGCCTTTATTTGTGTTTTTAAAATTGAAAATATCAATTTTCCCCTAAAACATCCCCTATGTGCTAAAACGAAACATCTAAAGTATCGAATTTTATAAACTATGTCATAACTTATTATTTTAATGATTTCAGATCCGACTGCTGATATTTCAATGGGTTTATCGTAGGATTTAAATATCTATGTAGGTATTTTTATTTATAGAACTTTAAGTCTATAAATAAAAATAGCTTCTTCAAGCTAGCACCTTTGGTAAATTAACAAACACTGTTTTATACTACGTATTTACAAGTACCATACCGGTTTTATTTCGTTAACCAAAATCGTTAACCGTGTTTATCGTTTAACCAAAATTTTACCTCGGTAATAAAAATTAAAGCACACTCAAAACTTTCCTTTAAAACCAATTATATGACCGTTTCCGCGAAAAGAAAATTAGCTTATTTTAAAAACTGAATGATGCAGAATATAATACACCACCGGCGCAAAAGTTTTGACATCAAAATAATTTTAAGGACGATATTACATTTTTCTACAAATAACAGTACTTTTCAGGTACCACTTTAATGTATGTGCAATCACCAATGTGAAAATATCATGGTCATAATTTAAAGATTCAGCTCCAGATTGGCATCAGAAAAAAATGTATGACATCATACAAAATTATCGCACAAATACGTTTTAAGAATAAGAATAAATTAATTAAACCATTGTTACAATCATTTTCTTAATCTAACTTAGCGCTATTAGTAATCGTAACAAGTTATATTTTAATAAAGTAAAGAAAAAACAAAGGTACCCAAACTAGGCTGCGCCTGTATCTTGGGGCCCGGAGTTGCGACATCTTAAAGTTAGAACACAATTTGTTGATGTGGTAACAAGGCAGGTGATATCTTGTAGGTAATTCTGGATTACCTTTAAACAAGAAATAAAATGATATTACATAAAGAAATAAAAAGTAGTCTAAAGTTTAATAATGTTGAGAGTGTGTGTGTATGAGTGTGTGCGTGTGTGTGCATGAGTGTGTGTGAGTGTGTGTGAGTGTGTGTGTGTGTGCGTGCAGATGTGTATATTATTTTCAGTTATTTTATGTTTTTTAGTTTAATTGTTTTAAGTTTTCTTCCGTCTCTTCATATGTTAGTTTGGCAAACCATTTTATTAGAGTTTTCTTGCATGAAAAGTTGTTTATGTCTTTAATGTCGCAGCTTTCATGTAGAAGGTGAAAATAGTTGGGCCGAGTGTGCTCCCTTGTGGAATTCCAAAGTCGATGGGAAGCACGTCACTAGAGTGTTCATCTACTTTGACTAGCTATTTGCGATTAGATAGGTAACTCGTGAACTAATCAAGTGCAGCCCCTCGGATACCTGCACATTCTAGTTTTCTCAGAAGAAGTGCAACTGATATTGTATAAAGGCCTTTGCCAGATCTAAAAAAACTCCTATGGTCTGTTCTCCGTTTTCGGTGAAAGTAGCTACTAAGTTAGTCAGTAATGTAGCCGCGTCTTCAGTTGACCTTCCTCGTCTGATATCAGTTTGTGTTTTTCAAAAAAGTTCACTAGCCTGTTGTTAACCAATTTCTCAAGTATTTTGGACAAAATGGACAGAAGTGCTATTGGTCGATAATTTTCAGGTAAGTCTGTAGGGTCGCTTTTGTGTATTGGTCTAACGGAAGCAACCTTCCAGCATTCCGGGAAGGTTCCAGATTCTAAGCTAAGATTATAAATGTGGGTGAGTGGTTTAAGGATTGCATTTTTAATTTTTATTATAAATCTTGCAGTGATATCATCAAGTCCTGGTGCGGTGTTAATTTTAAGTTGGTAGATATATTTAGTTACTTCTGCTTCGTCTTTCGGGTGAAGAAAGAAAGAGTGTGGGAAGTTTTCACAAGGTTTGTATTTTTTTACAAGAGATTCCTGAGTCTCAGTAATTCGTGATAGTATTTGATCAGATAGGTTTTTTCCAATCGAGGTGAAGTACGCATTAAAGTTGTTAAGTGAGTTAACAGGGTCCTCCGAATTGGTAAGTAGCTGAGATGAGTCACTTCGTTGATTATTTGGGCTATATATTGATTTGAGAGTGTTCCATAGTTTTTTAGGGTCCTTTCGGCTTTCAGTTATTAGCTGGCTATTGTGCTCTGTTTTTAGTTTATGTAAAAGGTTGTTGCAAAAATGCCTGTACCTAGTATAAACCAGTCTTTTCATCTCATCGTCTGGGTTGGAATTTGAAGCTTGATGAAGACAGTCTCTGTGCTTTATGCACCTCATAAGACCTGAAGTGATCCATGGTTTTGTCCATCACAATAATCACAAAAAAACTAAAAAATAAAGGTCAGAATAGGTCCCAGTTTAGATAAATTTACAGCATATTTTATCTTCAAAATTATAAGAAATTGCGGTATATATAGTTCTTCACAGGTACAGCTAATTATTTAAACCTAAATCATTTTATTTTTTTATTATTAGCTAAAATTAATACATTTGCCGACTTCTTCATACATTTTGCACTCGAGGCTCATGATTCCACGCTAAGAAGCGCTCGTGTAAGGACGGGCGTATCGCTTTCTCGCAAAAAATATATACGATAAAAGTAATAGAAAAGATTGTAGTGTGCATGCGTGTGAATACGGTCCTCGTCGTTTGTCGTGATCGAATGGAGTTGATATTTTATCGCACGGAAATAAAAGTATGTTTGAGTTTCCTATTATTATTAGAATGTGATTTAGAAATTATGTTTGGGTAAGATCGGGATTTGGATAGTTGGTGATAAGAATTTGTTGACAAGGTTGAGAAATGGATGGGTGGGTTTAAACAGTTCTTAGTGAGGTTAGGATTTGGATGGGTTAAGCTGTCGGTGGTGAAGATTAGAAGTGGATGGGTGGGAGATTTATGATTATAACTAGTTTGTATGTATGTAGGTATGACGAATACGGGGCCAAAACCAAAAACAAAGATGGCACCGACAAAAATTAGACAAATTTTCGTCATGGCTGTAATTTTCATGATTTTTTGGGTTCAAGTACTGAATGTGGCAGTCATAAACAAAACCCAAGACGCCGCCAATAAAAAAAATGACAGCTTTTTGTCATGGATGTCATTTTCATGGATTTTGGGTTCGCTTATATCGAATACGGGGTCAAAACAAAATACTAGATGGCGCCGACGAAAATTTGACATCTTTTCGTCATGGGTGTCATTTTCATGGTTTTTGGGGTCGCTTATATCGAATATGGGGTCAAAACCAAAATTCAAGATGGCGCCGATGAAAATTTGGCCGCTTTTCGACATGGGAGTCATTTTCTTGGTTTTTGGGGTCGCTTATATCAAATATGGTGTCAAAACCAAATTACAAGATGGCGCCGACGAAAATTTGACATCTTTTTGTCATGGCTGTCATTTTCATGGATTTTGAGTTCGCTTATATCAAAACCAAAATTCAAGATGGCGCCGACAAAAATTTGACATCTTTTCGTCATGGGTGTCATATTCATGGTTTTCGGGTAGTAAGTCATTAGCTGCTGCTCATTATGTAATGCTCTAAAAAATTTAGATTATGCAAAAATAAAACATTTTCCTTGTAATGCAAAATTTTCAAGTCAGGTTCTAATCCTTGGGACTGGAAATTATTAAGTTATAGGTATCAACTTATTTCACATAGCGTTTTTTTAAATACCTACTTACTACAACAAAGTGAAAACAAATTTTCTTTTCGGAACTCGGTGTCGGTACCTATTATTTTTCGTTTTTCGACACAGGAAAATTATTATTTTTAACTTTTCGTTTTTGTAGGGACCCCATATTGGGTTTATATGCTAAATACATCTGTTTACCCCCTTTAACCGTACAGGCGTAATATTATATTATGGTATGGTAAAAATAAAACATAAACATACGATCGCAGTAATCGCAGGTCATTTGCTGTTTGTTATTGAAGAGTTGCATTGTCTATCTCCGAAGATCTTTATCAGATTTTTTTCCCTGAAAACACATACATTTATCGACGAAAACCCGATCAGTATCGGATAAGTAGTTTTTAAGAAAATCGCGGATACATACGGGTCGAATAGATAGAGCACCTCCTTTTTTTGAAGTCGGTTGAAAATAATAGCCTACTTTTTACAAAGACGCGGCGACGGTTTGTCGAGTCACCCAATGCATTTTCAAAGTGTCGACTAACCTTCCTGATACAACTTCAAAAAAATTAAAAATAATATCAAGGATCAATATTATTTCAGTGATGTTCAATAAAATTAAAAAATGATATCAAGGATCAATATTATTTCAGTGATGTATAAAATCAAGCGCTAAGTTGTTTCAATGAGTGAATACGCGTAATTTTGCTGTGTGCGTCTAGATACGTAAAGAACAATGGCAGGTGCTCATACATTTTTTTAGCTGATATTAAATTCCTACGTCTTTAAATGAAAAATATCTGGTTTAACTCAGGATGATGTTCTGAATTAGTTTGTTCAAGAATTTTTGTTCGAGAATGTCGAGAATAATAGATATTCAGTCATAAACTTTTGTAGGTTATGTCTGGGTAACTTTTAATAATGTGTTTAATAGGTAATATTATTAAATTTCGTGGAAGTAAAAGGGAAATATCGCATTAGCATTTCCCTTACCTAGTTATTTCAGCATGAAATGTATAATATACTCTTTGGAAAGAGTATATTTATTTAAACTAAGTTACTTTGACGTTTATCAAAAGGTCGTCGTCCTCGTCAACAACCAAGCTATGTTTTTTAAACTTGGATACTAGTCTTTTTGCCAATCATTAATTAAAAGTAATTCATTTATTTCTACTACACTACAATATTCTTATCTATCTGCGAGGAACATCTATACTTAGACATAAACTGTATTGTTAACTTATTTACTGCAATAAATACATTAATTATATTATTAATTAATATAGTTACTACTTGTCACTTAGCAGATAAAATATATAAGGGCAACACTAAGCTAAAAAAAATAACTAAAAAATCAAATAACTTTTTATTTATTATGATTTTTTCATCCGTTTTGAACCAGCCTAATAAAATATTTAAAAAATGTAGACAATTAATACAACGACTTTCGTATATAACTCACTTTCAGACGCTCAAATTTAAGTCAGCTAATATGTCGCCATTGTTCTTTGAGTTTGTCGAAAATATAACAGCGTCCTTAATATGGCTTCTCGGTTTTAATATTTTTAGAACTATGAAAATTTAGAACAAGTACTTTAAGGGTTGACTTAAGATCCTATGACCCCTAGCTGGGGCAGAGGGCGTCCACAGTAGTCCTCCATCGAGACCGGTCTTGAGCTTCGCGCTTCACCTCGCTCCACGCCATTCCGATACTCGTCGCTTCAGCTAATATGGTGCGTCGCCAGGTTTGACGGGGACGGCCTCGCTTCCTTTTTCCTTGAGGATTCCAATCTAAGGCCTGTTTAGGAATGTGATCGGAATTCCTCCGGAGCGTGTGACCAATCCAACACCATTTACGCCGCTTGATCTGGCGGTCGATCGGGGTCTCGTGGCATCTCTCCAACAAATCTACATTAGAGATGATCTCGGGCTAGTAAATTCCGAGGATGCGACGAAGACATCGGTTGACGAAGACCTGGATTTGGCGCGAGATGTCCTTTGTTACCTTCCACGTTACGCACCCGTAGAGCAGCACGGATTTGACATTGGACCCGAAGATTTTGAGTTTAACCCTTCGGGTCAGTTTCCGCGATTGCCACACAGGTCTCAGCTGTGCGAAGGTTGCTCGCGCTTTGGCAATCCGTGAAGTGATGTCCTCTTCAGTTCCTCCAGTCTCTGACACGACGCTCCCGAGGTACGTGAATTTGTGGACGCGTTCCACAACCTCTGTGCCGATTAACATCGGAGACGAATTCTTCACACCTGTACGCATCTCCTGGGTCTTCCGGATGTTAATTTTGAGCCCAGTTTTCGCCGCCACCTGGCGCAGGTCGTCCAGTTTCGCTTGCATGTCGGCATGAGTGTGACTCAGCAGGCATAGATCATCAGCATAGTCCAGGTCTTCCAAGACGTTGGTCAATCCCCACTCTATCCCGCGACGCCTGCTTTCGTTAATGCGCGACATGACTCCGTCGAGAACGATTATAAAAAGGAGGGGCGAAAGAAGACAGCCCTGGCGGACACCAGTGTGCACTGCGATGTCCTCCGAAATGAGGCCTTCGTGAGTCACCTTACAGGAATATTTCTTATAAATGCCCTCCAACAGGCGGACTATTTTTGGCGGCACTCCTATGTCTAACAGGCGGGACCAGATGCTGGACCACTTCAGCGTATCAAAGGCCTTTTCGAAGTCGACAAAAGTGAGATAAATTCCCCTTTGCCATTCTGCTGCCTGCTCGAGAATGATACGAAGAGTGTTGATCTGGTCCGTGCATGAGCGGCTCGAACGGAAACCCGCCTGCTCCCCGCGCAGTAGAGGCTCAACGGCCTTCGACAGCCTATCAAGTAGTACCTTACAGAAGACCTTTGAGGGAGTCGACAGCAACGTAATGCCCCTCCAGTTATCGCAACTGCTGAGATCACCTTTCTTGGGCACGGTAATTAAAAGTCCCTTGTTCCAGTCATCCGGGAGTTCTTCAGCAGTCCATATCCTTTCAATTAAAGGCGTCAGCACGTCGACGGCGGATGCTAAGTCGGCTTGTAACATTTCCGCAGTTATCAGGTCGAGTCCAGGTGCTTTGCCTGCCTTCAAAGAGAGGATCGCTTCAGTCACTTCAGAGGCTGACGGTGGTTCCGTGTCGATGTCAAGAGGTCGAGGTGGAGTAGAACCTCCCTGCAGCACGTCAGGCGTCAGAGATGCCGACAATCGGAAGACCTCCTCAAAGTGCTGGCGCCAGCGCTGCAGCCGACCCTCCGACGTCACAATAAGCTGCCCCTCTCTGGATTTAAGCGGTTTCTTCTTCGTGAGCCTTCTGTTTCCTGCCAAGGTCTTAGTGGCTTTATACAGCTCTTTCAAGTTGCCAGTGTTCGCAGCCTGTTGAGCACGATCAGCAATATCATCAGCCCAATGCCTTCTGTCTGCACGCGTACTGCGATAAATCGCCTTGCGCTTCTGGCGGTATTGGGCATTGAGCTCGGCTCGTTCGGCATCATTACGCGTCTCAAGCAGTTTGAGGTGCAACTTCCTTCTATCCTCAATGAGGCTCCACGTGTGAAGTGACATCCAGTCCTCGCGCGCATTAGTTGATCTATGCCCAAGGACCACGGAGCTGGTTTCTGTATAGGCATTTCTAATACGGCTCCACTCCTCGTCCACTGAGTCCGCAGCATCGTCCAGTCCAAAAAACCGATTGCGTAGCTCAAGCCGAAACGCCTTACGGGTGTCCAAATTAAAGAGTTTACTCACATCGTACCTTCGCCCCACTTTGCCGTGTTCTCCAGTTGCACGGTTTACCGCAACCTTGAGCCGAACTTCAGCAACTACCAAATGATGGTCACTATCCAAATCGGCGCCTCTACGGTTGCGGACATCAAGCAATGAAGAACGCCATTTGGAGCCAATGGCAATATGGTCGATCTGATTCTTGGTGACTCCGTCGGGTGAATTCCAGGTGTATTTGTGGTGGTCACCATGAATAAACAATGTGCCTCCGATGGTCAGGTCATTGTTCTGACAAAATTCGATAAATCGATCCTCATTGTCATTGCATACTCCAAGTCCGTGTGTCCCCATATGTCGTTCGCGGTTAGTGCTAACACTCCCAACCTTTGCATTCAGGTCCCCCATGACTATGACGATGTCTTGCTTCTTTATGCTCCTAAGGGTGGCGTTGAGGGCGTTGTAGAAGTCGTCTTTGGTATCCTCTGGTGATGCATTGGTTGGGGCGTAGCACTGTACAATGGAGATCTTCCGTGCTTTTGAGTTAAAACGGGCGCACATGATCCGGTCTGAGATCGGTTTCCAGCTCACAAGGCTTTTCCTTGCCGTATTAGAAATAAGGAGCCCCACGCCATGCTCGCGCACATCCTCCTCACTTTCTTTACCCGAATACAGCAAAGTCAAGCCTCCGGGCGTTCTCAGCTCACCAAATCCGTTTCTTCTCACCTCGCTTAGACCCAGAATCTGCAGCTTGTAGCTGAGCATTACTGCCTCTGCCTGGGCCAGTCGACTGTCCTCGCTCATCGTTCGTACGTTCCAAAATGCAATTCGTGTCCGTAATTTCAAGCCAAATGTCGTCGGTAAAAAATCGGTCCGGTTTCTTATTACTGCTTCAGTTTCAGGAATCTATGGTTGTCGGGCAAGCGAGTGATTAGCCCACTGTGCCTTAATCCGATAGCGGGGCTGCCGCTTTGGAGCCTTCGGATGTGCTCGGTTTAGTTTCGGGTACCCTCCCTAGTGAGGCGATTCTGTTTTAAGGCGCAGAATATTCGCCCTTCGCCCTGCATCCGTTAGCTCAGCTGCAACACGGGGTGGCGGACGCGCGGCGGCGCGGTTGCAGCAGGTCCCAGGGAGAACGACGGGGACGTGGATGACTCGGACTGGCTAGGGCTCTGCTTTAATTCGATACTTCGCCACGAGTACAGCAGAAGCCATTTCTGGCACTTTTTAGGTAAAGCTGTTCCCACAAACAGCGATTCCCACCAAGCCATACCCTAGCTTCTCTCCCCAACTTTAAGGGTGTTGCACACTAAATCAACTCGGAAACGGGTCGCCATTGCCTTCGCCAACTTATCGTAGCATGTAACCGGAACGGATCAACACATGAGGCACATCGAATAGGCTTCGGACAGGCAACGATGCGCTTACGTCTAGGCAACGCCGCGCTTATTGCTAGGCGTCGCAGCACAGTTAACCGTCTTTCAAAGGTACGCAAATGGAGGGGCAAGCAGGGTGACGATTCACCGTAAGCGATGTTGGATTATTGTTCGTTGTAGTAGTGAATTTCATGTAAAGAATATCAAATGGTGAGCCGCTGAGTTGATACAGTGATAAAGTGATGATTCGTTCACGATTTGATATATCCGACTACCTTAAGTTAGATTCTTCGGAGCGATTCCATACGTAGCTTTTCTGATATTGGCTTGTCGGTGTGGATTGTAAAGAGCTTCAATGCTTGCTTGAATTTCAAGAAAAACTGAGGTGGGAAGCTTATGAAAACTGGAGTAGCTACCGTAGGTAAGCGGCGAGTATATGCTATTGGAAACTAGGTGAGCGCTTCTGAAACTGCCCGATAGATTTGTCAGCGTTTTGTAAGGACACATTCTCTTGGAAAAATGTGGATTTTCATCGTATTATACATATAAATATCATAGTACCCGGATAAAAGATTTAGTTTTATTGTTTTGTATTGGTCGTATATTTTTGTTAAGAGGTAATAGTAGTTTTCGACGTAAGACATGTTTTGCCCTTTGTTTAGGTCACGTGAGTGTGTATACTTTTCTGAGAGTAAGAGTTTCAATGATATTTTGTGAGATTTCATCCAATTCTTTCAAATGAGTGAAGCTTAGCCAGCAACTATAGTAACGCCTAACTTAATATTATTTATCATTACTAAAGTCCTGCTTATTTTTCTGTTTATTTTAGTTTTTTGCCTATTCATTTCATTGCCTAGAAAAACCTTTGAAGACCTGTGCCTCTTCTGGCACCTTGAAAAAATGGTTCTTTTTCAAGATAGTAAATTTTTAAGGTTCCGTACCCAAAGGGTAAAAACGGGACCCTATTACTAAGACTCAACTGTCCATCTGTCTGTCTGTCACCAGGCTGTATCTCATGAACCGTGATAGCTAGACAGATGAAATTTCACAGATGATGTATTTCTGTTGCTGCTATAACAACGAATACTAAAAACAGAATAAAATAAATATTGATGTGGGGTTCCCATACAACAAACCTGTTATTTGCCGTTTGTTGCGGTAGTGGTACGGAACCGCACGAGTGCACGAGTCTGACTTGCACTTGGCCGGTATTTTAAAATAAAACATCAAGCCTGCATTCCCCGGTGGATTAAACTAGGTTCTATCTATACCAGCCTTACACAAGGTGTGCTCCGACCTGAAATTCTAGGGCTCCGTGGAGCCTTTATAGGGACTCCACGAAAATCCTGGTCATAATTATAAAATATACCAAAGAAAAGTAATGTTGTCGAGAAAATGTTGTTACTATTCTACGCAATCCTAAGATGATTTCTCTTTTCCTTACTGTGGGATAGTAACAGGAGACACGTGTAACTTAATTTATCATTTTCCATGAAATCAAGGTAACTATCAAACTCACTAACATTGACGCGAAATTTTCTAACCTGCCGTAATATAATATAATAATTGTCATGTGCTTGCTTAGAGCTTTACCCATAGTTTGCTTAAAGCCAAGCTGTAATCACCTGTATAAACATTAATTTATTTCTAGAAAGCCATACGTAATTGTTGTTTACCCTCTGAATAAGTACATTTGATTTGATTAAAATTATTTCGTTTATTGACCATTTATCTAAGTGTACGACAACGTCCTAATTTCATTTACTTAATGCCATAAATACCGGAGTAAAATGGCTGTGAAACAGACGGACAGGACGAAATTATTGAGTACTAAGATTCCCGTATTCTCCATTTGGATAATATGTAAACCTGCAAAAGCGATTAGTTACAAGTCTACGAGTCGTTTATACCAATCGTTTGTTGATAGTCGACTTGATTTGTCGCTACTTGCAACGCACCTACCACTATTTGTGTCTGCATCACCCAAAGGTTGATTGTGTACATAAAGTATTAAATATGAGTTTTTAAGCTGACATGGTCACAATCATTACATTTTTTTTTTTTATAAACTATAGGCTCGCGCTTGACCACTATCTCACCTGATGGTAAGCATTTTGTGCGTATGGGTGGGATGTCTACCATTCTAGGTATGTAATGGCGCTCTGTTGAGATCACCTGTGGGTCATGTAAATCGATCCAGTGCTTTGGCCCTGATTCAAGAAGATGTTCTGCTATGGCCGATTTTTGGGGATCGTTTTTTTTTCACTGCCCTAATGTGTTCCTTGATCCGGCAAGCAAAAGTTACCATGCCAAACCATACCTGGAATGGTTCGGGAAGCAATTAAAATAACCAAATGCAAAAATTTCAATAGGGACGACGGGTTTCAATTGTCGAGAGCTTAGAATCCAGTGGTTCAATTATGTAAAGGTCGTAAAACTACTGAACGAGTGTCAAAAGTGGATACAGTGATCATCGTCTGTCGTGAACAATGTCGAGTAACTAGTGAGACGAGTTCTGATGGTAGCGGCATCGTGCGTGAAAAACGAGTGAGGAAGAGGGTAGACAGATATATCAGTTCGTAAATAACACCCACCTGAAAAGACTTTAGTTGTCGTGATCATGGCGCTTGTACTCGTAACGGTGCCGAAATATCGAGCTCTCAACAAAAACCAAAATATACATGGTAAATATCCCGAAACAAATATTAATTCTAAGTATTTAATACTTGATGATTCTTTATCAGCATCATCATCAACCTATTCATGTTCCCACTGCTGAGATACAGGCCTTCTCTCTGTGAGTGGGAATAGGCAGTAATCCACCACGCGGGTCCAGTGTGGGTTGGTAGATGTCACATGTCTTCGAATTTTTGATTCTAAGACATGCCGGTTTCCTCACGATGTTTTCCTTCAACGCTTTGAGAGCAGTGGTGATGAAATAATTTACACAAATTAAAGCAACTGCCTGGGTTCGAACCCACGACCCACAACTTGTAAGTCGCGGCCGATACCACTGGGCCACCACTGCTCCTATACATTATTCTTGAAATGAAATTATCCAATTAATTATTATTATTTATATTCACGCAAACATTCGTGTGGTAATTGATTTTCTGGACATATAAAACCATTTTGCAGCCAACATGTGGGCAGAAAAAATTAAACAGACGATGTAGTAGAATTTCTTGTAAATTATTATGTCGGTTTTTGCGTGTCTGGTTTTCATATTTATTTTAATTTTCATCATCATCATCATATCAGCCGAAAGACGTCCACTGCTGGACATAGGCCTCCCCCAAGCGTCGCCACATTGATCGGTCCCGTGCGTCTCGCAACCAGCGGCATTTGCGGCATTTTCATATTTATTTTGAAACCTTCATGTTTGTTGTTTATTATAGTTTTAGTTTAAATAGAACCTCTCTGTTCCTGTCGCATTACCACCGCTATTTGTGTAAGTGTCAGCTAAGATTGGCCATCTCCGTCGCCGGGGTCGAAATTCGGTCTAGAGGAGTATTAATATAATATGATTAAATAGTAGGAAAGGATAACTTACACATATTCAAGCTACAAAGTAGGCAGGTATATTTATACATTCCTCATCGAACCATACCCGGCAAGCAAAGTAAACTGGATTACAAACCACAACACCAACCAGCCAACGAACGATCTAGCATCTCGCTATTTTCATTTCAAACAAGCGCGACGCCCGAATATGATAAAACGAAGTAATTGAACCTTGCAGTATTAATAAGACAAGCTATAGAACCATACAAATGTATGTCAAGGGAATGTCACTTCTCAAACAGACTAATCCACGAAAATGAATACCCCGCCAGCCGTCCCTTAACGTGGATATCGTAAAAGACGCTTAAAGGATTACACCTACAATATTGACGGTAGGGCTAATCCCTTTGAAGAGTATAATTATGTCTCATCACTAAAAAGCGAACGAGTGGCAGTAATCCTTTGCTTTCCGTGTTTGTCTTTCAGGCAAAAGAGATTTGAAGATTGCTTCAAGAGGAAAGGATAATATAATCTTCTTACCTTCATACTGCTGTCATGAAGCTTGTTGTTTAGTTGTTATTCTTCTCCTTCCTTGTGTCACAGGTATGATATTTTTTTTTTCAATACAGTTGTTCAACATGGCGTACTTTCAGACCCTATAAATATGATTCGAAAATTAAATCTTTTGCACAGGCATCATTCTGTTACGTGGCCGTGACTTTTGTTTACGAGCTCGATCATTACTTTTAAAGTTGATTTTTAAATTTATACGTCAATTTAAAAAGTTTAGTAGCAAGGAGTTTTTATATATTTTTATAGCCTCTTTCAGACGTTTACATAATTAGTTTTTTGATGTTTGGAACAAAGACCTTATACGTATTTCTTACTACTAGACTGTGCACCAAAAATTTTTGTATAGCTAAAATGAAATCTATTACCATACATCTAGGTTAGCTATTCCCTTATAAGCGGTAGCTAACCAAAAGCGGTCCTGAGCGAGAGGGTGCCCGCTGGTAGTGTGTCCTTGTCTGACATCTTGCCAGCTCAACTAATCATTCGGTTTGGTAGAAATGGTAGAAATTTTATATTTTCTTTTTTATGTAATACCAAAACGAACGAATAAAAAATATATTTAAATACGTTTCAAAGTCTATGAAACTTTAAAGCGTATTTAAATATTTTTACAGTTCCTTTAATTCATCAATTCATTGTATTTAAAAAATAATTCATTAATACTGAGTAAGAGTAGTACTTTTAAATGTTTGGGCCTGGTAATACTAAATGTAGGACCACCAGGTTTGTGGAGTTTTTGGCGGGTTTTGTTCGAGTAAAATTCAGCAGCTGTTAATATTATTCGCAAATTGATTCCTAGTGGAATAAAATTGGTGTAGTTTTGTTTCTCAACTGTCTACTCAACTGGACATTAAGTGAAATCATTGAGATCCTTTGGGGTATTTCAAAGCATCGTCTGAAGACTGCAGGATCATCTAACGCCTCTCCTTCATGAGCTTGAGAGTAAGATCAGAGAGCTTTTTGTTCCTATCTATACGATGGGTCTTGAAGAATAAGACTTATTCCAGACTTGGGATTTGAGGGTTATCAAATCCCCCCCCTCTCTTCGAACTTCAGATAACCCTATAATACTCCATCGTAAACTGCTCAATTCCTCTTCGAGTTCGGTGATCTTATCGTCTGACAGGAGTCCGGAGTGTGCGCGTGTTGTACGTTGCCAGTTCCTGTCGTCGGTAATTGTTGGGGTAGCCGGATCTCGTCCGGGATTCTTTGCACCCCTTGCCATACCTTAACCTAGATCGCTACCGTAGTCGAGGGTAGGCAGGCTGCCGGGCACTAAGGGCTATGTTTTATTTGTGCTATTCATGGGGAGTGCTTTGCAGGCGGGTTGGCGATCCCAGTATGGTTGTTACAAATGCACAGAGAACGCTGCTGCCCATTCTCTGGTTTGTCCCTTAGTCGCCTCTTATGACACCAATGGAAAAACATGGGCTGTTGAAATTCTTTATGCCCGACACCATACGGTAAGTGATGTAGATTCCAAAAAATATACACACGTTTCTTTTTTTTCCTTGAATTTGGCAGGTTTAGGTAGCGTAGTTAGGTAGGATATATACATATATCGGGATACCTAAACCATTGTTTTTACAATCAATTTGTCCCTTGTTATGTTTGGTCATGGTCACCTCATTAGAAAGTGACACACTACCAACGGGAGCCCTCTCGCTCGGACCGTTTTTTGCGCCATAGTGCACAGTCTAGTAGTAAGAAGTATAAGGTCTTTGGTTTGGAAGGGGTTGGAAGAGGCCTTTGCCAAAGGGCACACAGAATAAAAATAAAACTATCTAAAGGAACAAATAAATATATAAAACTAAGGAGTTTTCATACATATAATTAAATGGGATAGATTTTATACGAGGAAAATTTAATGATTCAGTACTTTTTAGAATTGAATTCTCAAAAGTCTTTTAAATGGTTGATCAATATATTTAATTACGAGTTTTAAGTAATTATTTTCACATCAACATTTCTCAAAAATCGAAGAGGCTGTATAGGTTGTTTTCGTTGTAAAAAAAATATGTCCAGTTGCAAAAACGCGCCATTTTTGGAAAAAAATATTTTTTTGTGAACAAACAAATCTAATTCTTTGATTTGTTTTTACTATATCCCACAACTGTACTGAAAAACGTCGTGTGATACACGGGTATGTAGGTTATTGCAAACTCGTGCCATTAAAACCCTCGCCTTCGGCTCGGGCTTGTTAATAACAGCTCGTATGCAATAACCTACTTTCCAACCTTGTATCACAATGGACTATTGTAATTTACTTCGCCACTTCCACGGTATCGTCAGTGGCAACGCACAGGTCAATTTAGCTGCATGTTTTGAGAACAGAGGGCAGGAAAGGAGATAGACCATAATTAGCGACAAGGTAGTCCCACATTCCCTAGGAGCATGTTAGGCTAAAAAGAGAGAGAAAAAGGCTATAGATACATGACACACAACAAAAATTTAAGACGATGTTACTAAAGCTAGATATTTTAAGTGGAGCTGGGTAGGTCATTATTATGCTCCGAGAAAACAAAAAAAATGGACAAAGAACATAACAGAATGGATACCTAGGTACCAAATGAAATGAAATAGAGGAAGATAAAAAAGGCGCTGATCTGACAACATAAAAAGGATAGCAGGTGCACTATATCATCAAACAGAGAAAATTTGAGAGTAGCGGAAAAAGCTAAAACAGACCTTCGTGTCACAGTGACACCCTGACACTCGCATAGAGATGGTTGGCAACAAATGCTATCTTCATCATCATCATCATTTCAGCCAATAGACGTCGACTGCTGGACATAAGCCGCCCCCAAACGTCGCCACACTGATCAGTCCTGTGCGTTTCGCGTGCTCCGGACGCCCGCAGCCATGACCAGGTCGTTGCTCCACCTAGAGGGAGGCCTTCCTTCTTTTTTGGCCCCAACGGCCATCCGTTCTGCGAGCAATTTGCCCTGCCCACTGCCACTTAAATTTGCCAATTCTTCGGACTTTATCCGTAACCTTGGTTCTCTTGCGGTTGTCTTCATTTCTGATTCGATCACGCAAGGAAACTCGGAGAATGGCCCTCTCCATTGCCCTTTGGGTGACTTTAAGATTTCTGATGAGGCCTATTGTGAGCGACCACGTCTTTGTCCCGTAAGTAATCACTGGCAACACATACTCATCATAGACTTTCGTCTTGAGACACTGTGGCGCTGCCCAGCCGAGTCGGATTCGACAAAGGCTATATAATTTAATAATAAAAGCTCCACATTGAGCTGTTGGCGTTACACCATCCTAATTTATTATTATATACATTGCCTCATTTGCAAAAGTTTACAGCAGTTTTATATTCATGTCCCACAAAACCGTTTTCATCGCTTGTCCTTGGTGTAGTAACAAATAAATAAAGTTTAATAAGGAATAATGAGGTGTGGGCGTTATTTGAGTTAGGACCTATACCAAGCCATCGGCTATTTCCACAATAAATTAAACCTTTTCTGTTTTATTTATACGTAGTGTAATAACAATCTATTTTTACAATTGGAAAAGAGTGTGAAAAGTTTTCTGAGATAAGATTCCCTTTGGAGGGTTTTCCTTTTGGTCTCAAATGAGGTTTTTATAAATGTCTGTTTTTGTTTTCTCTCAGGTCTCCTGTGCTAGTCACAAATAATGCATTTTCTTTCTTTCTTTAAAAACAAAAGTTGTTATCGTTTTTATCGATTTTTCGGCCTAGGTACATCTTTAGTCGAGCGGAATCGTGAGAGGGCTGATCCCGCTCGTCAGGCGAAGAAAGCGTCGTGGAGGCAACCACCTCGACGCCTAAAACGCCAAAACCTCGTTTGCATCATAGGCAGGCGGGACTCCGGGATCACGGGTGGCCATATTTGGGACTCTGTCTACCCAGCATGTGACTCCAGGTAAGTCGGTGGCACAGTGGTTTTGTGCTGCCATTCACAGCGAGGCTCAGGGCAGACACCTCGCAGTTTTCCCAGGGATGTGCCCTAACAGGCGTTGCACAGAGGGTGTTCCAGGTTGGTATTTTAAGAGTTAACGGGGCCCCTTACATGTGCTGATGGTGAACACCGGGGTGGTTTTAGTGAGGTAAAAATCCCACACTCCCTGGTCTTTTCCCCAAAGGTCCAGGCACCTTTGAAAGGCTTGCAAAGAATTAAAACAAAAAAAAAACATATTTAGACTCTTGGTAAAGTATCAATCTATAAAAAGCCAAAATGTTCTCGATTGACCTCGTTACATTTTGCAATCTCATTCGTTTTGGACCTTTTAGCAAAAGTTACACTGATAAAATTTAAATTTTTCGGGCCCACTAACGATACCTCTGACGACAATGAAAAGTCAATTTTATCAGTACCATAAAAGACGCGTATAATTTGAAAAATTACATTAAGATACTCACACGCTCACTAATTTCGAACATGTGTTCGTTCACCATCACACTTACACACACACACACTCACATACACACTCACACATACACTCACACACACTCACACTCACACATACACTCACGCTTGCATGTTCGCTTTGCTTCTCTTTATTTTTTAGTTTTACTGTTCGGTTTAAATATCATTTATTTCTCAAAAGATTAACATATAATTGCTTAACAAGAAACAAAGTTTGGATTTAATAACAATTGTAATGCTTAGAAAGTTCAGAGCACATGACGCACATTCGATTTTGTTTAAAACTTTGTAAATACATATTATAACAAAACAAATTATGATGAGTGGATAACATTGCAAAAACTATTCGAAGCCCCTGACTCAGGGGCTTCACATGTCTGGTTGTAATATTTTAAGTTAATAAATTTTATTATTATTACCTTGTCTTATACATACCCAAAGCCAGGGGGCCGCGTACCCACATGAACTCTTGACCCGATTGCCAACAACCGTCACGACAACAGTTCCTCTGACCACTTATAACTACAACACAAACTCAATTAGATGCCACCATTACGGTGGGGCCTTAAATCGAGGCCAATTTGTTGAAGACGGGTCGAATTAGGACTTAAAACTAGACAGTCATGCCTCCGGTGTATTGACGAGTTGATTTTGAGAGTCAAACTCGTTAGTTTAATTAATTTAATTCAATTAACGAAAGGCTTTAATCGGTACGCTAATCTTAAATATGTAGGAACTGTTAAGCAGCTGTGTTTCATTGAGGTCTAAGTTTAAATAATAGGTGAATTTGGCGCTAAGATTACAATTTGTTCCCACTAAAAGAATTACTTCTATTTTTATAGTGGCGCGCCTTAAAAACCTATTATACACTAGTAGACGCTTCACGGTTTCACCCGCGATACTGCGATAAAAAGTACCCGGGGATAGTGTAGCTTCTTAACGGTGAAAGAATTTTTGAAATCGGTCTAGTAGTTTTCAAGTTCATTTGTTAATACTCGTACACAAAAATACAAATCTTTTCTCTTTTCTAAGTATAGATATAGATTAACATGACTGTTCAACACCAGACCGAATTTGTATTTTTGCCTGCCTGTTTGTTGTTCCTTTAGCAAGCAACCTTCTCATTACAATCAGAAAGTATTTCTGTACAATATCTGGTTCTGTTCAAAACAAACTACTTAAGTCCTAAAACCGTAAAAGAAAAGTCCTTTAATAACTTTATCTAGTCGGCGATCAAACTAGTCGCTACTTTTACTTGAAGCTTCATAAACCCACATCGAGTGTATGTTTTATTTATTAAAGAACTTATAATGAGGCACAAGTTGTACCACGAGCCAAACCAACTACGCTTAACACTTCCGCTCACTCCGAAGCCACATGGTTTAACGACTTCTTTGAAAGTTTAATTTGTCCCTGTTACGATCAAAGTCTTTTTAATTCTTTGTAATAAAAATATCTTGGTAAAATTAATTAGTATTTCATGATAGGTCTTCCGAGTAATTAGTGATAGGTAGTAGTTATTAATTACGTATTGATAAAAAGACGTTTTTAGGGTTCCGTAGCCAAATGGCAAAAAACGGAACCCTTATAGATTCGTCATGTCTGTCTGTCTGTCTGTCTGTCTGTCTGTCCGTCCGTATGTCACAGCAACTTTATTCCGAAACTATAAGAACTATGCTGTTGAAACTTGGTAAGTAGATGTATTAAGTGAACCGCATTAGGATTTTCACACAAAAATAAAATTAAAACAATAAATTTTGGGGGTTCCCATACTTGAAACTAAAACTAAAAATATTTTTTTTCATCAGACCCATACGTGAGGGGTATCTATGGATAGGTCTTCAAAAATGATATTGAAGTTTCTAATATCATTTTTTTTCTAAACTGAATAGTTTGCGCGAGAGGCTCTGCCAAAGTGGTAAAATGTGTGTCCCCCCCCCTGTAACTTCTAAAATAAGAGAATGATAAAACTTAAAAAAAATATGTGATGTACATTACTATGTAAACTACCAGCGAAAATTGGTTTGAACGAGATCTAGTAAGTAGTTTTTTTTTTAATACGTCATAAATCGTAAACCGCAATTTACCAAGAACGGAACCCTTCGTGCGCGAGTCCGCCTCGCACTTGGCCGGTTTTTTTATTAGTGTGGGTGGACTATTGTTAGTGAATGAGACTTTAAATTGCTATGGCGAAGAAAACAAGTTATTTTATTTGTAAAAATCCTAATTAACTGGTATTATTATTAAATCTGAAACCATCTTAAGCCTTACAGACTAAACGAACATCTTCGCTTCTTACTTTAATCACTAACATTGGCATAATACATCTTTACAATGTTTTCACAAGACCATTCGTTCAAACTCAAAACCATTAGAGTGTCGATTGTCAAAATCACAAGAGTAAAATCTAGTCATCCAACTTCCAGTCTCCGTAGTTGATTTCCTCGCCTCGTCTTCACCTCAAAACCACCTTTATTCCACTCTGAGCTAGACGCGTGATTGACGCTAGCCCTGTGCCTCTGACATCATCAAAAATATCAGCTATTGCATGCGGTTTTCACTTGAGCTTATGGTCTTTAAAGTCTTCGGTTCTGTTTAGAATATTGTGCAGTGACATATAGACACTGATTCGTTGATCTAGAGCGTGGTTCGACCAAAGTGCTTTCGGATGATTGTATTAGTAAATTCTTGGCATTAGAGTCGATCCTGGTTTATGGAATTAGGCTTGCCTCTGGTAGTCAAGTATAACTGGTGAAATGCAGGTTTCACAGAAGCATGTTATAAATTCTTTCAATATCACAATCTGTACCTACATACTTTGTCAGCAGACTATAAGTAATCAATAAAAGAAAACCGTTGAAATCCGCGAAATAAAATTCCCAAAGACCAATAATAAATTACGTATAATACACGAGTATAGTTAAAACTTGACTGTATTATCGCAAGTATTAAATTACACTTTCGGACGAAATACACCTCCAGTCCCGTTAAACATTACATAAATTATACCAATAAATATAAAAGCATTTAGCATTTTACATTAATTCGAACGAACGAAATAAACGAACCGTGTGTACTCGTACGTACCTGGATTCGAAAATTGTTAAAATATTCGCTAGCAATTGAATGAATTTTGCAGTCATAAAGGTTGTTAGTACTGTCGACAAAATAAGTGTGTCTGAATTCAATACTTGTGAGAGCTCAAGATACTGTTGTAAACAAACATAATACTGCAATAAGATGCGACTTTCCAATTCCAAGAACGTTTCAAAGACTTTGGACGCAATCTTATGAGTTAGGTGCTGTACCTTTTTAGTTTGTTTAGTTCTAGTGCAACTTGCAGCATAATAATACACATTAGTATTTGCCAGATTAATTTATGTATTTCTAACCGTCTTCAAAAAAAGGGGAGGATCTCAATTCGTCGGCAACTTTTTTTTTAAATTTATTTTCCCCGATTACTCAAAGACGCCTTTTGTTTGAAAGAGTATAATGGTCAGGTCAAGATCTGATGATGGGATCCTAGAGAAATCAAGAGGACTCCTTAAATTTTATAGGCATACATACAGCAATTTTAGTATTTTCACTCATTTTTTCTTTTTCATTTGCACTCAGAAAGTATCATTTGGTGAAGTGGAAATATTACAATGTATCCTAGTCGTGTTTGGGCTTATTGGAATCGTCATGAGATGTACTGTGGCTATAAATGATTTTTTTGTTAATTGGAGAAACCGGAGATACCTACCAATACTAAAAAGAGAAAACAAAAATCTTTTTATAAAAAAATCAAACCGACTTCCAAAACAAAACATAACATTCTTTTCCAAAGTCGGTGTCGATTAATGGAAAACAATGGGTACAATAGACACCAACTTCGGCAAAGAAAGTTATTTTTCGTTTTGTAGTGTTTTGTTTATATATCGGTTTGATTTTTTTATAAAAAGATTTTTACGTTGGAATAACGCCTAAAAGCATAACCCTTTCGTTGCAGTAGGATAAAAAGATAGTTTGTCTTTTACTTAGTGTTTTGAAATCTGTCCAAAATAAAAGTTATAAACTAGATGTTGGATAAACTGTGATTTGTGAGACCATTATTTGCTAGACTCAAGTAAAAAATCTATCAGAAATAGCGCAGCGACTTATGGAGGAACATTGGGGCATAAGATATTGCAAAGGACATTCCATCTTAACAGTTCATCGAACTGAAGTTAACGGTAACATATATAAAAAGGAGTGTAAAAGTGGCACTAGTGACTGAAGGTTGAAAAATCTCGTTTGTCTTAGTGTGGATATGAGATAAGGAAGGATAAAAGGCATAAGCCTAAAGAGGGAAATTTGCAAATGTTGAAAAATACGGGAGAGGAAGGTCAAAGAAAAATGGTAGGATTGTGTTTATTCACACAATCCTACCATTTCTCTTTGACCTTCCTCTCCTTCTTCCTTCATACAAAAAAAAACCGGCCAAGTGCATGTCAGACTTCGCACATTTAGGGATCCGTACCAAAGGAAAAATCTGATTTATCAATAAGAATGGTCTATATTAGCAAGGTATAAGTAATAATAAACATTAACAACAAATTTCAAGTTTATGAACTTTCAGTGAGAAGTTGAAAAAAATATCGGAACAAAATTGTGTGACAGCCGACGGATAGACAGACGGACACGTGAGTGACAGCAATTATAGGGCTCCGTTATGACCCTTCGGGTACGGAACCCTAAAAAGGTAGTGAATGATAGCTTGACGGTTTATGGAGAAGAATGTAAGAAGAGTACATGATGTGATGTCAACCCAAAGTAACGTGGATCAAGGACAAGAAGATGATGAACTGGTAACCTCCTATTTCTTATTCAGCGTTACATTTTAAATTCATACGTGTATGAATTTTGTTGCCATCAGTACTAAAGCACAATGTAAGAGCCGAATACAACACACTGACATTCACACACTTGACAATGAAAGGTGAATTTGCTGCCAAATATTGCGGCATTTATTTATTTAGAATTTTAAGTAAAACTTTGGATTAAGAGTTATTAAAGTATTTTTTTTTTTTTTTGTTAATAATAAATATTATCATCATGATTTCGGCCAAAACAAGGCACGTTAGATGTAGGCTTCCCCGAGAATCAACACATTGACTGGCCCCGTTCTTTTTGCATCCAATGGATTTCGGCCTTCACCTGGTAATCTCGATTCAACGTATGAAAAGTCTTACAATAGAATAGGAGAATCGTAAGATACCAAATCACAAGCAAAATGAGGTTTGCCAACAAGGAAGTTGGTGTAGATTGCCTGAAAAATTACTATGATATAGCTTGATGAAAGTATTGGATAACTTCTTTCAGGTTCATTTATAAGCATCATCTTCCTGCCTTTGTCCCATATAACTTGAGGTCGTCGCAACTCGTTTTCTTCTTCCTGTCCACCGTCACGCTAATAACTTTTTAACCGACGAAAAAAAGTAGTAAGTAGGAGGTTCACAATTCGTCATGTATATTTTTATGTATGACCACGGTTAACTCTTTATTCTCTATAAAGAGTAGGTATTTCAAAAATTCTATTTTCTTGGAAAGAGTATTACCTAAAATTGGTGCCAATTAAATTTGAAAAATAAAAGCCACTGAATTTTCAATTGTGAACCGAATTGAAATTAAGTAATCTGAAAAACGAAAAAAATACTTTATAACAAAAAACTAAACCGACGAAATAACGAACCGAGAAGCAAAAAAATTTAGAAATTTTCGTCTGGAATTTTGTGTCGGCGCCAACCAAACAATCAACAAAGATCAACCTAGCTACAATCATTCTATACGTTACGTAATTAAATGACATGTTTGTTAGTTTGGCGCTAACTCAAAATGCTATACTAAAATTTAGTTTTTTTTTCTTTTCAGTTAATTATTGCACCGGTTATTTTTTTTGTTAAAGAGGGATATTTCTCACTTTATGCATGAGGTTCATTTATGTATAAGCAACGTTTATAAATGTGTTTTTTTGATATAGTACCATTTATTCTGTCACGAAATTACTGGATCAGTAAATATTTTTTTTAAAATTACATAAAAAAGAATGTTTCTGTATATAAGTTTTTCACAGTCCGTCGAAAAGTATAAACTGCATATTGTTCAATCCAACGTTATAAATCCGAAAAAAATAATTTCGATTATGTAAAAATCTTTTGTCATCAAAAACTGTTGCAGATATTCCGAAAAGAATCTGTGACATTATAGATTACGATTAAAAAAAAAAAAAAAAAATTTAAAAGAATATTTGTTTCTGTAAAAGCCCGAACTACGGCTTTTGCAGTAACATATTGACGTCATATCTGTTAGAGGTCGCAAACCTATAAGTTTATTATAAACTACATCTTGTCTACTGCTTAACGTGTCCTAGCAACCGTGGTAATAAAAGTCGAAAAATTAATATATTTTTCTGTTGCACTACAAATAAGTATTTTTCATTCTGCAACCGTATCCCATTCTCTAATAAGGTAGCAGAACGCGTATGATATAAATAATTATAAACAAGTAAAAATTACGAAGTCGCGAAAATGAGTAACCTGTCCGTCGCAATTGAAAAACTCTCCGGGGTAAATAATTACACCACCTCACAGTCGCACGCCGGACGGTGCGAGGATTGCACGCACGCCACGTACCTACTGTTTATTGTCAGCGACGCGATAAGCGCAGTTACGTGTACGATGGCTGACGAGTCGGCGAGAAGTGAACGCAGAGGATCGGTGAGATCACTGACTAATAAATATGAACAGAGGTCAAGATCTAGATCACCGATATCTGATCGAGATCGCCTATCTGACAGCCAAATTGAACACCTTATGCGACTAAGAAATGTAAGTGGAGAACAAGATGGTGACGATTTTATTGAAGTAAGAACGAGAAAGACAAGGCGTCTTCAAGGTAATATAAAAAATGGAGGAAGTGAGAGTGTCATTATGACGGAAAGCAGGGAATTTGCACCACAGCGTAAAACATCAGAGTCGTCGAAACAACAATACGAGATACGTGTTACGTCACTGGAATCACTTCCTAAACAAATTGCCTTGGCAAAACTGTTAAGAAGTGCTAACATTAATGATATCATAAAAATTAAATTTAAAAATAGATATACAGTATTTATTACTTTTGATAATAAAGAAAATGCTGATAAGTTAATTAATTGTGAGACATTAACTCAGATGGCTTATAAGTGTCAGAAAACCGATGAGATTAATGTATGTTACGGGATTGTTCGACGTATGGACTTAGAGTCAACTGTTGAGGAGCTACAAAAAGTATTTGAATGTGAAAACGAGATAGTGTCAGTGAGAAGATTGAATAGACAAACGAGTGAAGGTATCTGGGTCGAAAGCGAAACAATTCGCTTGTGTTTCAAGGGCACCACTATTCCCGCGTATGTATCAGCATACGGTTGTAGGTTTTTAGTGGAGTCTTACACGTTCCCAGTTTCACAGTGTGCTGGTTGTTGGAAATATGGACATAGTAAAAAATTCTGCCCTATAAAGAAAACTTTATGTCCCAAATGTGGAGCGAATCATGATAATTGCGAGACAAAAGACTTCAATTGCGTAAACTGCAAGGGCTCCCATATGTCAATTGAAAGATCTAAATGCCCCATATTTATGAAAGAAAAAGAAATACGTAATATAATGTGTCAAGAAACCTGTACTTACAAAAAAGCACTATCATTATATCTGGAGAAACGTGATAGGGAAAAAAACGAGTCGTTTGGGAGTCAAAACACCATCACCCCAATGGTAAACAAGAGTAGTACGACCCAGCCAGAGATTAACTTACCCAATACTACTAAAAGATATGGCCAGGTTTTAATGAACACTATTCGAGCGCAAACGCGGGACATAGAAATGGAAATAAATAATAATTACTCGAGTGAAGAGTCTTTGTCTGAAAACTTATGTAATAACAGCCAAGAAAAGAAGAAAAAGCCGAAGAAGAAGAAAAAGATAGTAGCTGTTACAGATACATTGAACAAAAACCGGCCAAGTGCGAGTCGGACTCACGCACGAAGGGTTCCGTTCTTGGTAAATTGCGGTTTACGATTTATGACGTATTAAAAAAAAACTACTTACTAGATCTCGTTCAAACCAATTTTTGCTGGTAGTTTACATAGTAATGTACATCATATATTTTTTTTAGTTTTATCATTCTCTTATTTTAGAAGTTACAGGGGGGGGGGACACACATTTTACCACTTTGGCAGAGTCTCTCGCGCAAACTATTCAGTTTAGAAAAAAATGATATTAGAAACCTCAATATCATTTTTGAAGACCTATCCATAGATACCCCACACGTATGGGTCTGACGAAAAAAAAAAATTTAGTTTTAGTTTCTAGTATGGGAACCCCCAAAATTTATTGTTTTATTTTTATTTTTGTGTGAAAATCTTAATGCGGTTCACAGAATACATCTACTTACCAAGTTTCAACAGCATAGTTCTTATAGTTTCGGAATAAAGTGGCTGTGACATACGGACGGACAGACAGACAGACAGACAGACAGACAGACAGACAGACAGACAGACAGACAGACATGACGAATCTATAAGGGTTCCGTTTTTTGCCATTTGGCTACGGAACCCTAAAAATGAGCAAAAGGAAAATGTGTGTGAAGATAAAAGTTCAAGTGACAAAAGATTTAGTTTTGTTAGATTATACCATAAGATAAAAGACATTATGTCTTCTCAGAACATACTCAGCGAAAAATTCTTGGACCTTTTAAATGTAGTTATAGAGGAGTGCTGCCAATGGGTGGCGGACGTATTTAGGAGGGGGGATTGTATTTCAAAACTGTTGTCTGTGCTCGGGCATGGATAGCGCTCATAGAAAGCAACGTTTTGTTAATATAGTCCAGTGGAATTCGCAGAGTATTAAACCAAAATTATTAGATTTCGAATGCAAACTTTTTCAACATATAGTTAGTATAGCCTTCAGCTAATCATTTCGCAGCTCATTAACTCTCCTTAACATAATAATTAGTACAGTGAACTAATTACATTGTTTAAAGTCTGCTGCTATGCGTAAGTGTGCGTTTATTATGCTTTGTTTATTATTTCAAGTTATGCAGAAAAGATTCGGTTCGGAGGGTATTTAGTTCCGGCTTCACTGCTCTATTTTTGTATTGAAACTTGTTCACTTACACAAGCTGGAGACCTGCCTACTTACATGAAAGCAGTTTTGGTTTTAAGCTAGCATTACCTGATTGATTGCTTTGGCGACTGTCGATTTTCCAAAGACTTACCAGGAAATTAGTCTTCAGTCCTAACTGATCCTAGTCTGTATTTTGATTGTGGTCGTTTCTGTTTGTGAGTTTATATATTTGTAAATGCACCCACGACGCTGGAGGAATTTCTAGTGTGGGGCAACGTTTCTTTAAAAAATCCTAAGCTTATTTGAGACTCTGTTGGTAGAAGCGCAACTTCGATCTCCAGTGCTCTAATAGATATCTATTATATTTATCTGTTAGGTTTCCTTCAAACTTTTTCAAAAGCAGTTTCCTCCTTAGGAGCACTTAAACTAGTCTATAGACTTGCTTGCACGTTCTCCACAGAGATATACGCTTTGAAATTTACAATAGCTTGTCTGTTTTACTGATCATCTCCTTAGCAAAAGACTATTGTAAATGGTTTAATTGTATAACAAATGCTTTGAGTTTGATCCACATGTTTAACCTTTAAAATATTGTCTATCTGGATAGGGTATATCTTTTTAAATGGACACATCACACAAGAGTGTCCATGTCATCACTAACTAAATTCATGCTGTTGAGTGACCCTTAGTTTTTAATGATTAAATACCTATATTTAGAAATCTACATAGTAAACAGAATCTTGGTTTAGTAGGTATCTAAGCTACGATAAGGGTGGTGGTGAAGACATTCCATTGATATCGATATCAATAACTGATCTAATGAAAGTTCCATCAGTCAGTAATTAATAAAAAACCCTGTGATTGATTATGATTCACAGGGTTTTTGTCTGCGTGATTATTTATAATCTGATTACTACTAAGTACTATTAAGTAAAGCAATACAGGAATATCATGATGATGCTACACATAATTACTTAAGCCAATTAACAAGTAGTGGAAAAACAGAACACTCACTGTGGAAAGCCACTAAACGTCTGAATAAGCCTATTGTTCATGCATCACCTATTAAACAAATAGATGGCAAATGGGCCATAAGCAACGAACAGAAAGCAAATATATTTGCAGAGCATTTACAACAAACTTTTCAAACAAGTGCTGAGGAAAGCTCTGAAAAAATAACACTAGATGTCACTCACCATGACGAGTTGAATATACGATTAGCTACGCTGAAAGAAGTGCAAAATATGACTTAGCCAAAAAGAAATCGCCTGGATACGACCTTATCACTGGAGAACTGCTTCAAAATCTGCCACGAAAAGCCATAGTAAAACTTACAACCCTTATAAATGCAACATTCCGATTGAAACACGTGCCTGATATCTGGAAAGTTGCTGAAGTAATAATGATCCCCAAACCCGGAAAATCGCCTCAGGAAGTAACATCATACAGACCTATATCTCTTTTACCAATCATTTCAAAATTATTTGAAAAACTACTTATAAGACGCATAAAACCAATAATAGAAGACAGAAAACTGATTCCCAATTACCAATTCGGTTTCAGAGAAAAACACTCCACGATAGACCAAGTACATAGAATTACCAACATTATAGAAAGAACCCTAGAAGAAAAAAAAGTCTGTTCTACAGTTTTTCTAGATGTAGCACAGGCATTTGATAAGGTTTGGCATAAAGGTCTCATTTATAAGTTAAGGAAAATGCTTCCTAAACAATTTGCAGACATTTTAGAATCTTACCTAACAGAGAGGACGTTTAGAGTCCGACATGAAGATGCTTACTCAGATCTCAAGCAAATAAAAGCTGGTGTACCACAAGGAAGTGTTCTTGGACCTATCTTGTACCTATTGTACACCTGTGATATCCAAGAAATGAAAAACAACTTTATTGCAACATTCGCAGATGACACAGCCATCATGGCTATAGGTGTCACTCACAAAGAAGCCGTAGATAAAGTACAAATTGCTGTGAACTCCATCACCAACTGGACAAAAAAATGGCGAATTAAGTTAAATGAGTCCAAATCGACCCATATAGACTTCCCAAACCGAAGCCCTAATTATACACCGGTTTATATCAACGGTTGCATAATACCTTACGAAAATACTGCAAAATACCTGGGTATGACGCTTGACGCCAAGCTTCGCTGGAAGGCTCATGTCAAAAAGAAACGCCTGGAGTTAGATATCCGCTACAGGAATATGTACTGGCTACTTGGCAGACATTCATCATTGTCAGTGTACAACAAAGTACTTCTGTACAAACAAGTACTTATGCCTGTATGGGCATACGGTATACAGCTTTGGGGCTGTACAAAACGTACCAATGTTGAAATTATACAAAGATTTCAAAACAAGGTACTGCAGAGCATAGTAAACGCTCCCTGGTATATTAGAAACGAGGACATCCACCGGGACTTAGGAGTGGACCTCGTCGCCAAAGTTATAAAAAAATACGCCGAAGCTCATGAAGAGAGACTTCATAAACATGTGAATGTCGAGGCTATCCAGCTCCTTGACACCACGGACATAATAAGGAGACTGAAAAGGACTAAGCCTTTTGAGTTAGTTTAGAGTGAAATTAGTGTTACGGAGTGCAGTGAGTGCTACCTTTTAAGAACACATGAACTAAGTGTCTTCCCATCATAATAGAGACAATAAGAAAAGTACCAATGGACACATTCTTTACCGTATAAATTATTAGCAAATTAGGTTAAATTTAAGTTACTTATTAGCCTCAAGGCTAGATTGTGACTGTTATGAAGTAACTATTCAGTTACATCGTAATAAAAAAAAAAAAAAAAATATTCATTCCGGTTGGTTCCCGGAGGAATCCCCTCCTGGCATATTTTTGTCAGTCATAATGTTGTTTGATATAACGTTTTCGCATAACTTATCAGCTATTATGCCATCAGTATTTATGGCAATATACAATATGGCAAAACATTAATACCTAATAACCTTATGCGTAATGATCATTATGATGAATTTCGTTATGCCAATGTACATTATGGGAATATATTTTATGCTTATCATTAGTAAACCAATAAATAGTTGGAAACGCATTACTTAAATGCCACTGCCACGCCTGCCGGACGTCTTTCGTCTGATATGATGATGATGATGACATTAGTTAAATAATAATACCAGCCTGTTATTATTCCACTGCAGGGCAAATAGAGGTATTCTCATACAGAGAAGGCACGCTTGCGTGGGTAGCTGGTTGCCTGCTAGCTGTCTTTGCGTGAACAACGAGCAGTCATCTCCGGATAACATGCTGTTGTGCAGGCGCGGTGTTGGAGCGGGGTCGTGTAATTGAGCTACGACCTTTAGTCCGAGATTGCTCACGATGTCCCTTCACCGTTTTATGTGATGACCAAGGTAAACTTATAAAGAACATATGAATTGAAAAAGACACATTGGTACTTCTCCGGATATGAACCCACGATCTCAAGCACGAGACAAGAGGTCTTAGTCAATGTGGCAACACGACATTGAAAACCTTAAATACCAACTACGTAATACTTTATATCTTTTACAAACTTAACAGCACATATCTAAAACTATTCCACTACAATCTTACTAATATTGTAAAAGCGAAGGTTTGGTTGGATAGATGGATAGATGTATGTTTGTAACTCAATCACGCCAGAACAGCTGAACGGATCTGGATGAAATTTGGCACAAAGATAGATTACACTCTGGAATAGCTCATAGGCTTTTGATCCCAGTATAATGTTCCCAAAGGGCAATGGAAAGGGCTCTGCACGGAGTTTCCTTGCGTGATGACGTCAGAAATAAGAATATCCGCAGGAGAACCAAGGTAACTGACATAGCCCGAAGAATTGCCAAACTTAAGTGGCAGTGGGCAGGGCACATTGCTCGCAAGACGGATGGCCGAAAAGTTCTGGAATGGCGAACGCGAACACTAGGTGGACCGATGAACTGGTTAAGGTGGCGGGAAGGCGCTGGATGCAAGACGCACGGGATCCGCCGCCTGGGGGAGGGCTTTGTCCAGCAGAAGACGTCTTTCGGCTAAAATGATGATGATGTTGATAATGTTCCCTTGAGATGATAAAACACTTGTCATGCGGGCGAAACCGCTGGCAGAAGCTAGTCAACCATATAACACGGTTAATTTGAAGTTGATACCTCGTCTCAATCCTATAAAAAATCTCAAACAGGTACTCGTAGGAAAGCCTGAAAAACGGGCTCTTTTTCCGTATCAGTGAAAACGAATTGTCAATAAGGCTTTACGATTCGGTTTAAGCTGGTACTAAGGGTTTTGAAGTCATCCTGTTTTCATCTTGTTTGTTCTGTTAGTACCTTGTGTTTTTTTGTCACAAATTGTGAGAAAATAAATTACTACTAACTTTGATCTTTTTAACTTTGATTCGATCTAGTGGAAAGGGTTTTGAAAAGAGTTTTGTTAAAGTTATTCCAAGCGAATATCATCATCATCTTCAGCCTTTTAATGTGCCCACTGCTGGGACACAGGATCTCTGTGGGAGAGGAAATCACCACGCGGGCCCAGTGCGTGTTGGTGGATGTCACATGTCTTCTAATTTTTGGTTCTAGGGCATGTCGGTTTCCTCACGATGTTTTCCTTCACCGTTTTGAGAGCAGCGAATAAGCGACTATGCTACCAGAATATCAAGTATTACAATATTCTTTTCTTAATTATGCTCTACTTATATTCCTTTTTTCATCCAAAACCGTTGAGCCGTTGAGGCGTGATTGATAAAAACATTTTAATATTTATTTATTTATTATTTTCAGCCTGAATTTTCCAATTGCAGGGTAAATGCCTCCCTTTCTTCCTTCTATATCTCCAGTTTTGGGCAACCATTTTGTAATTACATAAAGCATGAAATTGTTAAAGAGCTTGGTTAACAACAGCAGCGGCATAACAATTTCCCAACATTGTTTGCAATTGGTAAATTTTTCTTAGTAAATCTTATTTTGGATGTTTTTAGGGTTCCGTAGTCAACCAGGAATACTTATAATTTCGCCATGTTCATCTGTCCGTTCTTCCGTTCACCCGTCCGTCCGTCCGTAACATAGTTCAGAGACTAACAGTACTGGAAAGCTATAATTTGGCATGCATATACATATTTTTATGGTACCTCTTGTACACGTAAAATGGGGATTTTTTTCTCGTCCTTCCCATGGTGTGGGATATCGTTGGATAAGTCATTCAAAAATATTACGGGTCTGTGAAAACCACTTTTCGATTTAGAGATCCGATTACATAAAATTAAGCATTAAATAGCAAATTTTTGTTAGAGTCAAGTGTCTCCGTCCCCTGCCAGCCAAATGTGCTTTTACATACGTGAAAAAATTCACGGCATTAGCTTATATAACGAAATAGAAAGAAAAAATATTACAGCTAAGTACAAGTTTACGAGTAATAGTCGACCAACTTATAAAACGTACCTGGAAATGTAAAAAAAAATGTATATTGATATGATGTATGGGGACAACAGTTTTCGAACGGCAAAGTTAATTTTGTCCTTTCGTTAGAGCAATGTTTCTTGCTTTCATTGTTTATGAACGTTAGTAAAAATAAATAACATAAAATAAGCCTTTATTGCTGTTAGATTTTAACTTATTTGAACAACGTTACTTAAAAAAATATAACAGTAGAGGTAGAAAACTATAAATTTACTTAAACTAAAACATATTCTCGGCATTCGGCTTATCTCCGCTCTTAACAGCTTGTCTTTCAACGAAGGCCTCCCCTAAAGATTTCCTCTTGTTTCTGTCCTTTGCTGTACGTAATCATTCTGGCCCAGCTACTTGCTTCAAATCGTCTTCCCATCGCTTTGGCTGTCTGCCTCTACTTCTTCTGCTTTCTCTAGGGTACCATTCCGTTATTATTCTGGTCCACTTTTCTTTCTTTTCTCTCAACGTCCTGTCCAACGCCATTTCGATTTTTTGCATACTGATTGAACTTTTCCAAACTTTTCTAATTTTATTTTATCCCGTCTTCTTACTCCCAATAAGCTTCTCTCTATCCCATTTTGACATATATTCAATTTATTTTGATGTTGTTCAGTTAAGGCCCAAGTTTGGCATCCGTATGTAAGACATGGCAGTATGCAAGCATTAAAGACTTTTCGTTTCTCCGCCATAGGTATTTCTTTATTTTTCATTACTTCGCTTAACGACCAGAATCTCTTCCAAGTGTTTGCTATTCTTCTTTCCATTTCTTTCTGCATGCTATCTGTCGGTGATACTAATTGTCCCAAATAAATGTATTTGCTTACATATTGTAACTGCTGATTATTAATTGTAATAGCATTTTTTTTGTGGAATTGCTCATTACTTTTTTATTTGCTATATCCATTGTGAGCCCTGCATTTGCACTTTCGTCTGATAACTGCTGTAGCATTTTTCCAAGGTCATCGGGCATCCGGAGAAAAGTATTAAATCATCAGTGAATTTCAAATGACTCAATTTGTCCCCGTTCACGTTAAGTCCGAAATTGTCCCAACCCAGTCTCCTTAAGATAAACTCCAACACAGCTGAGAATATCTTCGGCGAAATAGGGTCACTTTGGCGGACGCCTCTTTCTATCGGAAACTCTTCACCTGACCTTTCCAGTTTTATTTGTGCTGTGCTTTTTCAATAAATGATTTTTAGTATGCGTATGTACTTTTTATGGACCCCTTGTTGTTCTAATGATTCCCATATAAAGTGGTGTTCCAGGGAATCAAACGCTTTGGTGAAGTCTACTGTAACGGTTAGGGGCCAGGCAGGTAAATTAAACTCTCGAAGAGAGGGTAGATACAAAAAATTATTTTTAAAAATTATTATTTAAAATCTAAATAGAAACCCAGCAAGAGGCTGGTGTGAGTTCTCGACATCGAGCGCGTGTTAGGTTCTAGACCGCCGAAAGAAAACCACTATCCTGTAGTTCCAGAACGTAGGTGACTGGTGGCAGCCAGGTAGGTAGGTCGATCTAGCATCAATTAGCCATCAAGATGAAGCAGTCTAAGCAGCGTGGTACAATTTAAAAGCATGATGAATTATAAAATGATAACATCTAGTGATGTGAGGTAGATGGAAAAAAAATAACAATAATGATTAACAGAATTTTACAAAACAATTACTTCCATCGACTTACTACCACTCACCAATACTACTTGAACAAGGAAAATAATAGATGAAAGGATGAAGATTATTTAACCGTCATGACCCGTTACACCTATGTTACGGGCATTCGGTGAAAACATAAAAGTTAAAATATGGTGTTTAAATTAACAATCACCGTTGGATACACCAGCGCAATTTATGTGAATCAACGGTTCAAGTGTCCAAAGTAGACATTATTACAAAATTTACGAATAGCGAAATTTTAGCAAGTCATGCAATGATCACTTATATCTAGATAATATAGGTTTTGCAACACTCACCCAATCTGGGGTTACACTGAGATTAATTAATTTTCTATTGTTCACGGTAATGTGCAAGAAATATTTATTTCTAGGTGACTATAAGAAGGTGGCAGAGGTATGATTAGCCTATTCCGACACTGTCACTCTCTGCTGCGTAGTGTCAAGTGAACGCCGCTCGAGACTGCCTGTTCAACCAACCGCAGGAAGTCCGCGAGCGTTAGTCATACCTATTGTGAGGGAAGTTAACTACCAACATTCAACAAAACAGTTCCGTGCGCGGAGTCTGCGACAGTATTTAATTACTCATTGCAGTATTGCCAGTTAAAAACATCAGCTGCAAGCGCAATTAGGTACTTTTTATTTCCTATTTTTTTCTACTCTGATTCAGATGCGTTAGCAGCCGAGTACAACGTTACATACGAACCCTAAATAATATACTTTGTTGTATTCTCTGTATTTCTGAAGTATCTGGCGAAGGACGTGTATGTAGTCAATGGTCGAGAAGTTGCTCTTAAATCCAGCTTGCTCCTTCGGCTGGTTAGTGTTAGTTAGTCTCAACGATGAACGTTAGTAATGTTACCTATTTATTTTGGTGCACGTAGCAGTTTATACGGAACCCTCAGTGCTTGAGTCAGACTCGCTGGTTTTACTTATACTCATCCCCGATTTCTGAATTTATGTGAAGTTAAGTATTTGTCAAACTCTACAAACTCAACCCTAACCACTAGGTCAACTTAATCAATAGTTAGTACTAAACTAGATATAAACTCTATAAAGACGGCCTTTCCACTACTTTGGCTAAGAGGGTATGTAACCACAGCATTGTTTGAGCAAGCCGGTCCTTACTCCTGAAACTAAATCTGTTACCAAATTGGTTCGACCTACATACGAAAAGCGTTTCCCTGTCGCAGACCTTTTTTGATTAAATATCGTATAATTTTTTTAATGAGTTTTCCTTGATGTGACCTTTTCAAGACATGGTTTGGAGCAAATGATCTAATTTTGTGTGACAAAATAACTGTTATATTGGTACTAGGAATGAACTCTTTCAATAATTAGCTTATTAAAGACTAGCTGTGCCCGCGGTTTCGCTCCCGTCAACTGTCTAATCTATCTGCCTACCAATTTTTTTTCTATTGTCATTCTTCCGTGGAGAATCTTAACACCACCATTCGAAAACGGAGTTCAACTGTGTGAGGTGAGTATCTGTATTGCGTGTTGTGATATTTGACTTCTTTAACACTTTAAATTCATATATCTTTTGTTAAAGTGAACTGATTGCGATGAAACAAAAACTAATTAATATTTCAAGTTACGCACAATTTTTATGTATAAAAGTTATCTACATACGCGTATATATGCACATATACACAACTAAACAGATAAACAGACAAAAAAATGCAAAAATGCTGGAAATGGTTCTGCTAGTTAGTTATATTGATGCGCTTGTTTCAATACGTATTATAAAGGTAACTCAAAAACTACTCGTTAGATCTTGATCATTAAATGGGACTCATGAGAAGCACCAACCTTCATATAAAAAAATATCAAAATCGGTTCAACTAGTAAAAAGTTCTGAGGTAATACACCTAAAAAATACAGTAAATTTGAAAACCTACTTTTTGAAGTCGGTGAAAAATGTTTATCTCGAAACATACAATACCAGACTTGGTACTGAGAGCACCTATGCAATTTTGCATGCTAGAGAGCGAGCGCTTAGAACAAGCCGTGGAACAAACTCAGACCGTTAAGGTTTGCAGCTTAGCTGCGTGCAAACAGCGTATAGAGTACTTTACAAGCGTAAGTACTTATAGTAACTTGTAAAGGATTTGACTTCGCTCATTTCATACAGGGAAGCATGTTAGCAATTTCTAAGTACTAAGTTGTATGCCACAGAGAGATAAAGAGTTGTTCCCTCTCACAGAGAGGAGGTCTGTGTCCCAGCAGTGGGAACATTAAAAAGTTTGATGATGATGAAGTTGTATGATGTAAGGTGACGTGTCATTTGATTACGAAGGTGAAATAAAGTTGATTACGAGAGTAAGCGAGTACTACACTATTGATGATGTATTGATTGACTCTTCCTTGCTAGCTATTACACTAATAATTACACTTCACATTTATATAATCACACTAATAATATAAAGTCAAAAGTTTGTGAGTGTGTGTGTATGTGTGTGTTTGTTACTTATTTATTTATTTATTTATATACACTTTATTGTACACCATAATAAACAAGAAAAATAAACTTAATTCTAGAAACATACAATGGGCGGCCTTATCGCATACCGCGATCTCTTCCAGGCAACCTGGAATGGACAGAGATTACCTGGACATGACATGGGGTTGTCATTGGTGCGACAATACCAACAATGAACTTAATGTAATTTCAATAATATTTTCTAGAAACACAATAAATACATATGCTAAATAATAGATACATAAATACATACATACAAATATATAAGCAATGAAAATAAATGATTTACGATATTCATAGCACATTATGTCTAAAAACAAAGAGCACAATCACAGCGAAAGGTAATGTCCTTTGATGAGTTTTTTAAATACAGGCAACGACTGAGCACGTTTAATTGGGTCAGGCAATGCATTCCACAGACGAGCAGCCTGGACAGTAAAGGATTTGTCCATGAAAGTTGTGGAATGCATTGGCATTCTAAGTCGCAAGTTATCCGATGACCTTAGAGATTTCGTGTGGGAATCGCAGATAAACTGAAAACGATCTTTGAGGTAAAGAGGTGTAGAAGGAGTAAAGAGCACATTAAACAAAAGAGAAAGAATGTGAGCATTCCGGCGAAGGCGAATTGGCAACCACTTGAGCTTTACACGAAATTCTGAAACATGGTCATACTTGCGCAAACCAAATATGAACCGTATACAAACATTTTGAAGCCGCTCAAGTTTATCGAGTTGTTCTTGAGTAAGGTCAAGATAGCTGGCATCAGCATAATCAAGGATGGGAAGAAGAAGAGATTGTGCAAGCGCAATCTTACTGGCAGTCGGAAGAAAATTACGCAGTCTCCTCAAAGTTGCAGCAGATGAAAACAACTTACGGCTGACTTCTTGCAGTTGAGCAGTCCAAGAGAAGTCCTTGTCGATGAAAATCCCCAAGTTTCTAACTTTCTCACTGAAGGGAATAACTGAATTGTCAAACATAACTTGGGGAAGACACGTCCAGTCGATCCTAGAAACCATTCTAGAACTGCCCACTACAATTACCTGCGTCTTTACAGGGTTGACCATAAGCCCATACCTCCTACTCCAATCGCAAATGCGAGCCAGATCAAGATTGATGGTAGCTATAGCCTCAGACAGCCTTCCGAGAGGAGCTCGCGAGTATAATTGCAGATCGTCTGCATAAAGATGGTAGGAAGAAATTAGTTAATTGGAGATTGAGTTTATAAAAACTGCGAAGAGTAAAGGGGATAAAACGCCACCCTGTGGTACCCCGGCAGAAGTACTACACCAGGAAGACAACTTCTCTCCGATGTTAATACGTTGCCGGCGCCCGAACAGGTAACTACGAAACCAGTCAACCACCGATGGAGATATATTAAGAGAGCATAGAATGCCAAGCAAAACATCGAAATCAACAGTATTAAAAGCATTACTGAAATCGAGCAATGCCAAGACCGTCAGATTACTGCTTTCCATGGCTGACCGAATATCATCCGTAATGTTGAGAAGAGCTGTGGAGGTGCTGTGACCAGGACGGAAGCCGGACTGGAAGGGATTGAGGAGATTATTTTTGGATAGGAAAGTGCTTATTTGATTATGGATTAACCGTTCTAGGACTTTGGAAAGGAATGGTAAGACAGATATTGGACGGTATTCAGAAAAGGATGTGGGATTGGACTTTTTTGGTAAAGGAATTATCTGTGCATCTTTCCATGAGAATGGAAAGACACCGCTAGACGCAGAAAAGTTAAGGATGTGGCAAATGACAGGAAGGATAACGTCCAGCACCGGGAGTAACATTTTACGGCTGATACAGTACTGCATTGGAAGTAATTGATAGTATGCTCTTCTTAACATCACATGCGGTGAATTGACTAAAAACAAATGGAGCATAACTGGGAGTCGGAAGAGATGAAAGATAATCCAACGTATTCAATTTTACTGTCCTATCGAAATTGGACGAAGCTGTGAAATGATTATTCAATGCATCGATATCTAAATCTTTAGGGATTGACTCTTGTCGCGTTTTACCGACCCCCAATGATCTTAGAAAATTCCAAACTTTGGATGCGTCTCCGTTTTGGACAGAGTTATGAATGTGTTGGCGATTAGCATTCCTACACACCTTGTTGCAGAGTTTGCGGATAGAGGCATATTTGTCCCTATTCGCATCAGTAGGTCGTCGCTTAAATTTGGCCTTTGCCGCAACTTTTTTGTGCATTAACTTTTTGATCTCATCTGTCAGCCACGGCGCCGGCAAATGTCTAACTTTAACAGCTCGTACAGGAGCATGAACATCATAAAGCTCGATGAGTTTAGCAGTAAAGACATTAACCTGCTCATCGACCGACGTGGAGGCAAACAGAGGAGACCAATCAATATTGCTGGCATCCTCGCAAAGTCTGTCAACGTTCATACCACTAAAATTGCGCTGCATGAGAATTTTGGCTTTAGCCTTAGGTGGACGAATTTTATATGAAAGAAGAATCAGGTCATGATGTGAAAAGGCGTCGGCTGCGCATTGGCCATGCTTAGCCACGCGATCAGAAGAGGAGACAAAAATCAAGTCAAGAAGCGAAGGAGTACAGTTTGGAAAATGGTGAGTAGCACATAGCGGCAGAATGGAAAGATTGCTAGAAGTTGCAACATTAGTCAGAGAAGAAGAGCGATGGTCTTTTTTCAGGAGACAAGTGTTAAAATCACCCATGATTATGCCATGACTGTAAGAAGGGACCAGATGTTCTAAGAGTTTTTCAAACGATGCGAAGAAATTGATGCGTAAGGAGGGACAATAATAGACGCCAAGAAGTAATTTCGAGTGGTGAAGTTCGACCTCAAGAAAGAGATGTTCACCAGCATTTGATGGCGGTGGTTGCGCTGACATATGGACTACAGAGAAGGGAATGTGTGCACGGAGGTATATGGCAACACCACCACCACCACCAGCCGTCCTGTCGTTTCTTATGAGTACGAAACCAGGAAGAGAGTAGCTAGTTGAAGGGAGACAAGGTTTAAGCCATGACTCGGATACAAGAATAGCATGAATGTTTCTACAGTCAAAACTTGCCAACATATCGTGGAAATGGGCCGGAATACTCTGGGCATTAATATGAATCACGTTAAAATTCCTCGGAACATCAGAGAACTGCGCCTCAAGACTGTCTGTAAGAGACGGTATGCTCACCAAACTGTCATCGCTGCCTGCCGAAAAATAACTATTGTTAACACTGCTGTCATCAATAGACATAAATATTTCCTAATATTAATATATAAAACCCTATCTTATAACTAAAAACCAATAAAAAGTTCACCTGCCGGTTGCGTTATTACGTAGATTTTAAACAAAAAACTAGATGAGTGACCGGGTAACACTAGCACAACCAAAATAACTTATAAGGTGAAAAAATTAAACAGTTTATCAACAAGAATCATAAAAATAAAATATTATTCTAAATTATGTCTTTTACCAGTGCGCCGTTACCTAAAACGGAACGCACCCATAAAAACAATTGACGTCAAACTGACAGTAGACAGTGCTGACAGTGACTTATGCCAATTTTGCCTGACGTAAAATTGTAAACATAGTTAAAAATAATGTGAAGGTGAAAAACAAAACCTAATAAATATAAAATAATATTACCCGGCCCCTTAGTAAATATCACAAAGATGAAATCACTTTTTCACAGCAGCTGTACGTTTCAATCTTGTGGTCTTCATAGGACCAGCGTTCGGAACAAATCCCGGCACTGGCGCTTTGGGATCGCTCTGCTTCGGCTCACAAGGAATTGGCGCAATCTTGTCCTAGTCAGCAAAAGACTCGACCCGATGACGCGTATCATTGGCACCAAGAACATATACGCAGCCCGCCTTAGTCCAGCTCTTGGAAACGCCAAATCTTTCCCTTGCAGCTAAGAATATGTCATGTCGCCCCTTTGTTAAAAATTCGGACAAGGTGATGCCCGAACCACTTTCTTCCGAGTTACTTCTTCACGCTCAAACGGCTGAACGGATTTGAATGAAATTTGGCACAGAGATAACTTATAGTCAGGAATATATAGCACATAGGATACTTTGTATGCCGGGAATATGTACCCTCGTGATAATTTTCGACTTTCACGCGAGCGAAGTCGCTGGCAGAAACTAATAATATGATATTATAGAAAGAATTAAATTTCTCTTCAAGAAAGAAGTAGTCACACTTTGAGAGTGATTAGAGAGCCTAGAAAAAGTGATTTTCTGTCAGTTAACAGTGATAGTTATTGTTAAAATGTCCAAAATGTTTGGGACTGACATGTGCTACCGAAATGTCACATTACGTGGTAAATCCGAAATATTTTGAATTTCTGACTATCTTTGTTGCTGATAAAATATCACTTGGTAGTTTATCTGGTGTCCAAAGACAGAAAAATAAGTAAAACATGTATTTCAAAAACTTAAAAAACCCCGACACAAAAAAACTCTAAAACGCAAAAAAATAACCTAGTACTCGCGTTGGGAAACCAATTAACCATTTATATTTGGCTCTTTAGAGTTTTTGTGTAGGTGTTTAATTTAATTTTTGTTTCTTTTTTATCTATATATAATATACCTAGTAGTAGACACGCATCGATCAACAATCTATCGAAACACGTTATTATGACACTATATCTTGCGAAAAAACCCAGATACACAGAATAAAACGCGAATAACTTATGAACGGCGAAACAAATTTTAATCAAACAAAGGTAAGAACACTCTCAAAAAAGCCACCTTTCAAACAAAAAAAACTAAATTATAATCGGTTCATCTATTAAGGAGCTTTGATGCCACACACAGATACACAGCAACACATGTCAAACTTATAACAACCCACTTTTTCCGTCGGATGTTAAATATTATATACAAAGCCACATAGTTACCCACGCTTGCTTCATCAGAAAACGCCTTTGAATAAGTCTTGGCACATCAAGACTCAGAATTTCTCGAAAAACCTTATTATTTCTTCTAAAAATCTTCTTCTTAAACTCAAAACGACAGCGACATTAAAGCAAGAAAGATCTTCAACTACACGAAGTTAAATGAGAAAACTTTACGTAAGGAACACCTTAATATATTATAACAAACATTTTGAAGTTTAGTTACATGTTACATCACGAGGTTACACTCTACGGTGAACTTGGTTAGATGACACTGATTTGTTGGAAAATTTTACAGTACCTACTTTTACTTCTGAAGTAGATTTTCTTGAATTTGGTTAGACTAAAGGTTTACATCACTCTATGTTGTGGTCTGTTTTTAGCCACATAACCAACTCCACAGAGGTCTTTATTTAAAATAACCGTAGCCACTTTTTGAGTGGCAAACTACAATGAAAACTTTTAAATTGGTATACAAATCATTTGTTGTTTGGCTTTGTCGCTTCCTGACTTTTTCTTTTAGTCAAGAAGGCGCCTGAGTCGTTTTGGTACAGATTCTTTACCGAGCGCAGACGTACAGCACATTTTTACTGATTTGTTTCTGGAAACGACAACGCACCAACCCGGTCAAGACGGCGTCTTGGCATCTGTTTCCTTTCATACATTTCTCTATATCAGACCTTATATCATCATTTGCTCATTTTCTATTTAAATCATCTTTAACACAATCCATCCATCGTTTATTAAACTCAAATCTGTTTCCACGACATTTCAGGCCTACATGAAACAATTGACCAGGCCAACCAACTACTTGGGTACCGGAAAATGTCCATTTTTAAATTGCGGCAAACACAGACAAAGATGGTGGGACGAGCTTGGCGCTACATGCATAATTGTTTTACATATGCTGAAAATAGGAAAAAAGGAATGTTTTTACTCTGCAGTAAGACAGAACTGGCTGAAAATACTAATAGGAGAAAAACATGTGGAACCCTGGAGAACCACTTCTCGCAGACAGGAGCCTAACTCTGACTTATCAAAACTACATAATATTTTGGTTCCACTATGAGAGAGAAAAACTATATAGGATAAAGAGTACTATACTTTTGCCACAGCTAAATAATAATGACGTTGACACGTTGTAGTAATACCCTGACGATGCATAAGCGAGTGTGCATCTCCCAACGCCGCTACCGACCATTTGAAGTCAACCAATCAAATCAAACGTTTGCACGTTCCCGGATGACAGTGATGTGGAGGAGTACTTTGACGCCTAGGTGTACCTTTCCTTTGTTTATATGTAAGTGCCAACAAGCGTTTTAAAGCATTAAAGATTACGTTGAGGATAAAACGGCTTGGGAGTGAGCTGCTCCAATTAATTTAGTTTTTTTTTTATATTTTGCACCAAGAATTTTGTTATTTTTTATTTTTTTTCTAGCAATGACAAAAATATTTACTTTTTAAAGTATTCTATTATTTTATTTTAATTATTGTGAATGTGAAAACTATGTGGATCATTATTTTGTTTTTAATTTTAATTTATCTTAGTTTTTAATCATGGTCTGGCAGTTTGAGGAGTTTATGCAGCCTACCCGAATGTCCTTTCTTTGGTATTGATTGTCGAATCGTTGAGCTCCTTAAATTCTGAGTTGAGCTGCTCGGTTATTGACAAATGCGTGCACTGACTGGACAGGTCCACTCAATCTGGCTGGTTCTCCTCAAAAGATCATTTCAGACATCAGTCTACCATGGTCTTCACATGAACTAACCAAGATTTTGTCTGGACTTTAAAAGAGACTGTGACCTCTGAGTTTGTTTCGGCCTTTCTTCTCAGAGTAGTCAGATAGGAAACGCCATCCTCATCTAGTTTAAAAAAAAAATGTTAGACATGTAAAAGTGTTTGTACAAACCAACTTACAGAAACAAATCAAACAAAAAAAAAGTAGTTTGGTTCAGTTTAAAATATACCATGATGCTACTATCTGCATCTGCGGGTTGTTTACACATTATATAAATAAAGATAATTAAAAAAAACAAAAATCCCGACTGCTTAAGAATCGAAATAAAAAGACGTAAACAAGAAGAGAATCAATATAATAGCTTAAAGCTTAGGGAGCATTCTTACTGGTTCATTAACCTCGTCGGTCACCACTTCATATTAAAGGGCTCGTTGTTCAGCGTATGAAGACACAGCCGGCCGTTCTCCACACACCCTGCTGCCTGCGCCTTCACCTGTGCTACTGCCTACCTATCCGATTGCCTGCTTGTCCGTCTTGGTGTCTGCTAACCTGCCTACCTCGGTAATACCACGTCTTCCTGCCCGTCCTGCTGCCTGGTTAGCTGCCTAATTCCAACAACCCACGTCGTGCGAAGCCGGTCCTTAGTTTTTATTTACTATATCATTTTTCATAGTTTAAATTTATAATAAGTCTTAATTTTATTTTCTATTCGTAACGTTACAAGTTGGCTGACCAAAACCAGATGTGTGGTGTAACTTTAACTGGTAGATTAAGGAATGAGGTAATAAGACAACGTTGTGATTTAAAAGAAGATGTAGTGACTAAAATTGAAAAGGGTATGTTAAGATGGTTTGGCCATGTTGAGAGGATGAATGAAAGTCGACTAACGAAAGGTATTTACAAGGCAGACGTGAATGGAAACGCCGGGAGGGGACGCCCTAGAAAGACATACATAGATCTTATAGGTGATGTTCTTCAGAAAGGCCAAGTGCGCAGTACCCATAACCGGCGTGTGTGTATGACTAGATGTATGAATGTGTGTGAAGCAAAAGAAGTATGTAAGGATCGTAGCAGGTGGCGTTCTGTAGTTTCTGCCTACCACCATGGGAAAAAGGCGTGAGTTTATGTATGTATGTTTATGTGTTCTCAAAAAGTCGTTTTTTTATTAGGGTTCCGTAGCCAAATGGCAAAATACGGAATTCGTCATGTTTGTCTGTCTCTCTGTCTGTCCGTCCGTATGTCACAGCCACTTTTTTCCGAAACTATAATATAGATGTATTCTGTGAACCGCAATAAGATTTTCACACAAAAATAGAAAAAAAACAATAAATTTTGGGGGTTCCTATACTTGAAACGGAAACTAAAAAAATTTTTTCCATCATACCCATACGTGTGGGGTATCTATGCATAGGTCTTCAAAAATGATCTTTAGGTTTTTGATATAATTTTTTTCTAAACTGAATAGTTTGCGCGAGAGACACTTCCAAAGTGGTAAAATGTGTGTCCTTATTTTAAAGTTACAGAAAGTTAGAGAATGATAAAACTAAAAAAAAAATATTATGTACATTACCATGTAAACTTCCAACGAAAATTAGTTTAAACGAGATCTAGTAAGTAGTTTTATTTTAATACGTCATATATCGTAAACTGCAATTTACCAGGTACGGAACCCTTCGTGCGCGAGTCCGACTCGCACTTGGCCGGTTTTTTTTTAATTAACTTTTTTGTTTTTAACTTTTAAGTACACATATTTTTTCTAATTAGGTATATTTAAGAATATGTGTTATATATTTTTGAAAACCCCTCTTAAAACCCAAGGGGTTGAAAGAAAAATAAATAAGGCCCCCACAATTGGGTGGTGGGTGCGAACCCAGGCAGGCGCTTTACTTTGTGTAAATTATTTCATCACTACTGCTCTCAAAACGGTGAAGGAAAACATCGTGAGGAAACCGGCATGTCTTAGAACTAAAAAATCGAAGACATGTGACATCCACCAACATGCAATGGGCCCGCGGAGCAGATAACGGCCCATGCCTCTCACAGGGAGGAGACCTGCACGCACAATGGACCAAATGCGAGTCTAATTGCGAAAAAAAATAATTGAGAATTTTAATAACCATGAACTGATTGAGAATGATGTCTACTCATGTTATTTGAATAAAGATGCATTTTTTTTTTTTATATCTTATTGGTAGACTCGCGTTAGACCATTATCCCATCTGATTGTAAGCGATGGAGCACGTTGACCTAGAAAGTATCTATTCTCGCTTGACGTATAGGATCCCAGCTGTGCTATAGCTAGCGTCAAAATACGGACTCCGGCAGGAGATTCCACAAGCTATATAGTGTTGAAAGGTGTCTGGATTAAGCCAAATGTGGAAGGCGGAGATCCGGGTATTGTGGTGTTACTTGAGAGCCCTATATCTAAAATTGAATCAGGATTGCAAACCTATAGTTGACGCAGGTTGACTTAATAAAATGTGTTTCCAGTCAATTACAAAAGTTCTGTTGATTTAGACAACATCACTTGGTTGTGAACATGTACGCCATGTGCATCTTTTCGTACATAACATGATTCTTGCTTGCCAAAGGAATGATTGGTATGTGTTCCCTTACCATCTATAACACGTCAGCCTTCAAAACAAGATAGAACAGGCATATTTTGCTGCATGCTTTCATCGGCTGTCTTGCTTCGCTGTAAACGGCCTCCGCTGCTGTTGAATGCATTACTTGTAGCTCGATGTCGCCTCCAAAGTTATCTCTTCCTCTAGGTGTCACTCCTCTTTCGGCAGAGAGTATTTTGACGTCTTTCTTTGTCTTCAAACATCGTTTAATAATAATATAGAGGGCAAGCGCAGCGATTTCTCCCAACAACAAAGAAGTAACCGAGTAGAGATAAATGTCGTGACTTGACATGTCAGACGCCTTCGGTAAATTTGCAAAATTTTCGCCAATCTTGTGGTAGTTGCGTTGTAGTAATCTTCACAGTGTTGTTCCTCACTAGGTGATGATGACTTGTGTGGAATTTCCTCAGTTTCCCAAAATCTTGCCTTGTTTTCGAAATCGTTTAGTGTCACCAAGCAGTTGAATGTCTTTACATTCCCGCAAATAATCCAGCCTACTTTCGTTTGTTGAGCTACGGGGTATCTTTCACTCCTGATGACGCCGTTTAGGATAAGTTCTAAGTAGACGTCCGCGCCCAAGAGTAGATCGATCGGGCCCGACAGATTGAAATGTGGATCCGCTAGTTTTAAGTTTTTTCTAAATAGTCCCAGTTGCTGATTGGGAACGATGCGGTAGGTAAGTTGCTTATGAGTTTTTCATAATCAATGCTTCAAAGTTGAGTTTGTATTCTGAATGTATTGAGTGGCATTCTAAGTTCATTGCCCCTTTGCAGTTTCCGCTAAGGGTTCCAACACCCGATACAACAGCGCTCACTTTTCGTCGCTGTAATCGGAGGCGTTGTGCCGCGTTTTCCGTTATTAGGCTCACTTGAGAGCCTTGGTCTCTAGTAGACCTCTCAAGTTGATGAAGTTTCCATCAATTGTTTTGACTTTCAGAAGTACAGTTGTCAACAACACCTCCCTTTGTTCGTCCGTTATGTTGTTGACCCCATAGGAAGTCGAAAGGGTCGACGATGGGTTTTCCTCCCTTGTTTGTTGCTAGATAGTTCAGTTACATCTTCATGCATAAGTGTATGGTGTACATTGTGGCATAACAATGTACACGTCTTTCGTGATTTGCATTGTTTTTCTCCGTGGTTGAATAGGCAGTTTTACAAATATGCAAGTTGCGAATTGCGTCATTCCGTTCGTTTGTGTCCATAGCCAAGAATTGCTCGCAATTCATCAATACGTGATTAGTTTTGCATATTGGGCATGTTTTTGCTGTCGTGGAGAAGGTTTTTGGTGAGTTTTGTGACTTGTTAAAGTACGATGACCCCTGCGTTTTATTCTTGTAGTTGTAATTTCGGTTTTCTGATCCCTTATGAGGCTGCTTTTCCGATTTCCATGGTTTGTTTGATGACGAGAATTTTTGGCTACTTCCCTGCAGAGCTTCTAGTGATATGAACTTTGATTCTAAAAACTCGGCGAACTCTTCCAGGTCGGGCAATGCTTTGCGATGTTTGATTTCCTTTATATATTCGTTATACGTTACGCTATCTAGTTTTTGAATCGATACGTTAACCACGATCGGATCACCATTTGGTGATGTCTAGCCCGATGTTTTTGAGCCCGTTCAAGCACTCCATCATGACGTCATGAAGCTTCCGTATGCTTGCTGCGGTTGGTTGCTGAATACTAGGCTGATGCAGGAGTGTATTCATGTATGATGTAAATAACACCCGTTTGTTATCGTAGCGGTGGGTCAGCATCTCCCAGCAAGATGCATAGTTTTCAGCACTGATGCTAAGATGCTGAACCAGTTTCTCTGCCTAACCCTTCAGTTTTGTTTTCAAGTGTTGCATTTTTTGAGCCTTCGAAAGTGTCGGATTGCTGTGTACACTTTCGAGGTAGAGGTCTCTAAAAGTCAACCACTGGTTATAGTTTCCATGGAAATCCGGTATTTGATTTATTGGCGTAGATTTCTCATAATGTGCATTGTTACAGATGTTCTGTTGTAGTTTCCTTTTCAGGTCATCGAAGATTTCTGCTGTATTGTATTTCTGTTGATAAATTGAGTCCTCATCTTGTAGTAGGTAGTCTAGTTCCCAATTTGCCTTTTTGATATGCTCCCATTTAGTTTTCAGGGTGCTTAAGTCGTCTTCTAATTCCCATTTTTCCATCGGTATTGCCAATGCTATGTTTACCTTCTCCACAGTGCGTTCGAACGCTCTAAAGTTGCAGTATTGTTGACGCAAAAGAACTTGTTGCTTTTCGGCCGACTCGCTTGCTTCCCGGGGAGGTACGTGGAATTGGATGTCGTCGAAAGTAAATTTCAATTGTACCTTACTATGGTTAGGCGTTGCAGGAGGTTGTTCTGTCTTACCAGCAGATGCAGACGGCAATTCCGATTTACGTTTCAACATGTCTAGCAGCACTTCTTCATAAATCTTCTTAGTACTGTTGAAAATGTCGTCTTTGAAGTATTGAAGGTCTGTTGCTTCAGACTCTTCCAGTAGTTGATGGTTGTGAACAAACTTCTCCTAGTTATTGTTCAGCCGAAAAAGACGCTCCGCCAGGTACGCCAAGTTCTTCCTGGTGGGACTGTCCTTCTTGTAGTTGGTGCAAATAAGCTTCAAGTCTCTGAAGTTTGTTTCTTGATGGCTTATCAGTTCCGTTACGCTCTGAACCATGGTTATTAGTTATTTGTTTGACCGTTGGTGGAGAAGAGTTGTATCACCGCAGGTTCTAGTTCACCAAAGTTGCGAAGTTTCCGCAAGTTTTGGATATCAAGTGCTTTAGCACCCCACTAACGTAATCCGCTCTTCTGGGACTCCAGCTAGACCGATTCGCTAACGTTAACAGAGAGAATACGCACATGTTATATCCGGCTCGAAGGACCAGTTTTATGTAGGGCTCAGAGGTAGCCGGTTACTTACAGTTGAGTAGTTTGATATGAGTTGACGAAAACCACAGATTTCACCACAGTAAAGTTTATTCGTACAAGTTACACGAAAGTTAAGTTGGATGCTAATCCGCGATTATAGCGCTACGGCAGCAATTGGTCAACTAAATAAATATCATAGTAAAAGTAAATAAAACGAGTAGTTAAAAGTAGGTCGCGGCGTAAGCAATTTGCTTGTACGTGAACCGTACACACAGAATTCACTGTCATTGACATTCCTGGTCCATAACTTGCCATCAGGCGAGTTCAAAGTCAAGCTGGCTCATCACAAAATAAAATAAAATATCCTAATCATCGTGATGAAACTAACATATCTTAGAACCAAAAAATCGAAGACATGTGACATCCACCAACCCGCACTGGGCGCGCGTGGTGGATTACGGCCCATTCGCTCTCACAGAGAGGAAGCCTGTATCCCAGCAGTGGCAACATTAAAATTCTGATGATGATGATGATAGAATATCCTAATCTAACCGAACGCTGTACAGTACAGTTTCAGAAAGAAAACTTCATTTATAACATAAATATGAAAAGTATGTACAAACTACGTAAAAGCAAAAAAAACTAACAACCCCAAAATGTTTTCTTTATGTTTGAGTATTTCAACAAGTTCTACTTTATTCAGGCCGTAGGACTTGTTGGAAATTCCAAATACTTGTAGAACCCAGTAAATAGAAGGTCTCGAATAAAATTCTTAGAGAAAAAGGATCGTTATTTCTTTCTTCATGGATCGAAATTTTTAGGGTCGACGTAGGTTTGTGTACACATAGTTATTTCGTTTGTATATCTTTTCGTAATTATGCTTGGAATTCTATTGGTTCTTTTTGCCTTTATAAAGGCACTGTGTGAGATTATTTTCTTTTTTAAGGATCGAGATAAAGATTACGTAAACGTGTTTCCCGTTTTAAGGATTTCTTTAAAGAGACTGCTTAAATAGAACTGCGATCAACGATTCGTTTGCTTTGAACGGTGTTCATGACATTTATTTTGCTTTCAAATATTTATTTAGAGACTGCTAAATGCAGGTTGTCCTTTGTGTATTAAGATAGCTTAGAAAAAAGTCTATTCTTTCTCTATTGTTTCAAAATTTATAATTTAATAAGAAGATTGAGAAGCTTTATGTTATAAAACTGAAAAGGCAAAATTTGTCATTCCCTTTTTAAAACATTTTGCACGTGACAAGAAGGGCTGTAAAGCAGAAAATAAATAAAAGAAATATATATATTATTATTTTTTTGGGTCTCCTAGCACAGGTATTTATTATACTTAAAAGAAGGCCTATATGTAAGATTATTTATTTATTTATTTATTTATTTTATTATTAATGTACACACAGAAAATAGATACAGAAAACACATGATGACATAGGAGTACAAGGGTACTGCTTATTTCTTTAGAAATTTCTACCAGCAGACCCGCGAAAAGGAGATATGAAGAAGAAATGTAGACAAATAGTGTGTTAGAGCAGGAAGAGTAGAAAAGTGAACGACTAACCTAAGATATAAAAACATACACATATAGTATAAGTGATATATACTTAAATAAATACATAACTCTAAAATATATAGATACTGAATATATATACATATGCTTATAAAGATCAGATTTGAGAGGAAAGATAATGCTCTTTTAATCGTTTTTTAAAAAGCGAGATAGTATCTAGATCTCTAATGCTAGGCGGAAGTGAGTTCCACAATCTTACAGCATGGACAGAGAAGGAATATGAATAATAGCTAGTTTTATGAGGATGGGATTTAAGGAGGGATCTAAGATGTGACCTACATAATACATCTCTAGGGCGAGCATAAGAAAATCGCTCACGCAGGTAGGAAGGATAAGACGGGTTGTGTAAGATGTTGAAGAGGAGACATAAAATCCGAGTGTTCCTGCGAAGACGGATAGGGAGCCACTTGAGTTCCTTGCGAAGGTGAGAAACATGATCATACTTACGTAGACCATAAACAAAGCGAATGCATAAGTTTTGCAGGCGCTCAAGCTTGTTTAATAGCTCCTCTGTGGCATCCAGGTAGCAGGCGTCGGCATAATCTATAATCGGCTGAATAAGTGTTTGCGCCAAAGAAATTTTCGTCTTTAAGGGCAATAGACTCTGAAGGCACTTTAGCGAATGGAATGAAAAATGCACCTTCCGACTGACTTCGTTGACCTGTGCATGCCACGAAAGATTGGAGTCAATGATTACCCCCAGATCCTTTGCGGTTTCGGTAAATTCTATGCGCACACCGTCGAGATAAAGAGGCATCAAAGAAGCAACGTTAACCGCATTGCGAACGAATTTGCTGCCTATGACCATGGCCTGTGATTTACTTGGGTTAATTTGTAGACCAAATGACTTAGCCCATGAGCTGACACATGCCAGGTCCCGGTTCATAGCCGCAATAGCAGAACCAGCGTCGTTTAAAGTAAAATGTCGATACAGCTGCAAGTCATCTGCATAAAGATGGAAACTAGATGAGATTACTCTGGTAACAAAGTTAATGAAGATTGAAAAAAGAAGAGGAGAGAGAACGCTACCCTGTGGAACCCCCTCAGTGAGGCTACACCAATCAGAGAAGAACTCATCAAGGCGAACACACTGAGAACGTCCCCGAAGGTAAGAATTGAACCATGCTACAGCGGAAGAAGAAAAATTGATGGATTCCAGAACACCAAGCAAAATGTCGAAATCCACTGAGTTGAAGGCACTGCTAAAGTCAAGCAATACAAGTACAGTAAGGGACTTATTCTCCATAGCCCAGCGGATATCGTCAGTTACTTTTACAAGTGCAGAAACAGTGCTGTGACCCGTACGAAAACCGGATTGAAAGGGAGATATTAACGAGTTTGACGTCAAGAAATATGATACTTGTCTATGAACTAAGTGTTCAAAGACTTTAGAGAGAAATGGAAGAATAGAAATAGGTCTAAAGTGCGTTAATAAAGAAGGATTGTTAGTTTTAGGTAAAGGTATGATGTGAGCCTGCTTCCAGACCGTCGGAAAAGAGCAAGAGGTAAACGAGTGATTGAAGATGTGAGTTAGAACAGGAAGCAATGATGGGAGGATAAGTGTAATCATCCTGGAACATAACTTATCATTACCGACTGCTGAAGAAGTTATTGCCAAAACAGACTTCTTAACGTCATCCTCAGTAACATCGCTAAGGTTAAAGGTCGGGCATTGTGGCAACGGCAAACTGGAAAGACGCTCTAAAGTTGCTGCCTTAACACGCCTATCAAGAGAAAACGGAAGACGAGAGAAATGATTGTTGAGATCATTAAGGTTCACATCCTTGCACTGATTGGTAGGCGATTTGCCTATGCCTACAGACTTAAGGAATCTCCATATATCGGAAGAACTGCGGTTATTGAGTTGTTCATGGAAGTAGCGCCTCTTAGCATCCTGACACAGATGACTGCAGCGATTACGTAAAGATTTGTAATAAGCGAGATTCAGGTCTGAAGGTCTGCGCTTATATCTGCCTTTGGCTTTGTGATTATATATTGTAGAAGTTTTTAAAGTTAATTGAAATAAATTTATTTTATTTGTCTGTCAGGTTGTTGCCTCTCATTAGTCGTACATCATATTTCGTTTTTTTTTATTAACATCCATTACGTTATGTTTGTTTTCTCTTGTTTTCGAAATATTGTTTTATTCCGAGGGCAATTGTTTTTTCTTTTATTTTTTCTGTTTCCAACAGAAGGTTAACTTCTATGTAGGTTATTTTTAAACTCTCTTATTATAACTTTTGTATTCCAAATAAAACTTTTTCACCCATTTATAGATTTCGTTTTTTTCACAAACTTCTGTAAAAGACGAAAACATAACGTTACATGAAAAAAAGGCGCTTTGATAAAACTAGTGATCTTTTTGCTCCAAAAATAAAGAGTTATTTTGGGTATATTCAGTATTTTTCACAGTTTCTATACATAGGACGACCTTTTTATTTTTCTTCTTAACAAATTGAAAATCATTACAGCTGTTTAACTCTCATAAAAAGAGAAAAGATATTAAGACAAATTGTAAAAACTTAAAATCGCTTGAGGTAATCTTGAATGTAACTTTAATAGCATAAGTCAGCAATTTTGAAGCTAAACCAACTTTAAATAACATTCCGTCTATAAAAACTGTGAAGGAAAACATTGTAGGAAACCAAAATTACCTAAAAATTCAAAATATGTGTAGCATCAATCATCACTGGGCCTGCGTGGTGGGTTACGACCCACTCATTCATCAAAATAAATCTTGTTTACTAAAAGGTAGGTAATGAAAAGAACTATCAATATTGAATACATCATAATCAATTCAAATTAGAACAGTATCCTATGTTTGGTTATTACTCTTTGCTTATATTCTGACACCCTTTTACCCATGATTTTAGGTGTTAAATAGTCTCTCACATTATTCTGATTAATAATTTACCAGTAAGAATATTAGATATAACATCATGCCTATCTATAATAAAGTAGTAAGCAGCGGGGTATTTGCGTAGCACGCAATCAATGGTTTAGCCTTTCATTATGAAAATTCAATAACATATTATTGGGGATAATTTTTCAAACAAATGATGCAATGGATAAGAGATTTCCTTCAAATAATTGAAACATAATAACCAATATCTTGTGAAAAACACACCTTTTTTTTATTTAAACATAAAATGAAACGACAAATTGTGTTCAAAAATTCCATAAAACTTTAAAAAATCTTGATAAATAGAAAAATTGTGTTTTAGTTTGAATAAGCCTCACAAGTTTGTGAAATAAGTATTTGTTATTTGGAATCTCCATTACATGGACAAGGTTTCTATCAAGATGTTTTTTACCATTTATGAGTATAATTATTATGAACAGCAAAGTTCAGGTAAAATTTGTACAAAAACCGGCCAAGTGCGAGTCCAACTCGCGCACGAAGGGTTCCGTACCATTATCGCAAAAAACGGCACAAAAATCACGTTTGTTGTATTGGAGCCCTACGTAAATATTTATTTTATTCTGTTTTTAGTATTTGTTGTTATAGCGGCAACAGAAATACATCATCTGTGAAAATTTCAACTGTCTAGCTACCACGGCTCATGAGATACAGCCTGGTGACAGACAGACAGACAGACGGACCGCGGGGTCTCAGTAATAGGGTACTGTTTTTACCCTTTGGGTACGGAACCCTAAAAATGCAGATTTTTGGAGGCTTACACTGATTTGAATTTTGTTTCTGAATTTATTTATGTGGTTATTCTGTTGGGTTTATAACTTTTTGGTATAACAAATGTGCCTTCTAGCCATGTTTTATTGTTTTTCAGAAAATAATCTTCTTTATCTAAGAAATTACTTAAATCAATATCGGGAATTTTCGGAAAATAAAACAAAACAGCTAAAACATAAAAAAATAAGAATAAATAATGCCTTTAAAACAGCACTTGCTAGAAAAATTGTATTTAATAAATCTTGAGTTATTATTACAAAAAAATATATAAAAAAGGATACCCATTTACCTGCTTTATCACAATCCATAGCTTTTACTTTATTTTATTGGCGAATTTTATAGAAATATAATCAAAACTTTCGGTTACGCAGCTAACACCAAACACTGATACATGCACTCAGATAAACGATCAAGTTTAGACAGACCGTGTCGCACAGTAATTCCGTAAAATAAACCATTAAGTATTGTTTAGGTTTCTTAGATCTATTAGCTATCTGAGTACTCTTCTTTTTTCTACCTGCTTCGAATTTTAGGAAATTGAGTTTTGGCCGGCCAAATACCCTATCATCAACATCAACATCGGGAAATCAGCATGTATTTCCCTTAGATTAACGATGTTTTAACCGTGTAGGCAGGGAGGTGAGTACAATCGTGAAAATTAAATCACACAAATTATTCGATCTACTGAGTTTATTCAAATAGTCACAACTCACATTCTATTTTTTTATGTTTTTATTAACTTCTGTTTAATTGTTTTTACTTCTTGACATTATTAATTGTATTATTTGACATCTGAAAATCAATTAAAATATTTTTTGTTTTAATTAATTGAAAATTTACTATTTGAAATCAAAATATATTGGACACCTAATTTGTAAGGTTAATTCATTATTTCACATCTAATTTTTAATGATAATTTGTTATTTAACATTTAATTTTTAATGACATTTTAATTGATTGACAATTTATTTTTGCATCTATTTTTTTCTTTAAATTATAAAGTAAGGTATATTTAGTAAAGTCTAATAATGGTTCTTCTTATAATTTGTTATTTAATGATTTAATGTAGCACTTGTTGTTTCACTGTTATTTTTCAATGAAAATTTGCTAATGATATTTGTACGCTTCACGGCAAAACATAGAGAATCTACATAATATTATAACAACTCACACACCATGTACTTACCTACGTTTACAAATAAAGATTCTGATTCTGATTCACAGTTACAATCTCGCTTAGTAATATTACGAATCGACAGTGATTCTATGACGTCTCAGCTCTAAGGTGGTTGGTACTCAAACAAATAAAAACCAAATATGCTTCTAGTTGAAACGAATGTTGTACAAATATTTTACATGAAACGACTGACTACCTCCTCAATCCTTTGTAACAATATACTCCTTGGTTTGTCTGTCAGAGTGTGTATAAATCATTTATCAAATAAAATACTCAAATTTCATCGTCCTCATTAATAATTCCATTCATTCAATATTTATCTTTTCATCAACTTCATCTTCAAAAGATCCTACTGAAATTCGAAATATATAAAAGGTGGCATAATTTGGATTATTTGGATCATTGTCTAGAGGTAAACGGTCCGTAAGATGATTATCGAAGGTATCATGGACAGCGATTACTTTAATGCTATAACAATGATTAGGTGAAACGTAACAATGGTGGTGAAATAATTTACACAAAGTAAAGCGCCTGCCAAGGTTTGAACCCACAAGGCCACCACTGCATTAAAAAAAAATCAGTTTCGTAAAATCACAGATGGTTTCAAAATCACGCTGGCTATTCAAAGAAAAATCCAGGAAATCATTCATTCAAAGTTAAATCGAGTCGAAACGTTTCACCTAATCATTGTAATACCATTAAGGTAATCGCTGTGGATGATACCTTCGATAATCATCTCACGGACCGTTTACCTCTAGGCAATGACTCAAATAATCCAAATTATGGTACCTTTTATATATTTAGAATTTTGAGAGGATCTTTTGAAGATGAAGTTGATAAAAAGATAAATATTGAAAGGATGGAATTATTAATGAGGACAATGAAATTTGAGTATTATATTTGTTAAATGATTTATACACACTCTGACAGACAAACCAAGGGGTATATAGTTACAAAGGATTGAGTAGGCAGGCAGTCGTTCCAAGTAAAATATTGGTTGGTACTACATTCATGTAGACTAGAAGCATATTTGTTGTTCTTTATTTGTGGTATGCTTGCGTTTGACCACTATCTCGCCTGATGTTAAGCGATAATTGATTCTACCGTCCATTCGGAAAAGTAGGTCGTTCTGGAGAAGAATGGACAAGAAACTCCAGAAGTAACCTATTCACTCTTAACTTATATTGTAGCTACCAGGAAACAAAGACTGCAGCAGGGAGTTACACTCCTTAGCTGAACGCGTAATGAAATTAAAAAGCAAATCTGGGTAAAGGCTAGACAGATAATGAATAAATTTTTACACAAGTTTGGTGATGAACCCTTATTGTATTTAAGAAAGTTTCAAGTCCCTAAGATAATCATGAATGGATTTTCTTCGATTTTATTCTTTTTGTCAAAATCTGTGTCAAATCTCATGTTTTCGTCGCTTTTACTGTTTTTCTCAGACATAATATATATTCAAACGTTCTCCTTGTAACCTATACCTACCCTACCAATTTTTTTTTTGAACTACTAATCGAAATCTAGTTCATTCTATGATATCCTGTCTGTTTATCCAGTGAACGATTCAAACTGCTATAACGTTTTTAAGAGTCAACCATTTATCATACGGCTTGCCCAAATACTCGTACCGTTCAACGTGAAACGAAGCAAAAATGTTTCCCGAAATTTATTTTTACACACAATCCAATAAAAGTCTGGAACACAAAGGGTTAATTAAAACTCCGTACCCGTTAGGTTCGAGAGAATAGGTTTTAATATCCTATCAGGCTTTGAGTTTGGTTGTACCCACGTCAGATGTAACTTTATGCTGTGGGTTTGTTAATTTGTGTCACGTTGTATGATGGTTATCACTCTTGTATTTTTCCTGAAATACGTTTTGTGTTGAAGGTGGCTTATAAGTCCGTAAGTCTACGTACGCACTAACAAGCTGTTTACTTAGTACCTATAACCCCTGTGAGTCCTCTAGAGCCGAGCGTAGTGGAACCGACCTGTCCTCCACACCACAATTCCTGGCAAATTACCAATCAGCACCCCTCCTCCTCGCGTCGTTTTCCTCATTAATGAAGGTTGTGATTCCCCTGACAGGAGATCAACTTTTTTCTGACAATGATTCTCCATCTGTGACTGTCCTTGGCAACGTGGAGTGCATCGTCCAGCTTAGTGTACAGCGTTGCATCCACACACTCCTATAATTATTATTTTTTGCGATTTGTTTGCTCTTGATTCAAGACTTGGTCAGAGATGACAGAGACAACGTCAACGATGGAGTGAGCTTACAGACGTATGAGCTACCAGAGGAAGCCTGTACAATCTTAACTTTGAAGAGATTCGGGTTGAATGCGTTCAGATTTACAGACGCAGGTTGTGAGTTCCACTCTTTTGCTGTACGCATTATGAAGGATTTTGGAAGCGCTTGGTGTGGATAGGTGAAATGGCAACTAGGTCAGGATAGTATTTTGCAATGCGCCTAGATATCCGATGGTAGAAGGGGCTGGTAGGATGAGGTCATGGAGTTCTTGAGCGCACTCACTGAATTAAAGGCTGTAGAAGTTTTTAAACCAAAAGAAGTTTCATGACCTGATAAACTGATACTAGAAATTATTTACATATTTTAATTTAACGTCGATTTAAGGTTTTTCCATTATTTATCATCGTTTAATATAAATGGCATAGATTCATTACTTTCCTGTATCGGAGTATCGATTTTCTGAACGGCTTGACATAATTATATAGATATTTGATGATCAAAGTGATAAGTTTATTTTAATACTTAATTGATTTACAAAATATATATATGATCTATATTACCTAATAAATTCATACCAGACACCAGATATTGATACCTCTCAGATGTGGCCACTTACAGTCACCCAAAGGATAATGGAGAGGGCTATGCTCGGCGTATCCTTGCGTGATCGAATAAAAAATGTAGAGATTCGCAAGAGAACCAGGGCTACTGACATAGCCCGAAGAATAGCAGTGCACCGGGGCACCACTGCTACTATAGGATATAAGTACTTCTACAAACTCCTTTACAATCTTTAATAGAAAACCTGTATGTATATACCCTACCTTGACCTTAAATCACGATCACACCCCAATCCTCTTACATCGGTACCAGTTTATCACAAAAACCAAATTCACAACCTACTTTGTAAACATGGCGCAGTCTCAGCCATTTTTTATGCAACCCAGCCTTTCATTTAACATAGTGCCGTAACCTTTACAATTGGACAAAAAATTCCATTCCGAACGCTCCCAAACCACTAGTTAGCAAAACTCAGAACATTAATCTCCGTTCTACTCGGATTTTCTAAAGTTAGGGGCAATTTTCGGCGGAAAATCGGAAACAATTTGGAATAACAACAAACCTCATAATTTTGCCCCCTCACCTTTGCTCCCATTGTTGTCCGAAATCGGGATCCTGAGTTTACAATTTCGTGTTTACATTACATTTTCAATTGACTTGTAATTGTTTTTAGAAATTCAATTCAATTAATTTATTGCTTTTGTTAGTGGGGGTATTGTGTTTCGAGGAATGATACTACCGCCTACTTGCCGCAAATTATGTAAATGGGTGAAGGTACGGCTGACGGTATTTGAATTTAATAACCGCTTACAATCATAATCACCGTTGAGAGACTCAGAAGTTTTTAATGAAATGAATAAGAGAGGTAGATAAATATTGTTTATAAGGTTCAGAACTTATTCATTTTAATTCAGTCAATCTTAGAAAATAATCAGCGTGTATAACAATATTCTCATGGCTAGGACTCGAACCTTTTCACCCGGAGCGGAATGACTGTGACGATTGCTAGATGTCACGATGTTGTCATTCACCGTTTTTAGACCATTGAAGAATGTATCATCATCTTCCTGCCCTTATGCTATGTTACTTGGGGTCGGCGCAACACTTTTTCTTCTTCCATACTGTCATGTAAACTGTCACGCTATCACTGACTCTCTTTTCTTTCAATCACTCCTCATGCATCTTTTTTTTGGCCTTCCCGACCAAGCAAACGAACGATAATAAAAAAAAAAAAGCGACGATATAAAAACAATAAAAAGTGTAGCTCTGCGTATCTGCCTCTGGTCTTCTCTCCAAGTTCTTAATACAAATACATGCTCACCAAATATTAATAAAAAAATTATAAAATCTAGACTCAATCATACAAGTAACCTAATTACGGAATAATAATAAAAGAAAAGCTAAGAAAGTAAAAGACATCTAACTGAAACAACTTGGAACTAATAACAAAGTGGATACAATTACCAATAAAATTAGAAGCGAAATTTCTGTAATAATAGCGAAATTTCTGTAATAATAGCGAAATTTCAAGATTTCGTAATACGAAGTTGGAAGAGTGTTCTTAAGGCCTTTGGGGTACTTAAAACAGATGTTCGAAAAAAGTATGTTGAGATAGCTGTGCCTGTAACTTCTTGTTAACAAATGTGGGTTCGGTTGGTACAACCCTTTTGCCCTTATAATGTCGATACGCCGACATATTTGAGCGTTCGGCCCCCTCATGATATAACCGAACAGTTTCCCTGGTTAAAGAGAATTTACTATCGGTATTTATCATAAGAATGTTCTCATTTTTGTTCAAGACATGCGCTTTATTTATATTTTGAAAACTAGCTGCTTCCTGTGACTTCGTACGCTTTTTAATTTTTATACTAGCCCGAATTACTCCCTATTAATTCAGCTCCGCGGCGTCTCCCAATGAAAATCCCGTCAAAATTGGTCCAGCTATGTTGGATATTAGCTTTTACTAACAGACAGACATAATAAAACAAAATGGATTTTATTTTTATTTTATATGCATTAAGTAAAAAAAAAAACAGAGATTTTGATATTACAAAATGACACTTCAAATTTTATTAATTAGTTCATAAATATTTTGGTTAGAAATATTTATTTTCAGCTGTATCGGTAATAGTTGCACGACAAGAGACTTACATACTCGTGAATTGTATAACTGGTTTTTTATGGCACTACTCCAACGGGAATATTACTCTAAGTGCTTGGTTAAAAATGGTAACAATGAACGCAGTTCCACCTCCGTTGCGAGGAAAACACAATGTATGTTTACCAAAATAGAATATTCACATGGAAACGTTGTTTTTATTGCCTTAAGTTATATTGATAGAGTCTATTGGAACTTCAAAAGAGACAAATAGAGCCTCAAAGAAAATAGAACATAATAAATAAACAGTAGCCGAACTAATAACTGTAGCTATTATATATATGCAAAGGATTAAAAACTTCTCATTTATATATATATGTATGTGTCGGGTTTAGTCAATAGTACGGACGTCATAACAAATCGCAAGTACGCCATCTGGCGGCAAAGCAAGAACAACTACGCTTTGGCGCGCTTTCTCTAACCACTTGCATGGTGGGGATAGTAGAATATGGCAGTTGTGTACTGACAGCCTTAGAGCTATCACGTCGTAGAATCAGTGTCGATCCGTAATATTAGTAAGCAAGATTGTAACTGGGAATATTTGAATAAACCCAGTGTATCGAATAATTTATGTGATTTCATTTGCACGATTGTACCCACCGACCTGCCCACACACGATGTCTTAACCTAAGGGAATACATCCTGACTTCTCGATGGTTTACATCTATCGGCCAGCCTTGATGCGACATATGTATGTATGTAAAAATGTCTAAAATTCATCCTTATTATATATGTCACGTCGAAGTACCTATGAATCATAGGACCGCCATCCATTACCCCATTGCCTAGAGGCAATTCCTTTATTCTTAATAGGAACGGGTGAACTTCAATAACACACAACACTGGATTGAAACTCAAGAGTGTTTATTTGACTTAGTTACAGACACTTTGAGTTTTCAAATGAACTTGAAGTTAAAACCACATCGTGTGGCTTGCTAGATCGCAAAGCCCTAGTCGATCGCTGGAGGAGATCTAGCAAGAAACTCCAGGATACTCATTTAAATGTTTTTATAGATTACACAATCACTTTATGACAATTAACGTTACATGTTTATTAGGTTTTCAAACATCTATTCAATTACATTTATTAATCAGTTCCTATTTTTCACACACAGTCCGCGCGATGCGCGTTCTAAAGGCGGAACTTTCATATTGTTTTTGTTTAGACACTAATTACTTGGATAGTTGAGTAAAGCTAGCAAACAATACTAAAATGCTGATCAGTTAACTATTTTAACATTAAACAACCCCAATACTCACAAATACAAAGTTGTTTGTAGTTTATTATTGAAATAGTCATCTAATAACAAAACAATTCAAGTTTCCGGTGATCTGCAAATCTTACTAATTAGAAAGTTTCTCATTATCACATAGCTGTGTAAAATAGTCTTATAACTTTTTAGTATTTAATGATTTACTCAAATTTGTTTAGTTCTCGTATTAAATTATTAAATCTGGGTATTGGTCATAGAAATTATAACATCCGCCATTGTTTGGCAACTTAATAAGAATAACATAATCAAACACATTTACTTCGTCAAATGTGCAATAGTTAAAATGAGAACAAATCCAAAAGTCCTACAATAAGTGTTCCTGTTTTATTTAAACAGCTCGTATTAATTAAACATTGAAATTAGCATAACAATGATCATTCGAACAGATTAATAACTGATTCCACAGAGAGCCAATAGATGGCGCTGAACTCAAAACCCAACTTAAATAGACATTGACACTTAAAATGATTAATTAGGATAATAAATTAGCAAATTCACGCCTACGCGGCGACATATATGAATGAGTACGAAAAGGACACCGACTGTTACGTCTCATCATCGACATTTACGATCTCCTTCGTATAGATTACAACAAAAACCAATTACTATGAATCATACAATATCCTGACTTCGCCAACTCAAGTAGCTAATGAAAAAACTTTTCCCAACAGCGATTCGAGTGATCGGCTCTTGTTATCCAAGTTTTGATCTTATGAAATCATTTGACCTTTCTCGAGTGCGTACATGTTCATTAATTTAGTGTCCATTTTCTTGGTCCTGTTATATTCAATTTTGTGTCCTAGTCCTTCCAAAGTTTTTAAGAGATTGATATTGGAAGTTCAATTAGTCTTAAAAAGTTGGTCTGTTAATTCAAAAGTCTTTCTTTGGGTGTCCTTAAGTAAGTTTCTGGGACATGAAAAGTTCGAACGCTTTATTTACATCGCCATTTTCATACGGATTAAATTTGCCTAGACTTTATTTGAGTCGATTTGTAATAGTACATGCTGCAAATATCGATGTAGTTGCTAATTATGGGCTCCAAAATACTAAAGTAATTTTAGTTACAATTCACAGAACTGATAGCCAATAGGGCCAAAAGGTTTTGGAGATAACCCACTTTCTGAAATATACAGTGATGAAAGGCTGGACAATATGGACATGGAATATGTTGTGGAAATGTAATCAAATTAGTGAGGACCACCTAACTAGAAACAGGCCCTATCCATAACCTAATAAAACTCGTTCAAACACTAATCATGAATATAGCATTACATATTCATTCGCAAGTTCGCAGATTCGTGCCGAAGGCGAAAAGTTTTATTTCCTTCTTTATTATTCACGAAGACTTTTGTATTTCCTCTTGAAGATAAAGTAACGAGGGTTAGCGTTCAGTTAGGAAGAAATGCACAGATATATTGGGGTCGGTGGGTCGACAGCGCGAAGTTGGTTCTGGACAGTATCTTGAGTCTGCGTGCCTGGGGGCACAGAATTTGCGACGTCGAATGACCAGTTACGCGTAATTTTGTTTTCTCGATTGTTTTTCGGGGTTTTGTTGGGTTCTTTGTCATTTTTGCTGTTGTTGGTTTTTTATTATAGAAGTTTATATACAGAAATGTTATAACACAAACCACATTTGAATTAAAATCAGAGAAGACAGGTGCGTACTACTAACAATCGGCGAGCCTTTATGACCAGAAGTACGTAGGTATACGTACAATTAAAGCAAGTAGGATTACGAGATCCTAGCAGATGTCGTTCAGTATGTTTGTTTATTTATATATACTTTATTGTAAACCAAGGTAAAAACAATACAAAAAGACATCTTAAAACAAAAACAAACATACAACAGGCGGCCTTATCGCATTCCATGATCTCTACCAGGCAACCTAGAATGGAAATAGACATCCTGGACACAATATGGGGTTGTACTTAGTACAAATTTTTCAAAATATAAGTATATAGAGTAAGTACGTACTAAAAATATAATACAAAAAGAATTATCATATGTACATACATCCAACTAAATATACAGACCAGAAAACAATTCAGCTTTATACAAGATTATGATCACAGTGACAAGTAGTGCTCCTTTACAAGTCTTTTAATTAAAAACGGGCACTGATTGCGCGCGTTTTTTAGTTACAGGCAATGCATTCCATAGACGAGTGGCCTGGATAGTAAAAGATTTTTCTAGGAAAGTAGTGGAATGCATTGTCATTTTAAGTCATATATAAACTGATATCGTTTCTTTGTTCTCGTAGTATGTTGTGTATGTATGTAGTAAGTATTAAAAATGTTACTAGACATACATAAATAATTTCACGCCTGTTTCCCCGAAAGGTAAGGCCCTACATCAAAAATACACCCGTAGTATATAGCGCAGTAGTAGTTCTTAGAGTTGCTTTTTAATCGGCGAATCTTTTATTCATTTATTCAAAATAACGTAAATAACACCTTAACAGCTGACTGACATTAGACTGGAAGCCGACCCCAACTTAATTGGGAAAAGGCTAGGCAGATGATGATGAACAACTATAACGCCACTTCAATGCTTCAATGTTAATACCACAATGCTGCCGTGGTATAACTAAAATGCCGTTATCTGACATCTGGTCGATTTAAAAAAAAAAATATCTATCAATAGATATCTTTTTTTGTCATTAATATAGCATCAAAAGTAAAAAATCGACCAGATGTCAGATAAAGGCATTTTAGTTATACCACGGCAGAATGATGATACACATGCATCAAATTATATTGATTACCAAATACAATTAAAATACAGTAAAATACGATTTAAAATACAATTAAAATACACTTAAAATACATTTAATCTTAAATCTTGGAGATTCAAAGTTGACTGCTTTGTTTTACTATAATGAAATAAACATCAATCAATATTCTATTCATTGTTCACTCTTAGTCAATTTCACTTACAAAGAAAAACAATGTAAAGGATTGGAGTGGGTAAGCAATAACAACTTCCCCCAGAAAGTTTTGATGAGATTGACATATTCATATGAGATGGGGAGAAAAATATTATACCTGCGTTATTCAGTCGTTTCTCTTCCGGTGTCAAAAACAGCTGGGATATTTTTTGAATTGTGTTTGGCTTGCGCATTTTTCAGAGATTTAATAAAGGGTTACTTGTTATGTTAGGCTCAGCGTCTGCAACGAAAACTATTATAAAATGGATGTGACAAATTTTCAAATGCATGTTGGCTTCTGACTTGCTGAAAGAAGTTGTAACAGCCTTACGCATTCCTTGACTGACATTCAATTTGTTACTCATTAATCATTTATTTTCAGAAATCTGGTGTTAAAAAATTAAGCTAATATTAAACAGAACATGTTTTATTCGTTAAGGTAAAAAATAAGCTATGCTATACAAACACTGATCCGAATACAGAAAAAAATATATTTAAAAAGTTGCAAACTTATCGTTGCTTCTACGCAAGGCAAGTCGCGGGCATAATTTAGTATAATAATGCTCATACGAGCATGTTGTCGTATTTCATCAGTATGTACATAATATACCATATCATATAACATAATGATTCTCATCAATGAAGTGCATTGATGCAGTAATGATGCAATTATCATTGACATACAATTCATTTCACTTTATATAATAAAGTGAAATGAAGCATTGGAGCAGCCACGAACACGGGCAGGTACTTTCCTGTATGTAATTTAATTCAACACATCTGCTCTCAAAATGGTGAAGGTAATATTTAATTTGATACCTATCAACAAATTCGAAGACGTGGCTGATTACGCCCTATTTCCTGTTGCAAATTGAGAAGAAGCCAATGTCCAAAAAATAGTGTGACTATAGGCTGATGTAGAAAAAAAACAGTAGGTGTTTTAGAAGCAAAAAAATCGAAGATGTGGGTGATCACTGCCTATTTTCTTTTGCAAATTAAAAGGAAGCCTATATCCTCCACTAAATGGTGCCAAATCGACTGGCTGTACGTCTCGCATTCGGTGGATGCCTGCAGCGTTGACCAGGTTATTGGTCTACCTAGTAGGTGACTTAAACAAGATACATTAAGGGTAATAATATAATCATTGATATTTTTATTTTTTTGTGTACCAGGTTAAAGAAATGTAATGTTTGAATTGTATTTTTGCGTCATTAGATTAATGAAAAAGCCACTGTTTGATATACATGTGGGCGATACACTAAATTCATATTTTCGCAAAAATCAGAAAACAAAAAGTTTCATCGCGAATTTATTACCTTTTCATGTCGTAACGGATTTCCCTTCGCCCCTGAGGTGCTTCATTTATTATTGGTACAGATTATGGAAAAGAAATATGAAACCATCACGTCTTTAACCTCTATAATAAGTAAAAAAAATCGCACAAAGTTATGCCATCAGTTATTGATGGTCTAAGTTTTGTCCAACTTCGTCCATTATACTCAGAGACTGCTTGACAAGACCTCCTGATCGTTATTAAACACGGCCACTATAACTTGGAACTATTCCCCCCCTCTGTTCCAAAGATAAGTCCTAATAAAGGAAACAGATGCAAACTTAGTAGGGGCTCTTGCGAAATTGGTTTCCTTCATCCCCTCAAGTGTAAAATCTATTAAACTAGGAGTGAGCATTTGGTTTAAACGACTTTTTTTTGTGATGTTGTCATTGTAAATGAAATATGGCTCGTGACGGAAGAATTAAATGATGATTTCCTTAGGACCATTTATTACAATAACCGTCTTCTATTTCCAAGTATTTCTATCGCAGAGTTAAGTATTTATAAGGTATAATATTGAATTTAAAAGCACAATTAATTCAGCTTCGTAAATTTTCTTTACCAGCGTTTTCTCGGAAACGAATGCCGGAAGAATAAGAGGAAAACTATAAATTTGATACTGAGAAAACTGTATAAAATTAGAGTATTTCTGTCCATCCAAAATGTTTTATTACTTCAGTGAGTTTAAATCTTGGATATTTTATTTACTGTCTGCCTCATTGGGCTAGTGGTCACGAGCGTTACTGCTAAGCATGAGACCATGCTTAGGTTAGTAAACGTTTTTTTTCATAGCCATGTTGTCCAAACTAAGAGAGAGAAATAGTCGCCTTCCACATATGTTATACTGTAATTTACTTTAACGCATATATGTATTTAACTAGTGGACTTAATTGTGGTGTATTTCTCTTCAACCAACTATCAGCGAATCAGTGTATGGAGTTACGACCCGTACGTTAAATGGCAATAAGCACCTGTTATATCCGACTCCAAGGACCACTTTTATGTATGGCTCAGAGGTAGCCAGTTATTTACAGATGAGTTGTTGGATATGAGTAGAAAAACAGACATTGCGATAATTAAGTTTATTTGTAAAAGTTACACGAACGTTCCGTTGGATGCTACTCTGCGGTTATAGCGCTACGGCAGCTGTTGGCCAAGTAAATAATTATAATTATAAAAGTATGAAAGAATTTTGTTTAGCGAAATGTAGGTCAGAAATTTGCCTGTACGTGAACCGTACAGGTTCGATTCGCGGGTTGAGCAAAGTGTTATAAAGTTTTTCCATCAGAAAATTCTCAATAGCAGCCTGGTATCTGGGTTTATGCCCAGTTACTTACTAACTTAGGCTTGTCTCCTATTACATGGATCTTGAACATAACTGGCAAAATCCAAAATTACTATCAAAGATCTACAAATGACAGCTCACAGAAATCTTGATATGTATAGATGGTCACCCATCCACGGACTGACCTCGGCAAGCGTTGCTTAACCTTGAAGATTGACACGTGCGGCTGTTATTATTTAGCCACAAGCTTTTTATATTGCTAAACCAATGAATAAATAACTGTTTTCACTTTGCCATTTCAACATATAAGTTACAGAATTATACAAACATCCATCCATTAAACATTATAATCAACAACAAAAATCTAAAAATATATAAATCCAAAACAAAAGTTCCAAAAATAAAACAAAAGCCACTCCCCACCACAAAATTATTCACACAACATTCCCTAACAAGAAGTAAAAGTGTGTCTTGAAAATTAAATAAGTAACGAAGAGAATAAAACACCTTTTTCTCTGGTCCCGGTTAATCTAATCGTGTAGGGCCTGATTAATTCAGGTATACCTTGCATTATGTAACGTATACCGGTATACGTACGCTCAAGGTAAATTCGTACCTGAGGGATCCACATGAATCTATTGTTTCATTCTATAAGTAGTACCTGTATGTGGATTATGGTAACAGGAGACACGAATTATATTCCCTAGGTAGGGTTGTGTAAGGTTTTCTGTGTTAGGTTGATTCAAATGTTGTAGCTAGTTTAGTGTTATTTTTTGTTTTGTTATTAGAATATAGATTTTAGTTGTTATTCTGTTATATATATTTTTTTATGTTCATTCTTATTTGATATTTTTATCTGTTAATCCTTTTTAGCATTGACGTCTTGAATAAATACATCCCACTAATATTATAAATGTTTAAGGCTGTATTTAGACGTTTGTTTGTTTAAAGTGACCGAAATGTAGGTGGGAGGATGATTTAAGATCGACAACAGGTGCGGCATGAAGGAAAAAATCGCACAATCATGAACAGTGGAAAGACTCGAAAGCAAAACAAACTGTGTTTCAATGTCTGATACGTCCAAAATATGTAAAATAGATGTAAGTTTGTAAATGAAAATTTAAAATAGAGTAGCCTTTCTACCTGAATTTGAATGTTCATATTTCAATCGCGCTTCAACAACTGACCTGGTCTAGCCAACATTGTAAACAGTGGTAGACAATGACGACCGTGAAAACAATGCTCAACATCAACGTCAAGCACCGAATAAGGGGCAGACCACCAGCCTCTTGGTGAACCACTGTTGAAAGAGACCTCTACGAAAAAAAGTTGCGATCATTGACAACCCAGGATAGACCAACCTAGCGTAGACACACAAAGAGGCCCGACCACAAAAAAATTGAGAAGGTGGCAGCAAGAAGAAGAAGAAGAAGGTAGACCATTACGTAGCTAAAAACAATTTTTTTTTTTTCACAGCACAATTTTTCTGTAGGATAATTCTCGACTTTGACGCGGACGAAACCGATGTGAACAGTTAGTGGGACTATATTTTTAGACGGATAAAACGACCAGACCAAATTATGTAGGTACCTACACAAATAACAAATTCAATCTCAACAAAATTCTGCAAGCTTAGTTGTGTTAAAAATTACTATTTGTACGTTTGTTTTCCTCGTCTTTTTATTGCAACATTTTATTGTAAGAACACAGTTTTTACGAGCGTCCAAGGGACTTATAAACACATGTTTAGGTTATATTACATGAACCTCAATTTAGCTTAGACCCTTGTATTTAGTAAATAAGCATATTGCTGCCAGTATAATATTATGAAATGAAATAATGTAGACTGGGAAAAAGAAATAATGTGCAGTATTACTTTTCTTAATTATTTTACTTGTAACGTAACGTTAGTTTGCTGGTGAGGAAGTCTAGAGTTAGAATCATATCAAGATTAGTTGAAAAAATTATAATTTGCATAGTCTTCTCCGTTGAGATGGAGCTATTCTCGGAATTTAAATGCATAATCGAATAACAAACAAAGAGATTTGCAGGATAATTAAAGTTATTGACATAGCCAAAAGAATTGCAGTGACCTGACATTGCTCGCGGAACGAATGACCGATGAAACTGGAGGACCCTAGAGCCATGGTGACCGCGTACCAGAAGACGGTGCCTCTTACTACGTGTCATGATCTGGTGAAGGCCGAATCTGCTAAATACAAGAAGGCGGACGAAGTAGCAACGCTGGGGAGATAGCTATATCCAGCACTGGACGTATTTCTGCCGAAATGTGGACGATATTATTGTAATTGGCAATGAATGAAAGCTCTCTACATTTCAAAAGCATTTAAACTACATCCTGTTTAATCTGTATTGCTGTTGCCACCAAAATGTACATTGTCATCGTTGAGCTGAACAGGCACGTTAAAAGGTTTACGCATGCAATAACAATTACAAACAGTTGCCAGTACAAAACAAATAAAATAATTGTTTGTGTGTACAATGTACATTCGAGTACACTTTACTCTTATGCTGGTTGTATAAAAGTATCATCAATCAATCTGTCTTTTCCCTTTTATGGGTCGGTTTCAGTCGGTAATACCAGACTGGCGTCAAATTTTCTTGTTTCTGACTACCCATAACGAATGTCAAAGATCTACTAATGACAGCCGCTACCAATGGCTTAGCGTGCTTTCAAGACATTGAGGCATCTTGGTATGTAATTTATGGTCACTCATCCACGGGCCAACCTCGGTAAGCGTTTTAGGTAAGTGGGCTTACCCCAGTTTTAAACGACCCTTGTGCCTATTGGCCTTGTTTGTTCTGTCTCCTGCTTGATATGGAGGGCAGTGGCAATTATGATTTTGTTTTCCTACTCCTCCTTTATTCTTTTCTGATTAATTTTGTTGCGGGCTCCTAGACAGTTAACTTCATTGCCTCGGCGCTTTTCTGGTAGTCGCCACTGTTGATTCTGGCTTTCAGGAGTTGCAGTGGTTTGTGAATAGTGCGGTGGGATTGCCAAACGTTTTTAATACCGAAGATAGACTCAAACGGCTGTAAATTTGCCACGAGCTTATAATATGTTAATGGATTTTACTATACAATTCTTATTTTCCACATCTTAATCAATTAGGCTACTGTTATTAATTGAAAATGTTATCGTACGACTGATGAATTTCTGAATGATAAATTTTTGTAGACCTATTTATTTATTTGACTGGAGAAACAATTTTTAATTGAATATTGTGTTTAATTGTAATTTATGATAATTATTTATGCATTGACTGTAGAAATTACTCCTTATTGTGACATTTATACTTTTTGTTGTTATTTTTTTAACATCATTTTATTAATTTTGTCATACTTACCGATTAGTTTGTGTTAACCTCTCGCATGTTTTTATTTTCTTCTTATTTCGCATGCTACCATATTTGTAAGCTTCTTGGCATAACAAAGCGACCTATGTACTTTAAATTAAGAACTGTATTCACTACCTATGTAAAACAGATAAAAATGATTATGATTATAATATATAGGATATTTTTATCCCGTCAATATGTTCCCTTGCGGTAATTCACTGCCTTTACGCAAGAGAAGCCGATTGAAGAAGTTATATTCTATGCTCACATCTTCTCAGTGTTTATAAGTATATCATGAACTTGACACTGATATCAAAGTAACTACTATAACTTTCATAAGCACTCATAAATAATGTTACTTTATATTGCAACAAAAAACTTTCGCCAAAAGTATTTTCTACTTAAGTTTTTTCGCCGAAAATTCTCATCGTACAAAATGTTGTATATATATAAATTAACACTGTGTTTTATTTATGAGCATTATTATTACATTTTGTTTGAGTTTCGTACTTTAAGAACGATGAAGGCTGTATAAGAAAATATAACATAACACACTCATTATAGAGGTTTATAGTTATATAAAAGTTAAAGCAAAACGTCACGTTATAAAACCTATTTTTGAACTTGAAGAATGTAATTTTGTCTAGAACTCCAGGATTTTGAAAATCTATTTTTGAATTATCGTTTTTCCCAAGTTAACCTATTATAGTTCAACCCTGAGCCCAGAGATAACAGCATTGATTTCAAAGTAGATCCGTCGTGAAGATTAATTCAGTATGTTTCTGATATTAAAAACTTTGGCGCGCACATTTGGGAGTGGCGCGAGGAGGCGAAACGCCGGGGCGAAACTCCGTTGCCGCGACAAATAGTGGCTCGGCGGACAGAGCTCCGGCAGGATCTCATGGCGACATGGAGAGTGCGATTGTCGCAACCCAAAGCTGGGCACGCCACAATTGCGGCGATAAGGCCCCTCTTTGAGGAGTGGCTTGAGAGGCGCCACGGCGTCCTCACCTTCCACCTGACGCAGGTCCTCACCGGACACGGCTGCTTCGGGAGGTTCCCATTGTGTAGATCGCCTAGAGGACACGGTGGAGCATACGGTGGAGGTCTGCCCCGCTTGGGCGGAGCACCGCCGTGTCCTCGTGGAGGCGATCAGCGGTGGCGACCTCTCGCGTCCGGTCCTGGTTCAGGCCATGTTACGGAGCGAGAGGGCATGGGAAGCTGTCACCTCCTTCAGTGAAGCAGTAATGCTCGCGAAGGAGGAGGCGGAACGCGTGGGTGTTGTGTATGTGAGTTTATATGTTTGTAAACGCACCCACGAAACAGGAAGATTCCTAGTGTGGGTCAACGTTTTTATTTAAAACAAAATGAAATGAAAAAAATTAAATAAAATATTTTTAAAATACTATTCACGTGATGCGTGCAAAACTAAACAGACAAACAGACAAAATTTCTAAAAAATGCTGGAAATGGGTTCTGTTGGTTATTCTTTAAAACCCTGGCTATATATTTTTTTTTTAATATTTCAGATGTACAAAAACAACTATTCTACAGATTTACTAAATGTTTTGATTGCGTCTCTAGTAGTTATGAATTGCAATGGCCTATATGTGGAATTAACTGCGCACTCAAGTAGGCCGATGCACATATGAATTGCGATTGCGGCATTCCTGTAAACACTATTTCCCATTTGGTAGAGTGCTTTAATTGTCCATTCATTTGTATTCTAGATAACCTGAATATAACTCCAATAGACGTGGTTACTTATTGGGCCCAATATGTTTAGTTAAATGAAACATACACTCTAAAAAAATAAAAAAAAAAAAACCGACTCCTTCAAAAGCGAACTAAAAAGCCGTAAACAAGAAAAAAACATGCTGAGCAGTCGGAGTGTACATATTCGCGAGCTGGCTGACCAAAACCAATTGTATCAGCCGACTGCACAGCATGTTTTTTTCTTGTTTACGGCTTTTTAGTTCGCTTTTGAAGCAGTCGGGTTTTTTTTATCTTTTTATTTAACAGTTTTTAGTTTTTTTTTTTCGAATAAGGTACATTTAAACATAGAAAAGTTTTATATTTTTGCAAATGCCTCTTAAAACCATTTATTTTGATTGGAAGAAAAAAAAATGGGCCCCCACAATATGGCGCCCAAAAGCCGCCATTTTTCAATTTTAATGTAGCCAGTGACACTCGCAGGGTTAAGACGAATCGATTAAGGACGCTGTTACATTTTCGACGAACTCAAATTTAAGTATCTAGTCGCACACAGCAACATTACGCGTACGCACACATTGAAACTACTGAGCGCTCGATTTTATACATCACGGAAATAATCTTGGTCCTTGATATTATTTTTTAATTTTATTGAAGTTGATTCAGGAAGGTTAGTTAGCACTTTGAAAATGCATTTGATAACTGTTACAAACCGTCGTCGTAAAAAGTAGGTTATTATTTTCAACCGACTTCAAAAAAAGGAGATGCTCTATCTATTCGGCCAAACTACTTATCCGATACTTATCGGGTTTTCATCGATAAATGTATGTGGTGGTATTTTCAGGGAAGGTTTTATTGTATAATAGTTTAGGATCTGATAAAGATCTTCGGAGATACACAATGGAACTCTTTAATAACAAACAGCAAATGACCTGCGATTACTGTGATCGTATGTTTATGTTTTGTTTTAACCATACCATAATATATCATCACGCTTGTACGGTTTTAGGGGGTAAACAGATGTATTTAGTATACCCAATATGGGGTACCTACAAAAATTTAAAAGACAAAAAATAATAGCTTTCCTGTGACGAAAAACAATAGGTACCGACACCGACTTCCGGAAAGAATTTTATTTTTCACTTTGTTGTAGTAAGTAGGTATTTAAAAAAAAAAACGCTACGTGAAATAAGTAGATACCTAAAACGAATTAATTTCCGGTCACAAGGATTTAAAAATGACTTGAACATTTTTCATTATTATGGAATATATTAAATATTACTATCACATCATCAGTCACTATTAATGTGTTCGAATCTCTCATAGATTTATATTTTCTAAGTAAGGTAGATATGTATTTTGCTTCTTTTTTCACTTGTCATCGAGCTGTCTTACTATGTAGACGATAATTAAATACAGTCCTATATATTCTTCATGTTCATCTTTTATTCTACATCACCAGCGCCCGAACATGAATTTGGTCCTTCGAAAGTGAATTTGTTAAGTAAAAAGTGCCTCCAGACGGAATCACAAAAGGATTACGTGCGATAGTTGCCATATCTACTAGAAGCCGAACCTGTTGCCGTCGAGCCATCAATCCGATGTTTAAGTTGGATCTTCCGGCCAATTGGATTGTGGAGACTCATCAAGCCATTGTTGGTGTGTCTGAGGAGCGTGTGGCAAGAGGATTTGCCATAATCATGTACCTAAGTATAATCCACAATATTGGTATTGTACATACCTACATGTTGAAATAATTATTAAACTCAATCAAGCTATAGTTGGTGAGTCAAATCATTTACAATAATTAATCGGCGTGTATAAACGCCGAGGTGGAGCCTTCCAGTGGAGAAATTGATAAAGTCTTGAAGAAGTCAATGCATTTCGACGAGTCATCATCGCTTATCGCTACCTACCCTGCCTGCAACACAAAAATTCAGTGACATTGGCATTCAATTTTACTACAACAACACCGTGTCTTTATACTACATCACAGATAATATTTATTACTCTCTGCATAAACGAACGTGTCGCATGACGTATGGTTGATATGTCATAGAAGAGCGTAGGCATAGTTTACTCTGTCTGCGCCGAAGAGTGTGCCGTCCGTCATTGACATACGAGTTTAGACGAGTACTACACCGAACGTTTACGAAGTTCGAAGTTAGTTTGAACTGGTTTGTACACGAACATTTTTACCGGCCGGCGTGTGTTTGGTGCCCGACTGCCCGCCATTACTTCGGTTTGTGAAAGTGCGTTGTTGCGTAAAAACATTGGCTTGTTCGGTTTAATCAGTTATTTTGCGTATACTGTGATTGTAAAATACCGCAGCCAAGATGCTAGATGAAAATGCGGAGCTTAAGCGTTATATTGCGGCCCGAGGTCAATGCAAAGGTACGATAACAAAAATTTGTAATTTCATGGCAGGTGAGGCTAAACCAAGGTCTTTGCAAGTTTTGAAAGTTAAAAAGGACCTGCTAATAAAGGCTTTTTCAGAATATAAAGAATATAATATAGATATCTTGGCTTTGGTACCATCTGACACTGAGAATTTCGATGAGTTCGAGGATAAATATTGTGCAACCTTGTCTCAGATCAATGAATGCATTGCATTGGCCTCAGGTGCAGGTGGTGACACGGGATCTGGTGGATACAATGATGGCAGTGGAAGTAAATTTCAACGCCTTCCGCGAATAAATATAAAAACCTTCTCTGGAGATTTGAGTGAGTTCCATCCCTTTATGAATTTATTTATATCAGTGGTAGATAAGAATACTTCTTTAAGTGATTGTGATAAGCTTTATTACCTTACCACCTTTCTGAGTGGGGAGGCCTTAGATGTGGTGAAACATTTGCCATTGACTTCAGAAAATTATACTGTGGGATTAAATCTTTTAAAAGATAGATACGACCATAAACTAAAAATTATTACCCATCATGTCAATGCTATTTTAGACATTGAGGTTTTAAAAAAGGCTAATTCAGTGAGCCTACGTGCAGTAGTGTCTCAAGTTAAGCAACATTTATGTGCTTTAAAGAGCTTAGGGCAGCCAACGGAGCATTGGGATGCCATCTTAGTGTGTATTTTGCAGAGAAGGCTTGATTTCTATATAGTCAGGTCATTTTATGAAGAAAGAGAAAATAAAAGAGAGATGCCAAAGCTTGATTGTTTGTTGTCATTCATAGAAAACCGGGCCATAGCCTTAGAAACTGCCTCGCCCCATCGAGTGCCCACCGGGGGTAAGTCCGGCGGGTACTCCGTGGTGTGTAACGCAGCAAAGGCTGAGAAACCCTCCGCATCTCCTACCAACATAAAATGTAAGTTTTGCAAATCAAATTTACACCGTCTTTATGCTTGCAAAAAGTTCAAACTGGCCCCTACCAATGATAGGTGTGCTTTTGTTAATAAAAATAATTATTGTAAGATCTGTCTCAACGAGCACAGTGATAAATGCAAATTTAAATTTAAATGCACAGTGTGCAAAAAAGATCACAACACTTTGTTGCATGTTGATGAAGCAGGAAGTTCAAGTAATAACATACCTTCTAATCCTCCGCAGGTATCGCTATTCTGTAAGAGGCCAGCAGAGATCCTGCTCCCTACTGCTCAAGTTAGAGTTAGGACAAAAAATAATAGGGAGTTAGTAGTGCGTGCATTACTAGACTCTGGTAGTCAAGTATGTCTTGTTAGATCAGATTTAATTGATAAACTCGATGTGCAGGTTTACGAGGAGAAAGGCAACATTTTGGGTATTTGTGAAGGCTTAAATAAAATAAATAAAAGAGCTAAATTTACAATTTCCTCCTGTATCAAAAACTATCAGGTAGATGTTGATTGTTGTATAGTGGAAACAATAACAAGTAACCTGCCACAGTTTCAAATTTGTAAAGAAAAATTAAATCTAAAAGATATTGTTCACTTTGCAGATAGGCAATTTGACAGACCAGGCCAAATTGATATTTTATTGGGGTGCAATATATTTTTCCAGGCACTACTGCACCAGGCTACTCCGATTGAAGAATCGGGACCCTATTTAATATCTACTCAATTTGGTGAAGTCATAGCGGGATCATTGCCCAAGGAGTGTGTGAGGCCCCCTAGATTTAATACTTCAGCTACTGTCTGCAACCAGGTATGTCATTCTGTTAATGATTTGGATAAAAATATTACAAGTTTCTGGCAAGCTGAAAAAGTCCCTGAGGTTTTTCCAGAAACTACCTCTGAGCAGGAGCAAGCTGAATGTATTTTCCAACAGTCAGTTATTCTAAAGAATAATAGATTTCAAGTAGCTTTGCCACTAAAACAGCCTATTGGTGCTTTGCAACTGGGTGATTCATTTTCTGCTGCATTGCAGCGGTTTAATAATCTTGAGCGCAGATTATCAAAAGATACTAAGCTCTATCAAATGTATAGGGAATTTATAAATGAAATTATAGCTTTAGGCCATGGAGAGTTCTATGACATCTCAAATTATGACCTTGATAATGATGCGGTATTTTTCTTACCCCATCATCCGGTTTTCAATGAGAACAGTCAAACAACAAGAATGAGTACAGTTTTTGATGGCAGTTTAAGAACAAAAAACCGGCTGTCATTAAATGATGTTTTATTAAATGGACCCATAGTTCAAAACGAATTGTTTGACATTTTAGTTCTATTTCGTTTACCAAAGTACATTTTAATTGCTGACATCAAACAAATGTTTCGGCAGATATTGGTAGATCCGCAATATCGCTCTCTACAAAATATATTATGGAGAAATTCAAAGGATGATCCCATACATTGTATTCAATTAAAAACTGTGACCTACGGGTTGAAAAGCTCTTCATACTTGGCCACAAGGTGTCTCTTAGAGCTTGCAGAGAGGTTTAAGGATCAATACAGCTTAGCTTCTTCTGTTCTGAGGCACAACACGTACATCGATGACATTCAAGCTGGCCATGATGATATTGAAATCTTAATGGAGACGAAAAGACAGTTGTTAGAATTATTGAGTCTGGGTGGCTTCCAGTTGCACAAATGGGGTTCCAATGATCCTAGGTTATTGAGCGATATTCCTTCAGAAAAAAGATGTGTCAATGACATTGATCTCAGCAAGGATGATGCCTTTATTAAAACCTTAGGTCTGCGTTATAATATAAGCTCAGATAATTTCTGTATTAGTTGCCCAGAAAAGGAGGTAAAGGAAAATTACACAAAAAGACAAGTTTTATCATTTATTAGTAAAATTTTTGATCCATTGGGTCTGGTTGGGCCTATTGTCGTGTCTGCAAAGCTTATAATGCAGCAAGTCTATCAATTGAAGTCCTTGTGGGATGATGAGCTTCCAAAGGAGCTCAATGATCAATGGAAATGTTTTGCCACAAGATTAATTGAAATGTCTTCCATTCAAACTAGAAGGCACATACATATACATGGTGCTCGCAGGGTCGAGTTGATCGGGTTTGCTGACGCCTCAAATAAGGCGTATGGCTGCTGTTTGTATCTCAGGATTATACAAGTTAACGGCTCTGTAGAAGTCAGTTTAATTTGCTCGAAATCCAGGGCAAATTCGATCAATAACGAGCTTACGACTCCAAGAAAAGAATTAAATAGTGCACTTTTGTTGTCTATGTTATCAAACAAAGTTTATAATACTTTGAGTTTGCAATGTAAAAATAAAATAAATGTATATTTGTATCTGGATTCAATGATTGTTCTCGCGTGGCTTAACACAGAACCAATAAAGCTCTTGCCGTACGTAGCCAATCGGATTATCAAGATTAAAAATCTTACTGCAGACTGGCGTTGGTTCTATGTCAAGACCACAGAGAATCCAGCGGATTTGGTTTCGAGAGGGGTAAAACCTCATAATTTGCAATCAAATGTTCTATGGTGGTCTGGTCCACGCTTCTTAAATGATGCCAATTTTGTGCACAATGATGCAAAGGAAGTGCCTCTTGACTCTCAGGAGGTACCTGAATTAAAGAAAATGGTCAACACATGTAATTTGACCAAAAGGAGCACTGATGAGACTGAATTTTTTTCTCACTTTTCGGATATCAATAAATTAAAAAGGTTGGTAGCATATTTGCTCAGATTTGTTCATAATTCCAACCCAATGAATAAAGATTGCAGAAGCCTTGATGTCTTGCAGCCTGCTGAGTTGGATAATGCATTATTGAAAATAATAAAATGCGATCAGCAAAATCGTTATGCAGCAGAGATTAGTTGTATAAAACAAGGCAAACAAGTAAAGGGTTCTCTTTCTTCTTTAAATCCATTCATTGATGGGAAGGACTTGCTACGAGTGGGAGGTAGATTGGATAACTCGCAATTGCCTTACGCGCAAAAGCACCCCATAATACTCGCTAAGGGATCACATATAACTAAGCTGATCATATGGAATGAACATGAGAATTTATTCCATGCAGGTCCAAAACTTCTGCTCTCTTCTTTAAATCAAAGGTTCTGGCTCATCAATGCTATTAGAGAAATCAAATGTGTAATACATAAATGTTTAAAATGTTTCAGACTGAAGGCAAAGACTGCATCGCAGCTGATGGGATCCTTGCCTTCGGATAGAGTGCAAGCGGCGAGACCATTTGAGAAGGTGGGAATAGATTACGCTGGCCCATTTAATATTAAATTTGCACGCGTCAGGAAGCCTGTGATTGTAAAGGCATATGTTTTAATTTTCGTATGCTTCGTGACCAAGGCGATTCACGTCGAACTGGCCTCTGATTTAAAGACAGAAACATTTTTAAATTGTTTTAAGCGGTTTATAGCGCGAAGAAATAAACCTTCTCAAGTGTTCTGCGACAATGCAAGTACTTTTAAATGTGCTAGTTCTCAATTGCATAACTTGTATGAATTACAGTCTTCCTCAGCCCACCAAAGTGCGGTGAAGAGTTTCTCTTCTGCTCAAGGAATTACTTTCAGTTTTATACCAGCTTATAGCCCCGTCTTTGCTGGACTGTGGGAGGCTGGTGTTAAGAGTTTAAAATACCACCTAAAAAGGGTTGTAGGTAGCTCTGTTCTTACCTACGAGGAGTTTAATACTATAATCATACAAATAGAAGGAGTTTTGAACTCACGGCCGTTGACTTGCATGTCTTCGGACCCCTCAGATATGACCTACTTAACCCCAGGTCACTTCTTAACTGGGGCTCCTATTACATCTTTCCCTGAGCAAGATCTCACTGATATTCCTACCAATAGGTTGCACTTTTGGAGACAATGTACACAAATTCAACAAAATTTCTTCAAACAGTGGTCAAAGCAGTACTTAACTATGCTCCAGAATAGGCCAAAGTGGAAAAATGAGACTCCTAATATTAAGATTGGAACTTTGGTTATTTTGAGAGACAAAAATATTACTCCTTTTAATTGGCCCATGGCTAGAGTGGTAAAATTATATCCTGGTAATGACGGGAAGGTTCGTGCATTTGATGTTAAAACTCCAACTGGGCATATACTTCGTACCAGTATTACAAAGATTTGTGTTCTTCCTATAAATGATTAATTTATAGGTACAGATTCCTTAATGGTTTATAGCAATAAATAAGTAAATCTGGTCTTAGATTATCTTTAGTTTTAGTTCTTGGCTCAATGGATACTGACTGTTTGTTATTACAAACTGTACTGATAGCTTGTGTATCGCTAATTGGGAATTATACATGATACCTTGGTGTTTTCTTGGCTAGTAAATGTTTGTACCTTTTACAAATAGGCACTTAGTCATTTTTGAAAATTTTGTTCCTTTATGTATAATATAAGTTTCAAAAAGTCTTCAAACTTGTTATGATATGTAAGTCTTGCGTTTTGTTGTAAGTAAGCATAAACCTTATCTTGTCAATATTACTCAGATGCTTAAGAATAGCTTTCCTTTTTCATTTTGTTAAAAAATATACCTGGAGAATTACTTTGGCCTAGGGCCCCAATATGTTCGAATCTCTCATAGATTTATATTTTCTAAGTAAGGAAGATATGTATTTTGCTTCTTTTTTCACTTGTCATCGAGCTGTCTTACTATGTAGACGATAATTAAATACAGTCCTATATATTCTTCATGTTCATCTTTTATTCTACATCACCAGCGCCCGAACATAATGTTCCCAATGCTGAGACACAGGCCTCCTCTCTGTGAGAGGGAATAGGCTGTAACCAACAACGCGGGCCCAGTGCGTGTTGGTGGATGCACATATCTTCGAATATTTGGTTCTAGGACATGCCGGTTTCCTCACGATGTTTTCCTACACCAGCAGTGCAGTGGTGAAGAAATAATTTACACAAAGTAAGCGCCTGCCTGGGCTCGAACCCACGATCTACAACTTGTAAGTCAAACTGATGACATTCTACCCAAAAACCATAACAATGACACTCATGACGAAAACATGTCAAATTTTCGTCAGCGCCAACTTGTATTTTGGTTTTGACCCCGTATTCGATATAAGCATCCCCAAAATCCATAAAAATGACATCCATGACGAAAACATGTCAAATTTTAGTCGGCGCCATCTTGTATTTTGGTTTTGACCCCATATTCGATAAGCGACCCCAAAAACTATGACAATGACACCCATGACGAAAAGATGACAAATTTTAGCCGGCGCCATCTTGTATTTTGGTTTTGACCCCATATTCGATATAAGCGACCCCAAAAACCATGAAAATGACACCCATGTCGAAAAGCAGGCAAATTTTAGTCGGCGCCATCTTGTATTTTGGTTTTGATCCCATATTCGATAAAAGCGACCCCAATAACCATGAAAATGACACCCATGTCGAAAAGCGGCCAAATTTTCGTTGGCGCCATTTTGTATTTTGGTTTTGGCCCCGTATTTGTCATACATACATACATACAAACCGGTTAAAATCATAAATCTCCTCCCACCCATTCACTTCTAAACTTCCCCGTCGGCAGCTTAACCTTACCCATCCAAATCCTAAACTTACTCAGAGCTGTTTAAACCCACCCATCCATTTCTCAACCTTGTCAACAACTGCTTAACACCAACTATTCAAATCCCGATCTTACCCAAAATAATTTCTAAATCACATTCTAATAATAATAGGAAACTCAAAAATATGGCATACGTCCGATAAAATATCAACTCCTTTCGTTCACGACGAGGACGGTACTCACACGCATTCACACTACAATCTTTCTATTACTTTTATCGTATTTATTTCCTGCGAGAAAGCGATACGCCCGTCCTTCCACGAGCGCTTCTGAGCGCGGAATGATGAGCGGCGGGTACAAAATGTATGAAGACGTCGGCAAGTGATTTTATTTTAGCTAATAATTAAAAAATATAATTATTTTGGTGAAAAATAATTAGTTGTACCTGTTAATGACTATATATACCGCAATTTTTTATAATTTTGAAGATAAAATATGCTGTAAATTTACCTAAACTGGAACCTATTCGGACCCTACTTTTTTATTTTTTTGCGATTATTGTGATGGGCAAAACGTATTAGTGCGAAAATTTTGTATGATGTCATACAATTTTTCTGATGCATAACTGGAGCTGAATATATTATCTTTAAATTAAGACCATGATATCTTCACATCGGTGATTGCTTATACATTAAAATGGTACCTCAAAAGTACTGTTATTTGTAGAAAAATGTAATAGCGTCCTTAACGTACGAATTATCAAATTCGGCGAACGCGTTTGGCCTCGGGAACGCCACATAGGAACAAACATACATAGACTGATAAACACATTACTCTCCTTTGGCAGTCAGGTAAAAAAAAAACAGTCTAGCTTAATGACAACAGCCGGACGAGTCGATGTTCTATTTTATCAATTGATTCAGAATTACACATCATTGGTTCAGTACTAGGTTGTGGAGGTTACATAGAAAGTCACTATATGTAAATACTGGTTTTCAGTGGCATCTTGTTTGGCTGGAAGCTCACCACAAATAGGCTGGGCAAAGGCTTAGCAAATTGATTGAATGGTATCTTCCTTCCTTAAAATGATTAATGTTGCGCTAGTTCAATCTGTACTTTCCTATTGTAAACCTGTCTGAGGTGGTGCTTTTGGTCACGGTAATGATATCTATACAGTATTCTATCTTCATACAATCGGTCGGAACGCGAGTCATGCCCACGTGACTCGAGCTCAGCCCGCACTCGATATACCAGTCGCGGACGCGCCGCAGTGACGAACGAACGGTGTGATGGTTTTCCAAGCAATAAGCGTGCGATTAGTGAATATTTTATTCAAACACATACAAGTACTTACTTACTTAATATGTCAGAGAGCAATTATAGCCTATATTTTTTTTGTTTGCTTGAATTCTTCTATAACGCAACAAGAGATCACATTTTTTTAATTACCTGTAACTTCCGTAAGGCAAAACAATAAAAAAAAATATACCTTACCATTAGGTAAGGTATATTTTTTTTTATTGTTTTTTACAATACGTTATTTTTTTTCTTTTTGGTGCTCACAGGTGGTGTATTATTTGAGATGTCAATACGTTAAGGGCAACTGAATTAATGAGAATGGAGAATAAGAAGATGTTTCTTTTGTAGCTGCTGTGAGTTGGTTTCGTGATTTGTATCCAATTTTTTGGTGGAAAAATTATTATTTCTTAATCTGAATATGGTGGAACAAATGTGGCATTCGTGTGTAATGTGACTTTGTCTAGAGCCCAAATTATGCTTCAAATCAGCTTATGTCATATTTACTGATTGCTAACAGAGATTTAACTTGCGTACAATTTTCAACAATAATAGATTTGACACATTCAACCTAAGCCAAAACGCACATTTCAGCCGGATTGGGCAAAAACGCAATGCATTTTAAAACAAAAAGCGTTGCGTTTCTAATAAAAGTAGACTGTCAGTCAGTCTGTCAAACAGCCCCCAAATGTTCTAAATTCAAAGTTTTTTCTATATCTGCTAAAAAGTTCCGTTCAAAAAGTATGTATGTGGCTCACGTTTTAAAGCATTGAACCTCGGTGTCAACATTGCGTTGTTCATAGCGACATGTTGCAGCAACGTGCGCTGTTTTAATTTCCCGGATATTAGACAAGTTGGGACAAGTTGTCAGCCAATCTTTTGTAGGAAGATGAAAGCTGGGATGAAACTTTGTACTGTAATTAAAAAAGAGTGGTTTGTTGGTATTGTGGTCGCAAACGCTACAGGTGTGTACGAGGTCTTAGTTTTGATGCCTGGGTCGGGCACTGATTTTTTTTCACCTGTTGTTTTTCAGTTGTGGCCTAGTGTCTGAATTTTGGCTTAGTTGATGGCAAAAGGATCGGTCCCTATTAAATGAAACTTGAACAAAACTGACGATATATGGATGTATAATAGATTAGCGGACGCCTCGCGGTTTCACCCGCGTAGTTCCCGTTCCTGCCAGCGCAGTGTTGGCCCAGTGGTATCGGCCGCGACTTACAAATTGTAGGTCGTGGATTCGAGCCAGGCAGGTGCTTTACTTTGTGTAAATTATATCATCACCACTGCTCTCAAAACGGTGAAGGAAAACATCGTGAGGAAGCCAGCATGTCCTAGAACCAAAAACTCGAAGACATGTGACATCCACCGACCCGCATTGGGCCCGAGTGGTGGATTACGGCCCATTTATTTTATTCAACATTATCAAATTATCCATTTGTTTTATTCCAACATTCCATGCCGTCATTAATATCATTATTGCACCTGGCTAAACGGACACATAAAATGAGACACTAAATAGGTCACCAACATAATATCAAAGAGTTTCTACGAAACCGCTTCAAAACCACTACTTAATTACGTACAGAAAACAGTGGAACAAAGGTGGAGTTGTGGCTATTTTGCCACTCTGTGAAGGTATATTACACAGATCGTTTGTAGTGTGTGTTAAGAAGTCACTTAGTTGTGATTCATTAGACTTAAATAAGTCAAGAGGAAGTTGTAACCGGAATAGAATTGTGCCAATTTTATTCTTACATGTTATGGCTCCAGGCGACAGACGTGACGTTTTTCAATCAAAATTATTTACCATACTATATAGCCGTAGAGAAATAAAAAGGGTTTGGGCTCTAGTCAACGTGAAATTCTATCAACGACAATATCTTGGTTGGACTTGACTATTGCTCGATGGAGGGGCATCCATTACAACGCAATAAAATTTCCACTAAAATCCCACTCCCTCTCACAGAGAGGGAAGTAGTATTTTATAGCAGTGGAAAAGTTATCTTCATTTCAGCCAAAAGACGTCCACTGCTGGACATAGGCCTCCCCCAAGAGTCACCACACTAAACGATCCTGTGAATGTACGATTCACCGGACTCCTGCAGCCTTGACCAGGTTGTTGCTCCACCTAGTCGGAGGCCTTCCAACGCAACGTTTGCCGGTCTCTGCCCACTGCCACTTAAGTTTGTAAATTTTTTGGGCTATGTCGATAACTTTGGTTCTTTTGCGGATGTCTTCATTTCTGATTCAATCACGCAAGGAAACGCCGAGCATAGGCCCATTGTGAGCGACCACCTTTCGGTTTCATTCGGTCTAGAACACAGCATTATACTAATTTTAAAGCCGATACCATCGCATTCCTGTTGCCTAGAACTGGATAATTAATTTTTAAATCTGGTGACACATTAATTATGAACTTAAATGTCGAGCAACATTTTCGAGTTGCCGTTTTCAGTAGTCAGTGATTAAATCTGCGCAAGTACTACAGTGCGCGCGGAACTAGTTAGCCGCGCCTTAGGTGGCGCGTCATCTCGCTATTGAAAGCTCGCTGTTGCCTTCGCGAGGTACGGCGCCGCACTAGTTTAGACAAATCGCACATGAGATTGCAATTGTGAGATGACGCGCAACCTAAGGCGCGGCCAACTAGTTCCGCGCGCACTATAGTAATAATATTGTAGGGAACTGAAATGCAGGGAAGTGGATTAAAATAATTAAAATTTACGACCAGTGAAATCCTTACAAATAATCTTACATTTGGATAACCGTCTTTGCTTTATATTAAAAATCTTTTGTTTTCATGTCGGGTTTCTGTAATATGGTCCCAAATATTCAGATTTTGTCCGGCCAGTAAGTAGTTAGTTGGACAGCTCTCTTTTTTTCCACGTCCAAATGTTAAAATGTTCAGGTGGTTGGGCATGAAGGTCAGACAAGGAGCTAGCCCATATCCTGCGACGGGGCTCCACAGTGAAATAATGCTTGTAATAGTTTTAGAACAGTGGAACACCTATTATATTAAATAAAGTTTAGAGAAACAAATTTTCAAAATGTTTTTTTTTGTGTTTTAATTATTTTTGGATGTGTGCAATCTTGCTTTATAATTTATTCATAATTTTAATTTTATCCCGTTCTGTCGCACTATGCCCTTTTATCAATTTCAATAAAAGTATACAGTAGTATTGATTTGGCGTCCCGGCCTTAACTTAGTTTAATTTGATTGTTCTGAACTTTTCCATAAATAATAACCCATTCAAAACTATAACAATCTTACCCGATCGCACCATTTATCCATCTTCGAGCCCTCAAATGCCAGGATGCCGCAAACCCCACCTTTATTACTGAACGTTGAACGCGATTCAATTCTATGCGGCAATGATTGGAGTAACACAAAACTGTACAGAAGGGCGGCTCTACACAATGAGCAAAAACAGGTGCACTTACACATAGACGCGGCAAACTGAAAAAAAATAAGTTGCGTTGCGAGTGCACTTGCACTCACTGTACGTGAAACATGTATATGCATGCGTGCGTTTTCGCTCGATGTATGGAGTCGACCTTCTGTATCTGTCTATTATGTGATACTTGTATGTGTGAAGTAAAGGGCTAAGGTACCCCATTGATAGAGCCATCACCCTTCTGATTAGTTAATTGTTTTCTATTGTTGCATTTTGATTGGATTGTGCGATGTCATGAGTTGTTCCGATTGGTATATTGACAGGTTACGTTCGTGGTATTTTCAACCTCAGATTCAAAGATTAAATGTTTTATCAGTGAATAATGTTACTGGCTCTTAAAGCCACAAGAATGCTGCATCGCAGGTACTTACCCGAAAGAAGCCTTACACAAAGAGCTTTACTGCAACTTATTACAGCTTTGCGCAGTTTGTGTAAAGTTTCAGTTGTCTATATTATAGATAGGTACAAGGGACGAAAATAATTTCAGAATACTATCATAAGTTGACATATTCACAAAACGCTTTGGAAATACTTTTACTGTACGTGGAGTGGTTTCGGAATTTTGCTTCAGAGTCCGTGTTTCTTGATAGCCTCCTGCTAATCTTTGAGTCAAAACCATGCCTGGATATTGCAAATAGGCGTTAGGCAAGCATGCTCCATCAACCACATCATTGCATACTAGGTGAAATAGTAGTCCAACGCGAGCAATTTTATCATAAAACAGTTTAAAATATATACGGTGTAAGAAAATTTATCAAATAAATATTAAAAAGGGGAAACTGTGAAGCAATGTAGTCGGGCAATCTGTCTCAATTCTCAATTCTCAATTTTTATTGCGTACCATAATGTTTACATAGTTGGTAGGAAAATAATTATTTAAGTCACAATTATGGACCCTGTCGGGCACAGCATATATAAAGTAGGAGAGAGGAGGAAGGACACTGAGTGTTTAATGTGATAAATTAATTGTATTATTGGTAAGTTTAGGTATTAGTAAGTTATAGGTACTGTTTTATTAATAAAGAATTTAAGTTAAGAATTATAATTATTGTTTTATAAATTATATACTTCGTATTATTTATATATTTAGAAGCATTGTACAAAACATTATTTTTTTAATTACAATTAATATAAGTTTTATTTAAGCATTATTATTTATTTTATTTAATAATCAACATTTTTATTTATTACGTAATTAATATGTATATTCATAAGGTAAGTAATTTATTTATTGGATACTCCATGATTATTTAAAAAAAATATATAATATATATTGCATACATGGGTCGGCAGGCGTCTTTTATAGTGAATATTTACGAGTATAGGTACAAATAGATAGTTATAAGTTCCTTATAACTATCTATTTGTATAGGTACAAATAGATAGTTATAAGTCTCTTTACAGTGCAACATAAAAGAGTAGAAGTTTAATATTTGGGAACTAAAAGTTTTCATTTTCTGGCAACATCTAAAATGAGTACTTGAGCTGTCAATTCATCTCGATCGGTTTCGATTTTAGTAAGAATTTTAGTTTTAGTGTGATATTTCTGTGTGTGGACAGAAAAACAGTGGAAAAACGTGAATTCGGTAATTCGTGGCGGTGCGCGGCGTGATATAGTTTATAAAGTTTATATGCGGTGTATAGCCGAATTCCAAGCTAGGAAGTTTATATCCAACTTAGAAGATGTTTACCATCGTACAGCAGATTTTATTGGTAAGTAACTATTGAAAGTTTTACTAAACGTTAATTACAAACGATTAATACATTCAGGGAGCAAAATTTTCGAACCAAATATCATTTACAATTTATTTGTTTACCATTTTTGAGGTTATGCTAAGATAAACAAATAGCGTTGTAGTTATAGCGCGACTTAACAACGTTGATAGTAAGGCAACAAAAATTAATGTAATTTATTGTGGATACGAAATTTTTTTTTGCTATACGATATTTGTTGATGCAATCGACATAATGGAAAGAAACAATTTTAAAATATATTTACGTTTATTTACCGCGGAACTTCTTTCATCGGACTGAAAGTGATTTTTTATTTGCTTGTTTTAGGTGTTTCTGTAAGCACAGTGCGCAGAATCGTGAAACACGGCACTGAAAACGGTGGGAAATTCTCAACACCAGCTAAACACAGAAAGGGTTGTCCCCCAAACATATTGGACGACTTTATATTGAAAGCAATTGATTATTAAAAATACTTATTTTTTTGTGAAGTTGTTGTTTTATTACTACTACATAATTATCAAATATTTATTAAACATACTTATTGAATATATTTACTCATTATTTATACCCAATAAATAAATAATACTATTCAATTATCAAGATCAGCTGGATCGTACTAACTGGGTTGCTATCTGAGCGATTGTGGCGCCCTCATTTAATTTCTACACTTTTATGTCGCACTGTAACTCAATACCTTCATATAGAACTGATACACAGTTTCGTCTTTTCTTTTCTTGTGACTTGCCATAAATTCACGTATTTCTTTGGAATTCAGTGCGTCTGGAAACTCTTTGCGAACAGCTGTCTTCAAAACATCAAATGACTTTTTTTTATTAATGATAGGCTCGCGGTCTTCTCGCGGTGGACCATTATCTCACCGGATGGTAGGCGATGATGTCGTCGACGATGAAGCAATTCCACTGATTTGCTGTAAGCATAATAAAAGTATTCCCAAAAAGTTTGGTGTGTATAGTTAGGATGTCCGCTATGTATCGATGACGCATCGCCGTACGTCTTTTGGTCCGATGATAAAACGGGCCTGGATGATTTAGTTCAAGCAATTCCAACGCACACTCCCCTAAATGTAACCGTAAAAAAAGCCGACAGGCTGGCAACTTGGCGCCGATGTTCACGGCTCTGGACTTAAACGTCTTCTCTGATTTAAGCCACAATTTTGCTGTACCCTTCTTTATACAAAAACAGGCTTGCTCTATGACATTTACAACCTAAAACCAAACCGTAAAATAGAATTCTTCACTAAAATCAATCATCCAGACACTAATACACCACTACCAATAGCTAATATCGTTCATGAAAACCCGAATTGGCTCGAACCGAGAGATATATTGAATTTGCATTTGGCCCGTTTATTAATTGCCCCACTAAGTGGCAGAGCTATGTAGGACCTTGATGTGAGAGCAAAATTCGATTTGCTGGTATCTGATGGCTGAGAGTCAAATATGGGACATAATTTATGGTATGATAATTTGCTGAACTGGACTAAATTTTCGGGACGATATGTGTTAGGTCTTGATGTGAATTTGGCTGTTGTATTTCGGTGATGGTTTTGGTAAGCAAGTTAGTGGGTTGTAAACGCATACGCTTGAGAGACGTACGAAAAGACGTTAGGGATGATTCACTGTACTATACTAAGGGTTTTAGAGATTACGCAGAAAAGCACTTACATCCTACTACTACTTACTTAAGAAACACCCCCCATTTCATTATTTGTATATTTTCATCAACAAGTCTGCTATTGACAAACGAAAAGCTACTTAGGAAACATCTAATACTACTTTGCATCTTCATCAGCCTGTTAAGGTTCCCACTGCTGGGACACAGACCTCCTCTATGTGTGAGGAAATAGGCCTTAACCCACCACACGAGCCCAGTCCGGGTTGGTGGATTTTGGTTCTAGGACATGCCGGTCTCCTCGCGATGTTTGCCTTCACCGTTTTGAGAGCAGTGGTGATGAAATAATTTACACAAAGTGAAGCGCCTGCCTGAGTTCGAACCCACAACCTGCAGTTTGTAATTCTCGGCCATTACCACTGGGTCTTCACTGCTCTCCACTATGTGCAACCCAGGACTTCATGGTTAGCGGTATAACTTACGACCAATACACCAACGAGGCAGATTCTGAAATGTGAAACGATAATGGCTTAAAAGCTGTTTGTTTTAATTCTAATTAAAACTCCTTCCAAACTTCTTCACTATAAAACTGTTTTATGTTTACCAGAACAAAAGATGTCAAAAAACAGAATGAGAATTAAGTCGGCTTTCAACGTAACCCGAGATAGCTGATATTCGGCATTTTTCACAGAACAAAATAGTATACTGATCCACACAAAATAATTATTCTCAATTTTGTAACCGACATTTGATATTTAGAATGCCAATTTAGTTCTACGTCATTTCAATTTTGTTATTTAATAAAAACACGTCCCTACACATGAATAATCCGATTAAAACCTTCCCACCGTTGGCAAAGGCCTCTTCTATATAAGAGGGAGGGTGACGTTTTCCACAAAGCAGGCCCAGTGTGGGTTAGTTGATGTCGCATGTCTTCTATTTTAAACTTATTTGACATTATTTATTTTATCTTGAATGCCCTCTGTGCCCCAAAACATGTAGCCATAGTAATCTATGTGCTCTGTAAATGACGTTGACGTGTAATTGGCAAAGTTTGGTCCAAACAAATTTAATTCAATTGTTCTGCCAGCGACATAAAGAAGAAGAAGAATGAACATATGGCTGAGATACAGTAAAAGCGGTAGCAGACAGGTAAGATATTTTTTTTAACTAAAAGTTGCAACCGACTTCCAAACACTTTAAGGGGAAAAAGTACTTCGATTTCAGAAGTCAGTGTTTTTGTTTCTTCGTTTTTGACACCGACTGCCGAAATTGAAGTTATTTTGCAGTGTATGATTAAAAACCGGCCAAGTGCGAGTCGGACTCGCGCACGAAGGGTTCCGTACCATTAAAAAACGGCAAAAAAATCACGTTTGTTGTATGGGAGCCCCCCTTAAATCATTATTTTATTCGGTTTTTAGTATTTGTTGAGGATATGAATAAAATCTGACTCGCTTGGATTTTACTAGATTTAATTAAGATTATTTCAGTTACAAATATACTTCTAAAAATAGATCGCACTGTGTGGTACGTCTGCTGATGACCACATCTGTTGGCGAGTCGGCGAGTAGTGGTGGAGGGCGGTGGCGCGGCCGTTGTCTCGATCAGCTGTGTGACTCTTCCACCCGCGCGTCCCCCTCCGCTGCTGGTACACGCATATGATGCGTGAACATCCTCCGGGGCGTTGAAAGCCTTAGCTTTCAAGAAGAAGACAAGATAGGGAGCCTGGAAGCGGCCCTCTCTGCTTCGTTGTCATCTTTGGATTCTGAAGTTGGCAAAAGACATAGCTTATTGATAGCCCTTCGTATAATGCCCCTTGACGTACTGACGTCAGCTACCCTACTGACGCCGTCGGCCCCTGGATAGAGGCGACACACGCGCCCTAGCCGCCATTGTAAAGGCGGTAGGTTGTCTTCCTTCAGTATAACCACGTCCCCGCTGGTGAGTCCTTGTTGTCCAGTGCGCCATTTGGTGCGCTGCTGCAGCTCAGAGATGTACTCCAGGCGCCATCTCTCCCAGAAGTGCTGCCTTATCTTCTCCAGCAGCTCGTATCTATTGGGTCTGGTAGCGGTGATGGGCTTCGTTGGAATAGACATGAGTGGTCTCCCAATTAGGAAGTGGCCTGGGGTCAAAGGAGAAGGATCAGTACAATTGGACGAGAGAGGAGTCAGCGGCCGTGAATTCAGGATGGCTTCAATCTTTGTGAACAGCGTTGCTAGCTCCTCAAACGTCAAAGCAGCCTGTCCAGCTACACGTTTTAAATGGAATTTAGCTGATTTAATTCCAGCCTCAAATATTCCGCCAAAGTGGGGAGAGTAAGCGGGACTAAATATAAATTTGATGCCTTCTGAAGTGGCATAATCACTGACGGGCTGGCGGCTGGATCTAAGCAGCTTACCTAATTCATTGTTGGCACCTACGAAATTCCTGCCGTTGTCGCAAAAGATCTCATGACATTTTCCTCTGCGTGACACGAATCGTCTTAGGCATAAAATAAAGGCTTGCGTACTTAGTTCACTCACAAGTTCCAAGTGTATTGCTTTTGTACTAAGGCATACGAATAAGCATAGGTAACATTTACTAATTCGGTTACCACGACCTTTACGGTTACTTATCATGAACGGTCCAGCAAAGTCAACTCCACACGAGTAGAAAGGGAAACAAGCATTAGTACGCGCTTCCGGTAAATGACCCATTATTGGTTGCACCGTATTCGCTCGCAGACGAACACAAATAATACACTGTCTAACTACTTGCCGCGCTAAGCATCTACCTCCAATAGGCCAGTACTTATCACGCACTGATGCTAACAGTAGCTGTTGACCTGCGTGGAACAAACGTATGTGTTCATTAATCATTATTAGTTTGGTTAAATGATGTTTTGAATTTAATATTATAGGGTGTTTCTTATCAAAGTTATATTTTGAGTTTTCTAAACGACCACCCACACGAATAATGTCATTTGAATCTATGAATGGACTTAACTGTAATAATTTATTTTTTTGTGGTAGTGTTTTTCCTTGTTTTAGTAACTCAATTTCAAACGAAAATGATTGTAGCTGACCGAATTTAATTAATAGCATAACTGAATCATTAATTTCATCCGAGTTTATATTACAGTTGTTTACAAAACGCAGAACATACGCAAATAGTCTACTTAATTTATTGAAATTGGAGTACTTATTGAAATCTATAAATAAACTATTGTCAACAGAGTTGTTTGCTGCAGATAGTAACGAATGTACCTTTAACTCAGGTAATTTTTGAGCTACGAACGAATTCTGTGGCCATTCTAAACGTTCCTTCTTTAGGAAAGAAGGACCTTCCCACCACAAAGAAGAAGATGAAAGGTCCTGGGGTTCAACTCCCCTTGAAGCCAAGTCAGCTGGGTTCATATTCGTAGGTACATGTCTGTGTTCGAAACCATTAGTTAACTCGTTAATTTCATTAACCCTGTTGCAGACAAAAATTTTAAGATTTCTTACATCTGTTTTCAACCATCCTAAAACCACTGTTGAATCAGTCCAAATGGTTTTATAACTTATATTAAATCGCAATGACTGCAGAACTTTATCACATAATCTAGCTCCCAGCAAGGTACCAAGTAATTCCAACTTTGGTATAGTCATGGGCTTTAAAGGTGCAACTCTTGCCTTTGCGCACAAAAGTCTTACTGTAACCTCATTTTTATCATTTTTGGAACGTAAGTATACACAGGAGGCATACGCTTTCTGTGACGCATCGACAAAACAATGCAATTCTATGGATACCGGAAAATTACAAAGTACATTTCTGCTTATTTTAATATTAGAAAGGTAGTGTAAATTAGACATGAATTTAAACCACGTATTTAATAGGTTTTGTGGTATAGGCTCCTCCCAATTTAACTTGATGACCCATAATTGCTGCAAAAATATTTTTGTACTGATAATGCATGCACAAATTAATCCTAAAGGATCAAATATTTTACAAATGGTAGCTATAACGACCTTTTTTGTAATAATTTGCGGTGGTGATTCGACCTTTAAGGGAAACTCAATAATGTCTAGTTTTGGAGAATAATTCAAATCTAGCACACTGGATTCTTTAGTTAAATCTACCGGGTCGAACATAGCATCATCAACACCAAATGCCTGTAAACAGTTAGTACGAATCTTTCTTAAGGGGAAGCATGCTGAATCTAAAATTTTCTTAACATTTTTATATATATGCTGTAATTCACTTTCACTTTCCGCCCCCGTGTTCAAGTCATCTATATAAAAGTCACTTTTGATAATGTTTGCGATAGTTTCGTCTTTACACTCTTTAGCTCATTGTAATAAACATCTGGTACTCAAAAACGGAGCGCTGGCCAACCCATACGTTACTGTATTTAACTGTAACACTTTTAAATTACTATTATTATCGGGTTCCGTAAAAGATGAATCCCTCCACAGAATTAACTGAAGGTGACGTTGAGAAGTATGCAAGGCCGTTTGTCGGTACATTTTCTCAATGTCTCCTAAGAGAACGAACCTATGCCCGCGAAAGCGTAACAAAATTGAGAATAAGTCGGACTGCACAACTGGACCTACAGCCTGTATGTCATTTAATGACTTACCAGAGGAAGTTTTGGCTGAGGCGTCGAATACCACTCTCAATTTTGTCGTTTCACTCTTCTCGCGAATTACGCAGTGATGCGGGAGGTAATTACCAAATTCTGGGCGATTTATTTCACTCAAATGACCTAACTCTTTATATTCGTCTATAAATTTAGTGTATGACTCCTTAAGTTTTGGATTTTTATTTAATTTTAATTCTAAATTCAAGAAACGTTTCTTAGCCAGATAATATGAATCGCCAAGACTAGTTTCTGGTTCTTTTAATGGCATACGGACACAAAACCGACCGTCAGGTAAGCGGCTCGTGTTTTCCATAAAATCAATTTCGCAAAACTGTTCCTCTAATGAATTTGTTCTTTTCTCTGTAGGCAGTTCTTCAATCTCCCAAAATTTCTTAAGGGAATTATCAATATTTGATAAATGATTGAAATAACAATAGACCTTAGGCTTGGATTGACTAATACCGACTGGGCCGGCTATCAACCATCCCAATTGTGATTCTTGTAAAGTAGGTTTGTTAGACCCTAGCTTAATTTGATTTGTCCCAATAATGTTCCAAAATATATCAGCCCCCAACAGCACATCAATAGTGGCAGGCTGGAAAAACTTTGGATCCGCTAGCTGTAAACCGCAGGGAATATTTAATTCTCGGACGTCTATTTCGACGCTTGGTAAAATACCTGTTATCGTTGGCACCAATAAACAAGATACCTGAGTACTATATGTAGTTGAACAAGAATTAAGTTTCACTATACACTTTCCTAAAATGTTAGTTTTAATATTATTAAGCCCACATACATTTAAGGTTTCACTAGAGTTCTTATGTAACCCTAATTTCTCTCGCATAACATCTGTTAAAAATGACGATTGTCTACCAGTGTCTAACAATGCTCGAGCCTTAACCTTTTTATTGTTTATCTCATTAACAATTTCTACCTGCGCCGTACACAACAACGTATGAGTCATCGTCGTAGCTGATAATGTTACCGGCTCATTGAGTGGACTTTGTGCACTTTGTTCTACGCAAGAATTATTGTTGTTATTTTTATGGATCAAAGTGTTATGCTTCCCTTTACATATCTGGCAAGAACCCTTCAAACGACACTGATAACTGTTATGCCCACTACGTAAGCATTTAGTGCATAGTTTTAACTTATTCACTTCGCGAATTCTATCGTCGTAGTTCATTTGTTTGAACTTCGGACATTCATGAACAAAATGATTCTGATTACAAATTACGCATTGATTTTTTCCGGTACTCAAATCCGAAGCAGCCAAGAAAGATCTCACTGGTTTATTATTTTGAGAGTTCGTCTTATCATATTCCGGTTTTTGAGATCTATAAAAGTGGGTAGTTTCTAAGATGTCTGCTCGGTTACGTAAAAATGTGTAAAACTTTTCCAACGTCGGTAAATCCGATAAACTATTCTTATATTCCTCCCATTTCATACTAGTGGTGGAATCCAACTTTGCTGAGACCATGAATATTAGTAAAACATCCCAGTGCTCGGTAGGAAGTCCTAGAGTGTGCAAAGAACTCAAGTTTTTAGACATGTGATCAATTAAATACCGTAATGCTTTAAACGATTCCCTCAGAATAGGATCGATGCTTAATAATGACTTAAGGTGGTTATTTATTAAAATATTTTTACTGTTGTAACGGTCACATAAAATTTGCCATGCATTCTCATAATTATCAGCGGTAAACTCAATTGATCTTATAACGACAGCGGCACTATTTTCTAAGCTTGATCTGAGATAGTGATATTTGTTAATTAATGGAATCGAGTAGTTTTTATTAACGAGGGAATCGAACGTGTCCCTGAACTCTAACCATTTCAAATAGTTCCCATCAAACTTTGGCAAATTTATAGTAGGTAGCTTTATAGAATTCATGGAATGTGAACATTGGTTTGACATACTTTCATCTTTCACTGATTTTTGCTCTAAATTTGCACATTCAATCAATTCTTTAGCCATGGAAAGAAGGGAAAAGAATTGTGATTCAATAAAATCCCGCTCAGTCAATTGCTCATCTTCATTTGAAGAGATAAATTCTATGTCCGATTGCATGCCGTTAAAATCTGATAACAATTCTTGAAATTTATCAATCCGTAAAGTTAATTCTTTGATTTGAATACTAGTCATTTTATTCGCGCCCACCTGCGTTAAAATATTTACATAGTCTTTAAACTTTGTTAGTCTACCTTTAATTATGCTACGCTTCTTAACAAGATCCTTCAAACTATCTCTTCCTTCCATAGCTAATTATGCGAACAATGAATTTAAACAATGAATTAGGCAAGATAATGAAATGATCAAACCAGTTACAACGGTTCCGTCGCACTTTGATCCAACCGCCCTCCTGCAGTCGCCACTCTAGCGCGCGATGGGCTCGCTGCCCACAAGCCAAGCACTGGGTACAGCTGAATGGATATTGCTAGACGCGACGTTGGGCTTTTCTTTTGGTTTATCTGGAATTTTGCATAAATGCGTAAAGTAAATAACAAATTTTATGAGAGGGTAGGCGGAATAAATTTCGATAACGGTTAAAAAAAAAATGACTATGCAATATTTGTATTATATTTATATATGCTTTCAGATTTATGTAGCTAGGGATGGAACTACTTTATGCATAAGCATGGGAACATTAAAAGAGAAAAAAAAACATAAGCTGAAACCTTGATTTTTCTGCTAAATGAAGTTTATATTTTAGAAAATGAAATTAGAATACAGTAGGTATAGGCAAGCTCTCACAATAGCCGAAGCGTAAATTATAAAGATAGTACGTGCACTCGAAATGCTATCTTATTGATGCTTTCGGAGCGGCTAGCTGCACACAAATACGAAGTGAAAATATGAGAATTAGTGGATAGGATTATAGGATGCAGGCCAACTTCCCTTGAGTATCCAGCTAGGCGTGCAGCAGTCCTCAGCAAAGTTCTTCACTCCACCAGGGCAGAAGGCAGCATAAGCAGCAATCCGATCCAATCTCCTTTTCGGTTAAAATTCAAATTCGAGTAGCGGTTATCCGTTGTTACTCTTGATCCGTTGAATGCAGTATTCTGTTTATATCGAAGACGGTCGCCAATTGTTGAGGATATGAATAAAATCTGACTCGCTTGGATTTTACTAGATTTAATTAAGATTATTTCAGTTACAAATATACTTCTAAAAATAGATCGCACTGTGTGGTACGTCTGCTGATGACCACATCTGTTGGCGAGTCGGCGAGTAGTGGTGGAGGGCGGTGGCGCGGCCGTTGTCTCGATCAGCTGTGTGACCCTTCCACCCGCGCGTCCCCCTCCGCTGCTGGTACACGCATATGATGCGTGAACAGTATTTGTTGTTATAGCAGCAACAGAAACACATCATCTGTGAATATTTCAACTGTCACGGTTCATGAGATACAGCCTGGTGACAGACAGACAGACAGACAGACAGACGGACCGCGGCGTCTTAGTAATAGGGTCCCGTTTTTACCCTTTGGGTACGGAACCCCTTAAAATGGTTTTATTTTGCACTTTTTAATTGTAGTACATAATAGGCAAGTTCTATTAAGGTACATATAATTCTCGCTTCTAGCAAGAGAGGCGAACTCGAGGGTAGGCGGTGTGCTGTCGCATTACAGTGAGGTACACAATTAAGCTAATCGTGTTTTAGTAATAAGTACCCAAACAAGCAGAAAAGTTTAAAAACTGTGAGTAACCCGACTACAGTTTCTTTTTGCCTTTATTACCCGCGCCATAAAAACGAATCGATTTGCACCTTATTCATCAAAATCGGATGAATAGTTTGGCCACTACGTAGGAATATATGTAAATACAATAAATACATACCTACTCATACATACATACATACATAAACTCACGCCTTTTTTCCATGGGGGTAGGCAGAAACTACAGAACGCCACCTGCTACGATCCTTACATACTTCTTTTGCTTCACACACATTCATACATCTAGTCATACACACACGCCGGCTATGGGTACTGCGCACTTGGCCTTTCTGAAGAACATCACCTATAAGGTCTATATATGTCTATACCTACTCATACAACTGAATATATACAGTGTAAATGCAGTGGTGGCCTAGTGATATCGGCCGCGACTTATAAGTTGTCGTGGCAAACCCAGGCACGCGCTTTACTTTGTGTAAATTGTTTCACCACCACTTTTCTCAAAATGGTGAAAGAAAACATCGTGAGGAAACCGGCATGTCCTAGAAAAAAAAATTGAATACATGTGATATCCACCAACCCGCATTGAGCCCCCGTATTGGATTACGGCTCATTCCCTATCACAGAGAGTAGGCCTGTGTCCCAGCACTGGGAACATTAAAAAAGCTGATGATGATGATACATACATAGACTGCTAAAATCATAAAATCCATCCTTTTGGCTTCACCTAAGTCGGGTAAAAAGCTTCTTAATAACATACTACAGGATAAACGAACTATTAATGTTACTAAGTAAGCAGGAAACAAACACAACATATTATATTCAAACTTCAAAACGGTCCCCATTTCCTCGTCCCACTTTCTTGAACTCTCTGAATCACTGAACCAAACATCCTTGTTAATAGACCAGCACTAAATTGTGCATGTACTCATGTGTAAGGTCTAATTTATGAGCGTGTTACCAGACTATGATTTGGCACAAGAGAGAATGCTCGTGCCAAAGGTTGAGTGCGGTTCTCTAGGTCAAATTGTACTGAGATTTAGTGAGAGTATGTCTTGTTAGGATATCCTTTGCGTCTAAGAATCTCAGAAAATATATGTTTTGGGATTACATTTCCGATTTATAATATGGACTAGACGAGGTAGCTATCATCATTACTATCTTGAACTTAACGCAAATCATTTAAGAAGACGACAAACGACCAAAACGAGCACTCGTTTCACACCAGCATTTACTTTTCTTATTATTCTATAACTAGCTGTCCCACGCGGATTCGCTCCCGTCAACTGGCTGCCTACCTACCCATCTACCCTACCTACCCTACCTACCCTAAGTACATAATTGTTGCATAACTTAAACCGTTTACACAGCGCACGCAACCCTCAAAAAGGAATATTTTTCCCGTTTTTGCAACTTTTTTCATTTATGCTCCGCTCCTATTGGTTGTAGCGTGATGGTATATAGCCTATAACCTTCCTCAATAAATGGACTATTTAACAATAATTTTTCAATTCCAACCAGTAGTTCCTGAGATTAGCGCGTTCAAACAAAATACAAAATCGTCTGCTTTATAATATTAGTATAGATTAAAAAAAAAACCTTAAATCAAAATGTAGATAATTTAATTGTCTTTGAGATGGTGTCAACTTCATTAAAATTCGTCGATTTTGGTGTGATTGTTGTTTTATGTTCGTGATAGACAAAACTTTTCAAATTAATTACACTTTGTTATACGAATAAAAATCAAAATGTTCATAGATCAAATTATTAAAAAAAAGGAATTATGAAACATATAATTTTTTTCCAAAAAATTACGACTAGCCGTTTAGACGTGATTCTTATTTTAAAATCAGCCTGTAGTATCTGGGCCTTGAGGTCAGGCAACATATTATTATTTTGCCTTCTTCATAAACTGTCCATCTATCGCATCGTTTCTTTTTTCTTCTTATAGCCATCTATATTCATAATCAAATCTTCAATCAAAAGATTTTCTTACTTTCGAGATTATAATAAGAAAGCACTGTTACAATTTTACAATTGTCAAATAGTACTACAATGAAAAAGAAGGTTTACAACTTAAGGTGGTTACGCACTAAACGTCCGTGTCCGTGATTTAAGTGCCGAGCTCAAAATGTTCTGAATTATGACAGATTATGAACGATAGAGTTCGGATATAGTGCGTAAGCTTCCCTACGAGAAGTACTACGACTACTTCACGAAAATTCACGAATACGGATCGGATGTAATGCGTAACTGCCCTAACCGCCCTTACTGTTCCAGTTCCAACCATCTCCCTAGATGTTATTTACCAAAAAGATTTCAAAATCTAGGCCTTGTCAATATAAAATCCAATTTGTCGCTCTTGGAGAGTTGTCAATATTCCTGGGACTAAATTATTAAAACCGACAACAGCATAAAAAAAAACAACAATTTCTTCCGATAAACAAGTCCCTAGAATCTAAATAAGATTACACACAAAACAAATGAACGATGAACTGATAATCAAATCTTGCAAACTTTGTACATGACCTTGGTGGATCTTACAGAGCATGGAGAAGCCTTAGCGGGCATTGTTAGAGACGGCATTGTCAAAACTTTCCATAGAAATATTTCACCGTATACTCATACTACGACATATATGACGTATAGAATTGGAAAGCCTTTGGTCTATAGCCTTGTTTCGACAAGGCTATAGACCCTAGTCTTGTCCAGACAAGGACCGCGCGTTCACTCTGGAGTGAACCCGCGGTGACTAGGACGGGAGCTTGCCACATAGCATCACAAGTAGTTGTAAGCAGGCAATAAAAGCTAGATGTGTTTCCTCCTCCTGTGTTGGGGAGAGAAGCTAGGGTATGTTTTGGTGAGAATCGCTGTTGGTGAGAACAGAATTACCTATAAAATGCCAAAAATAACTTCTGCTGTACTCGTGGCGGAGTACCGTATCAAGCAGAGCCCTAGCCAGTCCGAGTCATCCACGTCCCCGTCGTTCTCCCTGGGACCTGCTGCAACCGCGCCGACGCGCGTCCGCCACCCCGAGTTGCAGCTGAGCTAACGGATGCAGGGCGAAGGGCGAATATTCTGCGCCTTAAAACAGAATCGTCTCACTAGGGAGGATACCCGAAATAAAACCGAGCACATCCGAAGGCTCTAAGGTGGCAGCCCCGCTATCGGATTAAGGCACAGTGGGCTAATCACCCGCTTGCCCGACAATAATTAATTGATTCCTGAAACCGAAACAGATAGAAACCGGACTCATCTTTCAACGACGACTTTTGGCATGAAAAAACGGACACGAATTGCTTATTGGAACGTACGCACGCTTAGCGATGACAGCCGACTAGCCCAAGCAGAAGCAGTAATGCTTAGCTACAATCTTCAGATACTCGGTCTGAGCGAAGTGAGGAGAAACGGTTTTGGTGAGCTGAGAAGGTCCGGGGGCTTGACTTGGCTGTATTCAGGTAAAGAAAATGAGGAAGATGTGCGCGAGTATGGCGTGAGGCTCCTCCTTTCTAATGCAGCTAAGAATAGCCTCTTGGACTGGAAACCGATCTCAGACCGGATCATGTGTGCCCGTTTCAACTCAAGAGCCCGGAAGATCTCCATTATCCAGTGCTACGCCCCAACCAATGCATCAACAGAGGATACCAAAGACGACTTCTACAATGCCCTCAACGCCACCCTTAGGAGCATAAAAAAACAAGATATCGTCATCGTCATGGGGGACCTGAATGCTAAGGTTGGGAGTGTTAATACTAACCGCGAGCGGCATATGGGTACACAGGGACTTGGAGTGTGCAACGAGAATGGGGAGCGATTTATCGAGTTTTGTCAGAACCACGACCTTACCATCGGAGGAACATTATTCATTCATGGCAACCATCATAAGTACACGTGGAACTCCCCCGATGGGGTCACCAAGAACCAAATTGACCACCTCGCCGTTAGTTCCAAATGGCGGTCTTCACTGCTCGATGTCCGCAACCGCAGGGGCGCCGATATTGATAGCGACCACCATCTGGTAGTTGCTGAAGTCCGGCTCAAGGTTGCAGTTGCCCGTGCGGCTGGAGGACCTGGCAAGATTGGAAGAAGGTTCGAGGTGAGCAAACTGCATGACTCAGACACGCGTAAATCTTTTCAGATGGAATTGCGCAATCGCTTTTCTATACTCGATGCGGACTCATTAGACGAGGAGTGGAACCGCATCAAAGTGGCCTATACAGAGACCAGCTCCGTCGTTCTAGGGCACAAATCGACTCATTCTCGAGAGGACTGGATGTCACAACGCACGTGGAACCTGATCGAAGATAGAAGGAATCTTCATCTGAGACTGCTTGAGACCCATGACGACGCCATGCGAGCAGACCTTAACACGCAATACCGTCATAAACGCAAGGAAATCTATCGCAGTACCCGCAAAGATAGGAGACGGTGGGCTGATGGTATTGCTGATCGTGCTCAACAAGCTGCAAACTCCGGCAACTTGAAAGAGTTGTACAATGCTACCAAAACCTTGGCAGGTAACAGCAAGTCGAGAAAGAAGCCGCTGAAGTTCAAAGATGGTCAGCTCATTGTGACGTCAGAAGGGCAGCTACTTCGCTGGCGTGAACACTTTGAAGAGGTCTTCCGTCTGTCAGCTACATCGGCACCTGACGCGCTGCAAGTCAGTACTCCACCCACCCAGCTTCTCAACATTAACACGGAACCACCGTCAGCCTCTGAAGTTGCAGAGGCAATCCGCTCTTTGAAGACAGGCAAAGCACCAGGACTCGACCTGATAACTGCGGAAATGCTTCAAGCCGACTTACCCACCGCAGTCGACGTCCTGACGCCGCTCATTGAAAAGATCTGGATCGCCGAAGAACTACCAGACGAATGGAACAAAGGTCTCCTTATAACTGTTCCTAAGAAAGGTGATCTTAGCCAGTGCGATAACTGGAGAGGTATAACTTTGCTCTCGATTCCCTCTAAGGTATTTTGCAAGATCATCCTGGACAGATTGTCGAAGGCCGTGGATCCTCTTCTACGCAAGGAGCAGGCTGGTTTCCGCTCGAACCGCTCCTGTACGGACCAGATCAACACTCTCCGTATCATACTGGAACAGGCATCAGAATGGCAGAGGGAGATTTATCTAACATTCGTAGACTTCGAAAAGGCCTTTGATACGCTGAAGTGATCTAGTATCTGGTCCCGCCTACTGGAAATTGGAGTGCCGCCGAAAATAGTCCGTCTGTTGCAGAGTATTTATAAGAAATACTCCTGTAAGGTTACTCATAACGGCCTCATATCGGATGACGTAACAGTGCACGCGGGTGTCCGCCAAGGCTGCCTCCTGTCACCGCTCCTCTTCCTGGTCGTTCTTGATGGAATTATGCTTCGCATCTACGATAACAGGCGCCGCGGCATAGAGTGGGGATTATCCAACGTCTTGGAAGACTTGGATTACGCTGATGACCTATGCCTGCTGAGTCATACCCACGCCGATTTGCAAGCAAAGCTAAAAGATATACGCCAGGAAGCGGCAAAAACGGGGCTCAAAATAAACATCCGGAAGACCCAGGAAATGAGAACTGGTGTGAAGAACCACTCACCGTTGCTGATTGGCACAGAGGCAGTGGAACGCGTCCACCAATTTACATACCTCGGGAGTGTCGTGTCGGAGACTGGGGGAAGTGAAGAGGACATCGTTTCACGGATCGCCAAAGCCCGAGCAACCTTCGCGCAGCTGAGACCTGTTTGGCAATCGCGGAAACTGACCCGAAGGATTAAACTCAAAATCTTCGGGTCCAATGTCAAATCCGTGCTGCTCTACGGGTGCGAAACGTGGAAGGTCACAAAGGACATCTCACGCCAAATACAAGTCTTCGTCAACCGCTGTCTTCGTCGTATTCTCGGAGTTTACTGGCCCGAGACCATCTCCAATGTAGAGCTGTTGGAGAAATGCCACGAGAGCCCGATCGACCGCCAGATCAAGCGTCGCAAGTGGAGATGGATTGGCCACACGCTCCGAAGGGGTCCCGATCACATACCCAAACAAGCTTTGGACTGGAAACCCCCGGGGCTAACGAAAGCGTGGCCGTCCCCGTCAAACCTGGCGTCGCACAGTGTTGGCAGAAGCGACGAGCATCGGAATGACATGGAGCGAGGTGAAGCGTGAAGCTCAAGACCGATCGCGATGGAGGACATCTGTGGACGCCCTCTGCCCCATCTAGGGGTTAAAGGACATTAAGTCAAGTGTTTCCTCCTTGTGAAAACACTCCGCCCCGTTCGCGCTATGTAATCGCCATAGTCATTTCAGTATGGAAGCAAACGGCAATCAAATCTAATAAATTTATTTGTGAATATAGGATATATAAGGAGCAGTGGTGGCCCAGTGGTAACGGTCGCAACTGTCAATTTGTAGATCGTGGGTTCGAACCCAGGCAGGCGCTTTATTTATTTATTTATATACACTTTATTGTACACCATAATAAACAAGAAAAAGAAACTTAATACTAAAAACATACAATAGGCGGCCTTATCGCATACCGCGATCTCTTCCAGGCAACCTGGAACTTTGCTTTACTTTGTGTAAATTATTTGTTTACCACTGGTCTCAAAAATTCGAAGGCATGTGACATCCACCTACCCGCACTGTGCCTGCGTGGTAGATTACGAACCATTCCCTCTCACAGAGAGGAGGCCCACACGCATAACGGACCAAATGGGAGTCTAAGTGCGGAAAAACGGGTCCATCCATCCTAAGAGATATAAGTAGGTGTTACAATATGTAATACTACTCTGTGTCCGTCAGATTATTTTTTCAGTAACGAAAAACCATTCATAATGTAGTTTACTGTTTTGTTTCTTACGAATAGATTTTAGGAATTTACTTATTTTAGTGACCATCATTGCCATGCTGAAACGAAACAACTATATTGCCGTCTCCCTCGCACGCTGACGACGCAGCGTTTCCTTGTTCTATGGCAGCTCGCAATCGAAACTTGCCAAAATCTTCTTTGAAAAAGTTGGGAACATACTACGTGCCTATAATTTATATCTCTTCAGAACTAGTTGAACGACGTCAGCATCGCATGTCTTACTTATCGCGAAAAAGGTTTGGAAAGAAAACTTACTTGTGGGTTTTGAAAGAAAGGTAGTATTTTGTGAAAAGTTTTTGAGCACTTTATTTAGTTTGGGTAGATGTGGATAATATTTTGTGTTACCTTAAATAGAACTGTGTAATCATAGCTCCATTATTGTAAGTGCTTTGTAATTTGTGAGTTATAGTTTGAGGTAGTTTTACTTCAAAGTCAAAGTCAAATTTCTTTATTTCAATTAGGCCATTAAGTGGCAATTTTGAACGTTATTTTTTTAAATTTATGAGTAATAATAATTGATTTTACCGTCCTTCCCTTCATGAACATATCATCGTTACTATTGTAAACAGTGTTTTCGAAAACTTGCAAGTATGTTTGATGTTAATAAGATACTAGCCGTTTCGGATAGTAACCTGATGAAAGATACTACAGGAGTCCGCTGGATGCGAGTAGCAAAGGATCAACCGATGTCATGACTCTTAGGGGAGGCTTATTTATAGCAGTGAATGTCTTTCATCTGAAATAATGATGAAAATGTTAGCCACTTAAGGTTCAGTACAATTATTGTCATTTTATCAGAACTGATAAATTTTGGTATATTTAGGTATATAAATGTAGGGGATGGGGCGTGATTAGATAAACACTTCTTCTGGTTACTTCGTTTATTTTGGCTAGTTCTACACAAATTACAATATTTTACTTCGTAGCGTCTTAACTTAGTTTTTTCTCTGTTCACCATGCATACTCTATCTCCCTCACACACATGCTCCTCACTGCGTTCGTTATTTCTAACAATTACTTTAAGATAGAATTAACATCCTACATTATATTTAGGTATATTTTAAACCGCGTTTTTCTTTGGTTCATGATGAAAGTGTTCAATTTACGAGCTTTATAAGTGTGATGTGTCTTTTAAGAGGAAATATGGGCAGAAAGCACCGACTGAATTTCTTAATTAAATAGTCATAATTTGAGGTTTGGCTCTCGTTTTTTTTCTTCCTGCAATATTGAACCAATTTCAAAGATATTCCATTAACTGGAAAAGTAAGATATATACTATGCCATTATTTTTTCATTTTTCATTTACATTTGGCAATTTTGTACACTAAGCCTCTGTTGACAGCGCAATTTTGAGCATTTTTTGAGGGTTCAAGTGCTTTTAAAGATAATGTATCATCAAAAAGGAAAACATAGGAGCATAGTATATATCTTTAATTTTCAGTTTATGAAATATGTTTTAAATTGGTACAATATTGGAGAAGGAAATAGACGAGAGCCAAACCTCGATTTATGACTTTTTACAAAGGAAATTCAGTCGGCGCTTTCTGCCCCTATTTCCTCTTATAGGCAGTCGTAAGAGCCACTAGCTGACTATGCTATAGCTACGTAAGATTGACACTGCACATCTGCTTGTGAAAGTACATACTATATATATATAGCAACTTATTCTGACTATTCATGAAATGTTGACTAATGAATTTTACATGTTCTAAAAATATTTCCATAACTCCATCACAAAATCATTACCGTCATGACCCAATTCAGCGTCATTCATCAAAGAATTCACACAATTTAATATCAATACAATAGAGCGCACCTCTCTTTTCAAAACGCCTAACGACAATGCCTTTTATTCCGTGACATGCTGTAAATATTTCACATTACTGCCAACAAAAATCTAGAATAATATCAGTTCAATTTTATAGGAAGCATATAATAAATAGCGTACTGAATTATGGCTATAAATCACAGACAGAACGGGGCAGCGCCTATTGTTAATATATTTTTCATAGAACACCGCTCGAGAAAGTTCAGGTGAAAATTGTTAGCTGGAAGTGTCAAAAAGATTGATTTAGGTGCTTCGGATAAGAGTGCGCTCAATAAAATATTATTTTATTCTTTGAGAAATTCATGGATGTGTAGTATGTCTTCTTTCTCGTGAATAAAATATGTAAGATCCAGAAAGGTAGGGCAGACCCTCTGTAATAACATTATCTGTATTACTTGAAAATAGAATTCGCACCTGCAAAGAACCTATTCAATCCTAGTAATATTGTAAATGTAAAAGTCTATAACAAATAGAAAAAATACTTTTAGTATCCAAAAATAATCCGAATGCCAATAAAAAATACTGATTGTACAGCAAAATACCACAAATTTAATTATTTTAGCAACAATTGCGGGGATCCTACTTCTGTCTGCAGCGTCATCGAAGGTCTGCAGGTTTTAAAGTAACCTAACATGAAGGAGATGACGGGAGCTGAGTTCGCCCGCTTTGCTCGCTCAAATTCGACGGAGCCCTACTGCGCGATGCTCCTATTTCTGTCTGCAGGGTTTTAAGTAAGCTAACATGAAGGACATGATGTGAGCTGAGTTCGCACGCTTTTTTCGGTCACTTCAGTTCCCTTCACCCCATTCGAATCCAACCTATCCGTGTCGAGGTGCCCCAAGCTCCTGAGTTCGCTTCGCTCGCTCTTGGAATTATCTTGTTATATGTGTGAGTATAACGTTTGTACTCTCTGGTTAATTTGCTGTGCAGTCAGTATTTCTGATGTAAAAAAAGTATATAAATGATGGAAATAAATAGATAGGTGATTATTTATTTGATGTGCAATTAAAATATTGTTATTATGATGTTTGTTAACAAAACACACCTCAACGGATTTGTATGAAATTTGGAACAAGATGGGTAAAACATGACCTGTTTTGGAATTATTATCCTGGTAGTTAGATCCCGTGGGATAATTTTCGGACTTCACGCGGGTAAATAAATTATTTGGATGCCTGTAATACTAGTGGACTTTTCACTATACTGTGGTTGTTTATATCTTCATATCTTCTTGCTTGATTGTTATTATCTTTATATTAGATGTCTAGTCATTAGCTCAATCTTCTTTCACATGTGTTTTTTCTTATTAACAAGCTTTTATTTAACTTGCAATTTATGTATGTACGTAAGTGGGGCAAATCTGGCAACTGAATTTAAAAGCAGTTATCCTACACCGATTAAGATAAAATTTTGCATACACGTTTAGTTTGTATGACAATGCATGGTAAGTTTCATTTCATTTATTTCATTGCATTTTTTCATTTATTTATTCATAAACAAATTACATTGTGTTTGAACATTATCATTAAATTAATATCGACCAATACAACAAAACAAATCATTAAAACAATTTCACTACATAAAAGTTAACAAATGTCACATTCAGTTAAGTGACGTCATTCTCAATCCAATATGGTGGATGGCCCAAGATGGCGGACTGGTTATTTTTTTTACACTGCCATGATCTAATGAATGGATTTGCTGAGAAAATACGAAAAAACTTGATTCATAAAAAATATTTTTTTAATTAATACTTTTTTATTTGACTTTTCTGGGAAAACTGCTTAATAAATTACGTACACCTAGAACAACAAAACATTTTGAACCTGAGTAATCGAATCTGCAGTTATGATGGGACCACTAAAATCACACACCAAAATATTTTGTAAAAGCTTTTGAGTAAGCCATTTCCAGTAACATCTAACACCACGATACCTTTACAAAAGGTATTTTATAGGCACGGCACCAGGCACCGAAGAAATTATCATTATAGCCGAAAAACGTGAAAACAGCAATTTTGCTTCAATACAGACATTAGGCTAGATCACTATTCTTTTGAATGCCTTGAATTTAGGTAACCGAATTTAGGCTCAAATTGGGTGTCGTTAATCTTCACGCATTTATGAACATAATTTTGTTACGAGGTGGTTTTGCATGAATATGAAAACCGGCCAAGTGCGAGTCTCACTCGCGCACAGAGGGTTCCGTATTAAGACGGTACTCTGACCAAAAAATCGCTATGAGATATGAGCATTCCTATTGGTCTAGCGGCACTGGTGGCGCATGAATTATATTAGTGAATACGCCCAGATTTTAGAAAAAAATCTTTATAAAATCGAGTTTTGGTCTTTTGAAAAAAAAAACCTACAAAAATGTTCGTTATTAAATTGTCTATCCATTAGTGTTAGTACAAAAAATAATTAACGAACACTTTACGAGGAGATGCATAATATCAATAATTATTTCTCATTTTTATGTTTTTTCGGAAGGAGATTAGTGAAATATATACAATATTTAAAAAAAAAACTAAATCTACCATTTTAGAATCAATATTATGTAGAAATTTAATGTATTTTTATTAATTGATATTTCTTTTTAAATAACGAGTAGATAGCTCCTAAAAACAGCACAAAAAACGGCTTGAGCGGCGTTTTGCTCGGGTTACCGCCTTAATAACTACATTCACCAAAATAAATAGGTAACATTACTAATGTTCATAAACAATGAAAGCACCAAACATTGCTCTACCGAAGGAACAAAATTAACTTTTCCGTTCGAAATTTGTTGTCCCCATATATCAATATACAACATTTTTAGTTTTCTAAGTACATTTTATAAGTTCTAAAGCCTACTTAGCCATTTAAAGCTTAATTTTTTCTCAAACGGATCCCTAAACCGAAAAATGGTTTTTGAATGGCCTATTTAACGAAACTGGTGTTTATCTCACCTTTTCATTTATCTCATGGTGTGTACCATGAGATAAATGAAAAGGTACCCTAAAAAAAATATTTTCCTTAAATAATTTTACCACTTTTTTGGCGTGAATAATATCCAAATAATAGCATACTAGTACTAAGAAGCTCTGAGCATAGCTGCGGACTGACGGACGGATAGACAGACATGGCGAAACTTATAACGGTTCCTTGTTGACTACGGAACTAAACAAAAATGTAGATTTATTGTGTTTGATTATGTAAAAGAATTAGGTAAGTCTGTAAGGTTATGGACTGAACATATAAAGCAACTTATAAACAAAATGCTTTGTCGGCTAGCAAGCGCAGTCACCTTTGCGTACTTTCGTTGAAAAATATAAAGTCAAGTAAGAATAAATATTTATTTAAAAAAACCTCAATGAATGTACGACTAAAATAGCTTGCTTCAACTCGCATTGTAGTGCCAAAATTGCTGAAATAAATATTTTTTGGCTATGTAAGTAAGAATGCTCGACGGCTTCGAAAGAAACGAGTACCAAAATTTGTGAAAATTTAACCTTATCTAATTAGTTAGCTTTCTTACATTACACCAGCCACAGATAATATAATACTAGCAAGATGCCTCATCCCATACAAAAAAACCGTGCAGACGTAACTAGGGGGTTTTTCGTCTGATTATACCGACTGTGTTACTAAAAGTATATCGGACGCGGTCGTTCCTATATAATATTGGCTCTTTTTGTAAAAACAACTTTCTAGGAGTGGCACCAAAGATAGCAGTAGTATAATAGTAGTATCAATACTTAAGTCCGATTTATTTTCATTCATTTACTGTGGTTAATTTATTATGTGTTGTCCTATGTACTAGATTATGTACTACATTATTTACGTATTGTTTTGTTTATTATTATTACATTTTAAACTCTGAAATTATTTTTGTAATCTCAATCTATGACATTTAATACATTTTAATTTATGATATGGTATGATTTTTGTGATGAAATTGAATGATATGACATGGTATATTTTTAATAATGATTTACGAAATGGTATGGTATTAATAATAATTAATGACATTGTATAGTTTGAATAATAGTTTTCACGCCTAAACAGTTGTAACATAGTGAACTGCGCATTCACCTAACATCTGGAAATGTATAATTATGTATGTTGAGCAATAAAGATTTGAATTTGAATTATGTGTCAAGCGTAGATGGTGTTAGTAGTGACTTGCAAATAAAAGGGTTTACTCGGTTCGTGAATATTTTTTTTAACCCCCGCTGGCAAAAGAGGGGTGTTATAATTAACCCCCGCCGGAAAAAGAGGGGTGTTATAAGTTTCACGTGTGTTGCTGTGTATCTGTGTCTCTGTGTATCTGTGTTTCTGTGTATCTTTGTATCTGTGTGTCTGTCTGTGGCATCATAGCGCCTACACGAATGAACCGATTTTGATTTAGTTTTTTTTTATTGAAAGGCGATTTTGTCGAGAGTGTTCTTAGCTATGTTTGAATAAAATCGGTTCAGCCGTTCAAAATTTATGCGCGTTTTACTGTTTCAATCGGGGTGTTTACAAAAGATAAATGTGTCGGGGTTTTTAAATTTTAAAATTTTACTTGTCTTTAAATTATTTGACGATTTATTTATTTATTTTATAATATATTTTTGCACGTTATACAGTTTCATCGAGTGCAGTACCTCAGAAATTTTAAACTGCGCCATCTATTGGACTCGGTTCTAAATGATCCGTTCAAATAATCGTTCAAAATTATGGAACGGTGGGCTCTTATTTCAAAATAAGAGCCCACCGTTCCATAATTTTGTACTTAAGAGAGTGAATTAAAAAAGGAATTAGATTTTTTTATGATCAATATTCTAGAAAATGTTAATTTGACACAAAATTCAATAACATATCGCGCAATCTAGTGACATTTATTTGAACTAAATTTTCTTTCTTAGTTTCGGGACCCCGTGCACCAGCCTTATTGTGCCACAAAACACTTGATTACAGCGCGTAAGCTTAGTTAGTCTAGAGGCCGCATGAACTACCTTCAAAAAAAGGCCAAGGACAAGGAAGGCAGGAACTCTTGCTCAGCATGTGGTTCTGGGTGCGATGCCCGGTTCGATCAAAACTAGAAAGCGGCAGTAGATCAACCGGGCTCAAGTCCAGACTCCGGGCTAGAGTTTGGACTTGTGGCTTGTGTTGATGGCAATAGAGTCACCCTTTACTATACGGTACTTAGCTTAGGTGTTCAGCTTAGTCTAACTATCATACAAGTGAGATGTTATAATTTCATATAACCCTAGATTTATTCATAACGTTTCATTTTCTATATTAGCAATATATGTATATTATACTAGCGGATGCCTCGCGGTTTCACCCACGTAGTTCCCGTTCCCGTAGGAATACAGGTATAAAAAGTAGCCTATGTCACCCGGGGATAGTGTAGCTTCCCAACGAGAAAATCATTTTTGAAATCAGTCCAGTAGTTTTTAAGTTTATTCATTACATATAAAATTCAAATCTTTCTTTATAATACGACTATTATATATATAGTATAGATTTGCTCTATACTCAAATCAATGACTTTATGCCTCTCAAAATATAGCAAAAAAAAAAATCAGCCCTGTTTTTTACGGTACTCAAAAAGTACTCATTATTGACACCATACTCCCAAAATAATAGTCCATTTAGCTTTTTGTGTTCCATTTTACCGGTCGTAATACTAACGAACGAGGCCTCGTAAAGGTTTTAGATTGCAGTAGAAATTAGAATTAAATTATGGGCAGCCAATGGCTATGGTTTCAGTTTGCTAGTCAAACGTTGGCAGTTACATAATCATGAAAGTTTTATAGCAGTTATGATTATAACTTCGCATTTATGAGAATGCCACTAGAATACTTGCTTCCATAGGTATGAATTAATATTTATTTTTATATTGATAGGCTTGCCTTTGTCCACTGTCTCTGCTGATGGTAAGTGATGATTTGGTCAACGATGAAGCACGCATGCCTAGAAGTTCTCTATTCTAACTTGACTTAAAAGTAAATGCGGTCACAGACATCCGACTGAATATCCTAAGTAAAAAGTCGTAATTCGAGGTTTAGCTCTCGCCTATTTCTTTCTGCAATATATAACCAATTTAAAAGATATTCCATAAACTGAAGATGAAAGATACATACTATGCTCCTTCGTTTTCTTTTTTGATGATATCTTTAGAATCACTAGAACCCTCAAAAATGCTTAACAGAGGCCTGTTTAAATTTGACAACTATAAATGAAAAAAGAAAAACATAGGGGCAAAGTATATATCTTTCATTTCCAGTTTATGGAATATCTTTTAAATTAGTCCAATATTGGAGGTGGAAATAGACGAGAGCCAAACCTCAAATTATGACTTTTTACTAAGGAAATTCAGTCAGAGCTCTTTGCCCACATTTCCTCTTAAAGGCCCCTAGATTATAACTATCAGGAAACACAGACTCCAGCCGGAAATTCCACTTCTTAGTTGTACGCACAATGGAAGTATTCCTAAAACCTCGTTTGCTCGTTAAAATACACAATTGTGCCTACTTGTAAGCCTTTAACATATTGCAAGCACTTTATGTTACCGTCATGTACCGACGGACAATCTGTAGATTGCAAGTATACACTAGCATATCTTTAAGATCTCGACTTTTGATATTGTTAGTACTATTGATAATTTTGAATGAAATTATGCTATAAAAATTTTACCATTGCCATAACAACCTTGCGGATTGGCTATATATTTCACCATGAAATTCAAAAGTTGTCCATGCCATTACATGATTTAAAGACATTCTCTCTAGAAAAAATTGTTAATAAGGTAGACCTCATAAACAAACTGGATAGATCCAGTATCGGCCTGTAGTCGGCTGTATCTTCCTGGAATCGGCCATGAGCAACTGAACATCAAGCAGTCCAAAGAAAATTGCTCAGCAAAACATCCGAAAATACCTGAACTCCGAACCTATAAGTCTTTCCACTCAAAATTCAACTCGTAATAATTTCTCAAACAACTTAATTACCACCATTCAGGGTATTATCAAACGAATTTGTCGTTCCTTGGAGCCATAGCAGACATTACTTTTCAACATCGGCGTTTTTGCGACTCAACGTTGCATTATTTGGCGACTCGCTGCCTTTGAACACGGCATCAAAGTTTCACGTTTTCCGCATGTTCGAAAGATGCCAATCGCTTCGCATACAAACGTGAGCAGAGCGTACAGCACATTCACTCGCTGTATTGAGCTCCTAAATACTGATTGCGGATGCTAAAAGTATGCCATACTTACAGAGATCAATTTGAACGCTGAAACTGTGCCAGATAATCTGATTGGATGCATTTGCATCAACAAGATTGAATCAGGGTTTAAGCGATTGCTTTTGAAGATAGGGAGTGACTCCAGGCATTGTAAGCGAGCGATCTTAAGAAGGATTTTGGTTAGATCAAACGAATCTGATAGTAGTTAGATATACTATCAGATCCGATGTATTGACCTTAGTCGCTGTATCAAGCTTCCGAAAACCGAATAAATTACTGATCGCCAACGTTTAAATTAGCATGTCTGTAACAACCTTTAAAGTGTTAAGACAGGGCTGAGGAAGTTTTAAACTGCCGACCTAGTTTCTTCAGAGCCCAGCGTCAACAAGGTCTTAAGGGAAGGACACACTAGCGACAAAGTAGAACGTAATCTGTTTAGACTTTGAAAATTGACGGCTTTGATAGACAGGTTATAAAAATTATGAACGAGAATAAATTATTTGGTAAAAATTGGTTTCTAGAAACCGGCCAAGTGCGAGTCGGACTCGCGCACGAAGGGTTCCGTACTTGGTAAATTGCGGTTTACGAATTATGACGTATTAAAAAAAACTACTTACTAGATATCGTTCAAACCAATTTTCGGTGGAAGTTTACATGGTAATGTACATCACATATATTTTTTTTAGTTTTATCATTCTCTTAATTTAGAAGTTACAGGGGGGGGCACACATTTTACCACCTTGGAAGTGTCTCTCACGTAAACTATTCAGTTTAGATAAAAATTATATGAGAAACCTCAATATAATTTTTGAAGACCTACTCATAGATACCCCACACGTATGGGTTTGATGAAAAAATATTTTTCAATAGTTACAGTTTCAAGTATGGGAACCCCCAAAATTTATTGTTTTTTTTCTATTTTTTATGAAAATCTTAATGCGGTTCACAATCTACTTACCAAGTTTCAACAGCATAGTTATTATAGTTTCGGAAAAAAGTGGCTGTGACATACGGACGGACAGACAGACAGACATGACGAATCTATAAGGGTTCCGTTTTTTGCCATTTGGCTACGGAACCCTAAAATTTAGAACTATATTGGTTGTTTTGGACAGTCGCTAACTATACTGCATTTATTATATGAATTTGAGCTCATCATTATCATCCAGTTCATCGTCTCTCTCTGAAGTTGTTTCCTCTCCCAACCACATCTAGGTTTTATCCGTAATGGGATATGAAATAGTCTGCCCATCTTACCACTGGACGAACAACTCTTGTTCTTTCATTTCTTGGACACCACTCGGACACTGGCACTGCCTTGAATTTGGATTGCGGGTGGTTTCATCGCCTTTTCGTTTAAATGCTAAAATAGCAGACATGTATCTACTAATATTATAATAAAGAAAGATTTGTTTATTTATTAGATTGTATAATTGTTTTAATGGACAAACTAAAAAACTGCATAATCGAATTTGAAAACTCTTTCTCCAATATAAAGCTACATTATTGCTGTCTTGAGTGACATTACTATTTATTATCCCAAAAACGGGTCCAGTCTGTAGGGCGGGGCACGAGGGCAAAGCCGCGGGGTAAAGCTAGTCTCTAATATTTTAAGACATAGCACTAACACTGTCATGGATTTCTAGTACAATAAGTTCATCCTTTACATTTATTCTGTAATAACGTTTATTCTGTGACGAATAAATAATTTTCATTTGTTTTATCATGAGATTTCTAAGCACACCACCTATGTATCACTCAAAACAGCCTACTCCTAATCATTTCACAAATTAAATTGACGCTTCAAACCAGGCATCCCTTTTGTCCCAAAATTTCTGCTAGCTCCAACAAATTACGCAGTTATCTTACGCTGTTAATTGTCGCACTGGCGAATGTTTCGTTTGCCCAAAACGAAATAATCCTTCAGTTATCAGCAGAACGAGCAATGTAAAGTGATGTCAGCCGGAATAAAAGGCTTTACATGTCGCCTGAAAATGTGGTGTGCAAAACTGGGGAATTTTGTTGATGTAGTTTTGAGAATACAATAGTGGTAATAATGTTAAAGTAGGATCGTTTGGTAGTTTATTTAAGGGTCTAGTTGTTAATTATCAAAAGAAATATTATCAACTTTACACACAACATCATCGCTTACCATCAGGTGAGATAGTGGTCAAGCGCAAGCCTATTTCAATTAAAAAAATAAAATAAATTAACTGTGCCCGCGGCTTCACTGCCATCAACTGCCTTCCCTACGTTATCCTATAGTAGTCACAGCGGGTCTTTGTATCTCTGAAGTTAGCTCTGCGAACCATTGCGCAAGAAACAGTTTATCATGGAGTACATTGAGCGAGATAGGACGATGCGACAAACGTAAGCGAGTGAATAAGTCAGTTAGGGCCCTTACACAAAACTGCGAATTGACGCGATGCGAAACGCAGAAAACAGCTAAGAAACATCAAGCAACAAGCTCGTTAATTTTTAAGATGCAACGGCGAACCGCAGTTTTGTGTTTGGGCCCATATACAATGCTATCTTCTACATCAACATTGACACAAAAATTGCAACTGCGCAGGGTCTTGCAGCCAACTTCGGAGACACAAAGATCCGCTGTGAATACTATACTTACCTACCCTACATACCTACCAACCTAGCAATTTTTTGTAGTGTTTTTCTGCCGCGGAGAATCTAAATACCTCCATTCAGAAAACGACGTCAAATGCACAACGCCATCTATCGAATATATATTTCAACTGTCCGTGTATCAGAATGCGTGTGTTGTAATATTTTACTTCTTGAACACTTTAAATTCGTCCAACTTTTGATAGAGTGAACCGATTGCGATGAAACTAAAACTATGTAATAAGTTAAGTTACACTTAATTATTGCAAGTTACGCTAAATAATTTAATGTATTAAAGTTCTCTACATAGGTTTCGTACATTTTACGTAATGAGTGCACAACTAAATAGAGAAACAGACAAAAAAAAAACAAACAAAATGTAGGAAATGGGTTGAAAATATTAAAATATTTGTAACGGACAGAGCTGGAACTCGATAACCAACGACTTTTTTTGAAAAATATTTTCGATGTACAAAAATTATGTTTCTACAGATTAATTATATGTGATCGTTGATATTGAGTGGTTGATGATGTTTTCATCCTACATACCTAATTATTAAAATTTTAATTTCAAGGTAGGGTTTAATGTAGGAGATAGTTGCATCCGGTTAGAATGAAAAACAGACTTTACATAGTTGAAGAACGGTAAGATGGTTTGGTTGATTGGCAGACCTATCATTGACTAGCACGAACGAACAAAACATGGTGAACACAACAATAAGTGGTCGACGGTGAGACAGCCAAATTTTTTTTGCTATTCGTTGTTATTCACGAAATATTGTTTCCAAAGGAGGACTGAAGGTGGTGTGAAACAGTTTTGTACGAAAAGCAAAAACAAAATACATTGACAAATTTCTTGAATTTTCTCTCATTTCTCCGAACACCGTCCGCACAGAACAACCAAATTGGATCACCACGAACATTTTTGACGAACACAGTGTTTGAAGTTCGTTAGTGGTACGCACGTGCAAACCAAGTATTCGATGTTCGTGTTCACCATGATTTTGTTCGTTCGCGCGTACACGGCTTTACACACTCACTTAACCGACTGGCATTGTAACTCTTCCCCTTGATTACCTTTCAATTAACATACTCGCTTACCAATTTCTCCCATTACATCTTCAAGCCCTCTGAACCAGTGTACCTTCCTCCAAAGGCATACTACTCGGCTCTTCCTAAGCGTGTGCATTGGAAAGACACTGATTCCCGTGAGCCCATAGCTTTGATATTCATCCCCCATTTAAATTCATCCTTCAGAACGTGAAGGTTGAATTCATCCTATAAATGATGTGATTATAGGTTACGGATGAATGGGCTTGATATGAATAAGCTTGTGATTTCGGCTGTGTACATTTTGGTTTGTCTGAACGAACTGAAGTTTGAATGAGTCTATGAGAACACCCCCTTTAGACGGCGATTTTTGTAGAAGAAAGTCTGTAATAACACAAGCATACTTCTACCAAATTCACCGTCTTTGAATTCAAAGTATTTGGAATTAATTTGTATCAAAGGTTGTTAAATATCCGCGTCAACTCAGCAATTATGTAAATGTGCTCATCTTAAAGTTTTACTATAATAAAGTGCCAGTTTTTAGGGTTCCGTACCCAAAGGGTAAAAACGAGACCCTATTACTAAGACTCCGCGGTCTGGTTGTCTGTCTGTCTGTCACCAGGCCGTATCTCATGAACCGTGATAGCTAGGCAGTTCAAATTTTCACGATGATGTATTTCTGTTGCCGCTATAACAACAAATACTAAAAATAAAATAAATATTTAACTGGGGCTCCCATACAACAATTGTGTTTTTTTGTCGTTTTTTGCGATAATGGTACGGAACACTTCGTGCGCGAATCTGACTTGCACTTGGCGGGGTTTTTTTATTTGTTTTAGTTTAGTATTCAGTAAAGATACAGATCTGATTATTAAAAAGCTAATTAAAAAAATCGAAAAACCCGACTGCTGCTAACTTATTTTTTTTTATACACTTTAGGATTTTTAGTTAACGTTGTTTTTTTTGAATTAGGTAAATTTCAACATAATAGTTCTTATATTTTTGAAAAAACCCTTTATTTTGATATCCCACACAATGGGTTTGGAAGGGAAAAAAATTGAGGCCCCACAATATGGCGCCCAAAATCCGCCATCCGACAACGATGAGTTAGTATTTATAGTAGGTAGTAAATATAATGAACTTAGGTGTATATGCCAATGTTGCTATTTTGAACATAGGTTTAATGACTATCGAAATTTGTAATCAGTCGATGTTTTAATCACTCGGCATTTTAAGCTTTGGTATAACAATTCTCATTTTTTCAATACAATTGATACCTATTTAAATTTTCGACGTTTTGAACAGTGACATTTTTAATCCGTAGGAATTTCAATTTTCGACGTTCAAATATGTACCTATCCCATGTTATAGGGGGCGAGTCTATTGCCATCAACCGGGTACAAAACCAGACTCCGGACTGATATTGAGAAATTCCAGATGGGAAAACCCAATTACACTTTGCTCGACCCGGGACCCGACCCTGGGACCTCATGCTCAGCAGTAGCGCTTGCGACCACTAGACCAACGTCCACCAACTTGTTACAAACAGACAGTCAAATTGATATAGCACACAATATTTTCTCAATATTAGTATGGAGTATGGATTTGTATAGGTTGTTAAAGGTATTGTTATGAGAGTCCCTTCATTTTAGTGTCCATGTTTTATAGCCTGTTCATCAGAATTGGGAATTGTATTGTTGTGATATTGTATTGCGCTTTATTTCTGAATACGAGAAATATTCTTATTGTTTTCTAATTCTGCCTTTTATTTTGTTGATTTTGGCATATTTGCTGATACTCTAATAAAGCAGATCTGGGGTCCACGTTGCTAGTGAAAATTTCTAAGTTCTTAAGTTTAGTGATAATTCTGGGACCAGAACTGTCATTCCAACCAATGCTTGCAAATGACTGCTTACTACGAGTTCACTTCACCTAAGTCACCACATTGGAATTTTCATAGAATAGCACTACAGGAATGGAATCCAAGTCCTAGTTTGTGTGTCTACTAGCACGCTTGTCTAGACGAAACCTATTTACCTTTGTAGCTATTTTATCTTTTCCACAGTTCATGTCATTATTGCATTAGTCGTTTCATACTATGATACTTATAATAATTTGTAGACTCATATAAAGTAGGGGCATTACAGGCTGATTAAGCTAAGCTATTAGTAAAATCAGCCTATAATATTTCTACTGCTGGGGCACAGACACCCTCTCCGTGTTAGGGAGTGGGCCGTATTCCGCCACGCGGGCCCAGTGCGTATTGATGAATGTTACATGTCTTAATTTTTTATTTCATGGTTATTTAAAGTACTACTCGTTTAAAATAACTACCCCTTGACGGAATACGACCCGCCTACTCGTGGGTTACCCCAGTACCCCACGAGTATGCCTCATACACCAATAGCGAGAGTAGAATGGAGAGAGACATCACAGTGCCAGGTGCACAGTTGTTTTGACTGAGTCTCACATCTCTTTAAATAAAAAGCCAGAACAAAATCTTAGAAATAAATTCTCCAGTCACTTTACTCGCCATATCAGAAATGCTTTGGCTTCCGATTCTCAGCGACCACTGCACTTTATAAAAGAACCCGAGGGATGAAGCCGGTGGAGTGTAAATTATACGCCGACGCGGCGACGGTTCCGTGCCAAATGAAATACGACGTTGATGTTAAGACGGACAGACAATAAATAATTTCCAGTATCTTCGGTAGTATTTTGGTATCTACATTAAATTAAATAAAGGAATAATTCAATGTGTTATAGGACCATTTGAATAATCTTATATTTTTCTTTCAAACGCGTGATATATTTCTGTAGTTGTTCGAATGGCTTTTCAACAGCCAGTCATATCACTTGACATACGTTTAATTTGGGACGCGTTGAAAATTTCTATCTAGGAACCGGGGTTGGGATATTTTAGTACCATCTAGTCTTCTACTTTCAAATTGACAAGAAACACAAAAAAATATAACTGAACATAAATTTTCGGATGTTTTTTCTAGAATTGCTGGACATATTACATGTAGCAGAGATGAGAAAAAGTTGAGATGGATGTGCGGAGTGACGAGAATGGATAAAGTGAGAAATGAGATAATATAGAGGAAATTTGAAAGTGTCGCCAGTGACAGAAAAGTTGAAAGGAAACCGTTTGTTTTGGTATGGTTATGTGATGAGGAGGGATGAAACGCATGTTACTAAAAAGTCATGAACATAAATTTAGATAGATGGAGAGGGAGGTGACGGCCAAAGAAAAGATGGATGGACTGTGTGAGGAGTGATATGAAAGAAAAGGGAGTCAGTGATGGCGAGACGGGGGACAGGACGGAATGGAAGAAAAAAACATGTTGCGCAAACCCCAAGTAACATGGGATAAGGGCAGGAAGATGATGATGATGAAGTATTCCTATCATAGAATGTTTGTAACCTAGAGGCGAGTCTATTATCTATCAGATACAAATCCAAACTCTAATTTGCTATTGAGTTTATAATTAAAAACTGAGTTTGAAAAGAAATGAAGAACACAAATCAAAAATGACAAAATAACTTCAAATAGTTATATCTGTCAAAAAGATTGGTAGCGCAACTGACGGCCCTTGGCGAAACTCACGAATTCTGAAAACTGTTGTTCTTTAAGAATATTGCATGGCACGCTTACCAATTGTATATCTACAGCGTAACCTAATAACATGATATAAATTACAAGCCACGAAATCAGTAATGCAGTTTATAGGCCAACAAACGAGATTATTGTTACTTACATGAAATCACAATCATACGGCACAAAGTGAGGCGAGCGCCATTTTCACCAATTGCACTAATCATTTCCACAACGCTATCAAGTTTACAAATGTATGGAAAATGTGAACGGACCTAGAAAATTCCATTTGAGTAGACACGGGAACTAGGGATGTGTTGCGGCAAATTTCCAATATAGGATCGAGAGTGATGTGGTTATGAGGAAGTTGTGGGTCAAAAGATTAGTTTGGTAACCATAGTGATGCTCATTTACCTCTAAAGGTGAGGATTAGCTAAAGTAATAACAGCCACACGGGTCTATCATCAAGGTTAAACTACACTTCGATTCAAATAAAATTTTACACACAGATTAACTCGATTAACTCATAGGACTATTTTTATCCCGATAAAAGTGGTCTAATAAACCCAGTATTCACGAAAATAAATCACATTTTTTACGCGGGTGAAGCCACGGACAAAAGCTAATAATTATACATATAGAGGTATTCTGAAAGAGACACCGGTGACAGAAAATATGTGCGGCTCGCTTGAGACCTGGAGGAATGAGGAAAACGTCGTGAGGAAAGTGTTGAATGATGCGAATGGCTATTAAATTAAGGAAGGACCAATGAAATATTGATGTACTGTGTGTGAGATCATATGTCAAGAACGGGATTGATGAGACTACTGAGGTTACGACTTACAATAGAGAAGAAGTATGGATAGACACGCTACGCATGGATACGTAGCTGGAAAACAATTGAACCACGCTACAAACATGCCAAACTATAGCGGCATTGACACGTACGAACTAATCACCTGACGTCACACAACTATTGCATCACGCAAGTAGAGGTTTTGGCGTGATATGAATAACAGACAGAACACACAACAGTCCGACAACAACCGTTGGACAATTGCGCGGACAAGACACAACACCCGTCTGGTTCCTCTATTTCAAATGTTCTCAATGGAGTTTGCGGAACTTTACACCTTGTTCCGCATAACTCTATCTAAAAACCTCTCCATGCACATGCAACGTTGCAGTAAATTTCTCCTTCAACCCCACGTCAAAGATTCACTCATCTAAATGGAACCCAAAGATCAACTAGTTACCAACATTTGCCAACCCTGCAGGAACTAATTTCGTATAAGTGATCGTAGTCAGAGTTTTCGTGGAAACCTAATATTGACTTGCTGTACTACGAACACCAGTGAAAAAGTAATTTGTGATTATGGCGTCGGAATTTTTTGAATGTGAACCTGTAATGTGCTTTTTGTGATTGAATTCCTTTATTTATGTTCAATTGTAATTGAAGTCGGTAATTTTAAAATGGGGGTTGTATTTTACAGACTAAATGTATGTGTTTTCATCTTTGTGGTATTAGAAATTTCCTCTTATTTTATGATGTTTTTTGTCCCCATACGTTCTGATTCCTTAACTGGACGGATGGATATAAATTCATTTTTCTTTTTTATTACAAGCTTTTATTTAACTTACCTAGTTAGTTAGTTATTATGTGTCAGTCAAATCTTTCAAATGAATTTTTTATTACAAAACTGCCAAGTACCTCAACCAATTGAACTCAAACTGTGCACACGTTTGGTTTCGATGACAATAATTATATTTTTTTTTCTGAAATTTTTAATACTATTTGATTTTTTTAAAACTTTTCTGAGTTTTTCTTTTTTTTAATATTTTTTTTATAATAAATCGCCGCTCTGGCTCGTTCTTGGTGCAAAGGTTGGCCATCACCATCCAACGCGGCAATGCAGCAAGCGTTATGAGCACCTTTGCGCTGGAAACAGTTAGGAGCGGGTTAATTGACTAGTCATAGGACGTGTCGTGTTAGTTATAAATTAAGATTTAATCTCCTTGTCATAGATATTAGTTTTGATGCAATCAATCATCAATTTTATTTTGGTTTTTTATCTGTTTGTAATTAATTGTAAGAGTAAAAATCTTTAGGCTATTCATTTGACTGACATACAGTTATTTTTTTGAATAAATATAAAAAGAATACAATAAAAAGCTTGCACAAAAAATATTTCGTTATTAATAAATAAATCGTATCTAAGCGTTTTTTGTGTTATTCATAAGACCATAACATCAAAACTCAGAAATAAGAAACTATTGGATTCTAATATTGTATGAAACTAAAGTAATTCATAGACAGCGACAGTTCACGACGGTGACGTAAGGTAATACAATTTGCAGACGTGAGTAAGATGCAATGGATACAGAGGAGACATGCATTAACTGAGGGTATCTCATTGACAATACTGGTATTGAAAGAAAGAAATAAAGAAAACATTTATTGCCAACTGTAACAAAACAAGAACAAACACAAATTAGTTCTGAGGCACAATATTATTTCAGAATGGCAAAAGGAGCGGGCTCAGCATATGCTGAGCAGTGTAAAGCATGGCTATTACGCTGGTCAACGCTGATTTACAGCCCGCCCCCTTTCTTACAAAACTTTCACTACATTAAAGTAATCACTTTATAAATAAAAAGATACCTTACCCACCCCAAATATCAAATTATACCTACATATACAGTAAATTTACATAAAAAAAAAAATAGCACAAAAAATAAAAAAGAATTAAAAATGTCAATCGCAAATAATAAGTACTTAATAATAACAAAATCCAATAAAAAATAATAAAACATTCCAATCAATAGCAATAGTAAAAAATGTCAGTTAAAAATAGTAAAAAGTTCCAATCCAAAATAAAATTAAATAGAAATACATAAAAGCCACTAAAACATCCATTAAAAAATGATTAATTAAAATACCAAAAAATATTTATTAGACTGAAAGCTGACCCCAACATAGTTGGGATAAGGATAGTCAGCACAGACTAAACTGTGCTAAATACATGTATTTCTTTCTATATTTCGATACAATATATGTACTATTTATTTTCGGGTTGGTAAATCATCCAATGACTTCTTCCGCTCTGGATGAAGCGGAAGGGAGTGTCAGACTTTTACTGACTAAAACCCACCCGTGTTCCTTCAGGTGCTTGTGCCAGGGCCGCGGTAAATCTTTTAAATGTATCCGCATAAATTCATAATAATATACATCAAATAAAATAAAAATAATTATAAGAAGTGACGTAAGAAGTTAGCAGGAAAGTGTAAAAACATAACCCTTTGCTTGCAGTCGGGTTAAAAGATGTAATGATGAGCACAGCTTCCGAATAGTGGAATAAAACACGGTAATAATTCCAAATACTTGTTATCAGGCATCCAATAACGAAGCCAGTGGCAGTAATATGCAATTTTGGAGCCATCCTCACAGAGCGGGACATTCGAAATCATCAGCACGGACACAATGCGACTCAACGGGATTGTTTTGTATTTTGAACTGAACAAGGTGTTGGCTGAGTGATGAGCGGAGGTTCTGCGGGTTCTGATGAGATTTCTCTCTCTTAATCTACGTAAGTAGTAAAACGTAGCTTTTAGAAAAAACGCAGACTTATTTTCCTTATCATACACGTTATGTATAGTGTACCTATGACAAGATGAGTTGGTGATGTACATATGTAGAAGATTTTGCTACATTTGAATCCTTCCAAATTCTGTTGAATAAAGTTTAATGCAAACTTTAAAACGTCGTCGTTATAGTAGTGCAGAGGGTTACGATAACATTTAGTTGCAGAGTTGCAGGCAAACAATTGTCAATAATTACTAATTCAATCAAAGGGATCATCCGCTGGATCGAGACGCACGGGACCTGTCAAGCCAACCAAGTGCCGCCAGCGGTTGGTAGAGGCCTATGTTCTATAGTTAACGTCTTTCGGTTAAAATGATGATGATGATGATGATGAATGTAAGTAAAATCTTTACCCAGCCCAATGATGACGGCGATGAACGCTCATTGAATCCGTCTCATAGAATGCTAGTGTTCAGTTGAGATGAAAATCATATTTTACTATGATAGAGGAAATGTTGATGAATCTCAGAAGATGACAATATTGCGATGATGCCAAATAGATTGGGATAAAAGGTTTTGCAATTACCTACTTTTTATATACAATACTAACTTCTGCCAGCGGCATTAAAAAGAAAAGCATTAAAAATGGGAATGAAAAGCAGCCTATGCAGTTTCCAGACCAAATCTATGTCTATGCCAAATTTCATCCAGATCCGTTCAGCCATTCTAGTGTGATTGAGTAAGAAACATACATCCACACATCCACACACACATCTATCCAAACTTTCACATTTATAATATTACTAGCTTCTGCCAGCGGCTTCACTCGCGTGAAAGTCGAAAATTATCCCGATGGAACATTCTCCCGGAATAAAAAGTTTTAATAAATAAAAATATCTACCACATCCATCCAGCCGTTTGAGCGTGAAGATGTAACACACATACAAACATACACACACACTCACAAACTTTAGCCTTTATAATATTAGTGTGATATAGTAACAAGTAAGATACATCTCAATAAAACTGCCACCCGCCATCCATCCTTACCATGCCCGATTCCTAACAAAACTGCCTTCACATTCCGTGATTCCGCATAATGCAACGCAACTACAGTTGACCGATAACACAAATGCAGGTACATACACTAAAATGTTCGATAAACATATCTACGGTTACATGTCTGTCCTGAAATTAATATTTTTGAAACAAGAAAAACTTTTTAATAAAAATAAACTACCGACTACCAAATAAGAAAACTATGTAATGAAAAGTAACTTATTTTTTGGAAGTACGAGTAGGTGTCTTTGGTAGGTACCAATTTTTTGAGTTTTCCTATTTGGAAGTCGGAAGTATATTTTTGTGAAAAAGTTTTTTATTTTTCTGTTTTAGTTGAACCTACCTAATAGGACAGTAGTTTAGTAAGGTACCTATAATGCCAGAATAGATTACCCTATTATCATGAAGCTGAACATAGTCGGTGAAATGATAGTGTACCAAGGTGAACTGTACACATCTTCGTACCTTTAGAGCGTACTGGCGTGATGTTATGTTATGACATGGTATAAACAATAAATAGCGATTGCAGCAATCCCGAGAGATTTGCCGTTATTTATTGAAACTCGTTATTTATTCTAACTCAAGCATTTTTGGCTTTTGACAATGGTTGTCGCTGACAGAGTGTCACTTTTTCTAGATACCGAGGAGGTAGGTAGGACAACGTTTCAAAAGATTTATGTTACCTATAAGTTACATTACACTCGAGAATTTGAAGAGGTTTTACCGTGATCAACAGACCGTGATCTTCTTTTGTAGTAAACAATCACGAACATCTAATGAAAATTTTAAATGTTCACTATTTTACGATTAAAATTCCTCATTTTTGAATAATTATTATTCAAAATAATAAATTGACTGAACAAACGCAAAACCGCTATCAAAACTAAGTATCAAACATAGCTTTTTAAACGGTTTTTAATTAGTTTTTGTTTGTTCATTATTAATATAAAACCTTTTGTTTGCTCAGATTGCCGCAAGACAATAATGCAGCTCATTTTATATTGTTAGTTAAATACCTAAAGGCCACAAAATATATAGTTACAGAAGGTTAGCACCACGAACAACGAGCGAAAACGCACGGACACATGGACACGTCTCACGTACAGAGAGTGCAAGCCACAGAAATACAATCGCGTCATCTAGTTAGATGTCTGTGGAGCAAGCGCACTCGCGACTGGGATTTGTTTGAAACCGCTGCCACCACCGCCCGTAAGAGCGAACCCATTATCACGTCACGACGTCGTCAACATGGAATGGTGCGGTGTTGCGGTGCGGTGCATTGACGAGACGTGCTAAAGCACGGTACGGCAACGTCGCCGCAGACCAACGCGGTACGTGGCGATGCGCTCGCTTAGTTGATTTTTAAATGTCTTAGGAATTAGTTGTGCAAAAAAGATGTCAAAAATGCTGTAACTGTCAGAAACTACAAGAAATGAAACTAAACGTTGTTTCGTTCTGTCAGAAATGCTGAAAAATGTACCGGAATGTTTAATGGCACGACAACGTGTTGTTTGTTTTGTACGACACGGTAATATAAATATGAATGTCACGCCAATGTCGGCACCGCCGCGACACCGCACCGTTGGACGTTTATGACGTCGTGACGTGGTGATGAGGACAAGCCCTAAGTACGCGTCTATGTGTGCGTGCACGCAAAACAGGTCCTTTTTCCACTAGTTGTGTGGAGCTGTCCTTCTATGCCTATCTTTTTTGTATAAATTCTTTGATGTAAGCCATTCAAGTAAAAATCTTAATTATTTAAAATTTTACTCTGAGGTTAATGTAAAACTCTAGAATCAAATAATTTTCAAAATAATTTTTAATTATATTGTTGTCAAAGCAAATACGTTTACATAGTAAAATGGTGATTTTAACTTGTTGTATCCAAATGTTATGTACACTAAATTAGCTATTAAAACTTAACTTTATATTTAGGTTCGACATTAATATGAGTGTGGTAACGGCCCCGACTTACATATTGTAGGTCGTGAGTTCAAACCTACTTTGTTTAAATAATTACATCACTACTGCTCTTAAAGGAGTGTAGGAAAACATCGTGAGGAATCCAGCAGGTCCTAGAACTACAAAATCGAAGACGTGTGACATTCACCAACCCGCACTGGGCCTGCGTAGTAGATAGAGAGGCCTATTTCCTCTCTCACAGAGAGGATGCCTGTCCTAGCAGTGGAAACATTATAAGGCTGATGATGATGATTCATAACTTCACCTCACAACTTTTTACTAGATAAACCGATTTTGATTATTTTTTTCATTTGAATGCTGGTGCTTGTAATGTGGGCCCTTTTTAATAATCATTTAGATCTGATGAAGAACTTCGGAGATATACATCAGAACTCTTCAATAACTGACGGCAAATAACTCGGAATAGCTGCAATCGCATGACTGTTTATTGTTTACACCATATCATAACATTACATCTCACTGGTACGCTTTGAAGGGGTACGCAGATGTGAACAGTTCACCCTGGTATACTCTCATTGTACCGGTTTTGTTGAAGTTTCATGTTATTAGGTTAATCAATTCTGGCATCACTTTGGCCATTATAGGTACCTTTTTTTTTAGCCTGTAGTCATTATTTACCACAACTAATAAGTGAAAAACAAAATACATTTTTACAAAAAAATACAACCGACTTCCAAATAAAAACACTACAAAGTGACAAATAACTTCAATTTCGGCAACGGTGTCAAAAAACGAAAACAAGAATACCGACGTCCGAAATTAAAGTTATTTTTCACTTTGTAGTGTTTTTATTTGGAAGTCGGTTGTATTTTTATGTAAAAAGTTGTTTTATTTATTATTTGATCTAGACTTAGTTACATATAGTGTTCAAATAAAATATCTGCAACAAATACTTATCAAATAACTCCTATAAAACTCCTTTTTAGCAATTACGATGCTTTGTAGCACACAAATAGACAAACGTACTAAAAGTGAAAATACACATGTGTGTAAATTGTATAAAAGTGTGCAAGTTACTTGCCAGCCATATTGCCATAATAACTTTTGATCGGCGAATGCCACAAAGGCACACTTTTATGCAAGTTACAGAAAATCAAAAGCTTTTTTAACATCCCTCTTTTGACCCGAGTAACTGCGGCGAAGTTTGGATTTACCTGAAGGTAGGTAATATTAATAACGTCGTGTACAAAAACGATATCACCCCAAACGTCCCTAAAAGTCAAAACCCCCATAACCCTTTAAAACAAAGCAAAATCGAAATAAAACAAACAAATAAAGCAATTTCACGAACTCCAGCCCACCATCGAACAGGTTAGATTTGTGTAAAATTTTGCAATATGAGTATCAATGTTTAACGGCAGTAGGTCACGACACGTCGGTGTAGCAGCTGTTACGACCGCAGTGATATCACGATTGTATACACACTGTTTACTAGGATGTGCAATGGATTTGTTGGGTGGTCGCCAAATGTGATGTTAGGTGGTGTTGTTGCAAATTTTGATAGTGTTACAGTGTTATGAGTGAGGATGTGTTTGATATCTTTTGCATTGAAAAGGTTTGTAACGCTTGTGGTGTTTTCTTTTTCTACAATCTTAGTTATAGCCTATAATAGATAATGTCAGGATATAAATCAATAACTATTCTTATTCTTATTCTTTATTGTACACAAAAAACATAAAGACACAGATACAATAGGACAGCTTATGTACAAAGGCGAGCTTAACCCATAATTGGGTTCTCTTACAGCAAACCTCAGTTGCATTTAGAAATTTGCATATGAGGACAGTACATACAAGTGCACAACAAAATTTATAAAAACACTTAATATTTTAAATTCTTACATACTAAATAAACTTACACAAATACGTGTACAACACACAATGTATAAACTAATACATATATATTACATAATACAACCAAAAACTTTGCGTCATGCTGACAGGAAATGACACTTTATTCTTCTCTTGAAAACCTCTAACGAAGGGCTATCCCGTATAGAGTGAGGTAGAGTATTCCAAAGGCGGACAGCACGAACAGTAAATGATCCACCGTAACGACTTGATGAATGGGGAGGAAAACGAAGGAGAAGAGATGATGACAAACGACAAGGTTTTCCTCTCGGTACAAGGTACTCAAAGCGCTCACGAAGATACAAAGGAGAGGCAGGATTATGAAGAACAGTAAAGAGTAAAGAAAGAGTGTGCGTATCTCGACGCTGCCGAATAGGCAGCCACTTCAACCGCTCCCGAAATTCCGACACATGGTCGTACTTTCGGAGGCCAAAAATGAAGCGGATGCACAAATTCTGCAAACGTTCGAGCTTATCAAGGAGTTCCTCAGTCGCATCAATGAAGCAGACATCAGCATAGTCAAGAAGAGGAAGAAGAAGAGACTGAGCAAGAGTAACTTTAGTCGAGAAAGGCAGGAACTTCTGGAGACGTTTCAGAGACCGAAACGAGCAAAATACCCTCCTGCTTACTTCTGCAATGTGAACCTGCCAAGATAGGTTGCAGTCTAGGAAAACACCTAAGTTTTTAACTTTCTTGGAGTAGGCTATTGGGACGGCATCGTACAGAATAGGAGGGAGAGACTGGTTACTCAACAAATTTAGGAAATATCTGCCACCAATAATGAGAGCTTGTGATTTTGTTGGGTTTACTAAAAGTCCAAAACTTTTAGCCCACTGGTAGATATTTTTAAGATCATTATTGATGGCATCGATAGCTCCAGTAATCTCTTCGAGTTTGAAGTGGCGATAAAGCTGCAAGTCGTCTGCATAGAGATGATAGTGTGAAGATAAGACCTTAGTGATAGCGTTAATAAAAACAGAGAAAAGAAGAGGAGAAAGGACGCCACCCTGAGGAACACCCGCAGAAAGATCGCACCAGTCAGATGAAGCCCCCTCTGAGCGAACCGATTGCGAACGACCCCGAAGATAAGAGTTGAACCACGCGATCACAGAAGAGGATACATTAATTTAAATTTAACTACCTATGTCCTATGCCGCCTTTTTAAACACCGACGGAAAAATAAGAGTTTTATAAGTTTGTAGCGTGTATCTGAGTATTTATTTGTTGGTGTTTAAGTCTGTGGCATCATAGCTCCTAAGCGGATGAACCGATTTTTTTTTTTTTGTTTGAAAGGTGACTTTGTCATAGAGAAGCTATGTTTGATGAAAATCGGTTTTACCGTTCAAAAGTTATATGCATATATTGTGACAAAAGTTATGACATGAATTTGGATATTTTGGCAAGATAACATGTTATAATTACGTGTTTCCATGGATTGTCGATCGAAGCGTTTCTAGTACTAGATGAATTATGTAGTTAAGAACGCAAGGGTTAATAAACCTGGGGGTTTTTAAATTTAACTATGTTTAAACTAAAAGGTGTCTCCAAACACGAGGCGAGTCGCTGCGCAGTGCCAAATTCATGAGACAGCGGGGATGGTTGAAGAACTGTGCAACGGAAAACTCAGTTCACAGTCGCCATTAAGTCTGAAACGACCTGAAGGAGTCAAATGTTAATCTTAGGTAGTGTTGGTGCAAGTTTTGATAGTGTAATGTATGAGTGATGCACTTTGATGTAGTTTACAACAAAAAGTTTTATATTTTGATGTTCAGTTTAGCCTTTTTTGTTCAAGCATTTATTCTCTCGACTTTTCCCAAGATTTACCAGTGTTTACCCTATTTCTGTTTACTTTCACTTTTTATTTGTGTCGTTGGGATCGGGGGAAAACAGTGCAGCCTTTTTTCTTTTCTTCTGTTTATTTATTTATTTATAATATAGCACAGCCACATCATCATTACAAATCGACAAAATAAAAACCATTGGACCAGTGCATATGACAAGTACGGTTTACATAGCACTCATTGTAACATTGCCGCCCTAAGATAACGATAAATTATAGAATTCAAATCATAATTGAATTAAAAAAAAAAGTTAAAATTTTAAGTATAGGTTAAAATCAGTATCAAAGTATATCAAATAAAAATACAAATGGTTAAATACATAGATACAAATGAAATCTAAATAATTAAAAATGTTTAAAAATTTGACAGAATTTATAAAATAAAGATTATAATGTAAATAATCAAAATTATAACATCAAAATCATTAAAAAATATAATCCAAATCACAAAATTACGAATCAATATCATTAAAAATTAGAATAAAACCATAAATAATGTCATACATCAAACCATAAACTTGATTATTCAAATCATAAAGCCAAAATCAAAGTCATTAAAAAAAATACATAATCATCATTAAAAAAGTATGAACATGTTTCTGGCTTTTGCAAGATACTCAAGTGGCTTCTAATTCTATTTTGCAGGAACTCTCGGATTTTGTGTCTGCTATTTAACATCCTTCATAACCCTCGCCGCCATCCTACCTCTGTGAACGCTTCTCCTACTCCCATCCGTCGGATGTACCTTGCAGTTCGCACCTTAAAAACCTCGTTAATACCCCGTCCCACACAACCGATATTTACTCCTACTCCTTTATTGTGCACGCGGTGCGGTTGTGAAACTCGCTACCGCCTGAAATTAGGGACTGCCAAACTCTCGTAGTTTACTAAAGAAGAGTGAAAGAACACTACCATTCCATTTCGTCATAGTTGCAGGTAATATGTATTAATATCTTTTTATTTATAAGTTCTTTTTTGTATTTATTATTATGATATTTTTTTAAATTTGTTATTTTTTTTTATATAAAATTAAATGTACTGGCTTAAGTAATATATACATATAGGACAGTACATTTAATTTATATTATTGTATATTACTTAAATGTGAATTGCTTTAAGTGTTTATTTTTCCCCTCTGAACACAATGTCTACATATCTTTTTTTCATCTTTCATTTAATTTCATTAGAAATAAGAATCACCTCTGTACATATTTTTTTTTCTATGTGTTGTGTGTGTGATTCTAAGTGTGTGTACATAAATTGTAAGATAAATAAAATAAATATAAAAAATAAAATAAGGTCAAATAATAATCAAAATTATAAAGTCATACATAAGTTTGAAAAGTTATACAGCAAAGACATAAAGTCAGAAATCAGCCATTAAAAAAAACAAAAAATCATTACAAATGAAATAAAAAGTCAAACAAAAATAGAATTAAAACCATAAAACAATACTCGAAATCAAAAAATAATAAAATCAAAACCATAAAAAAACCCAACAAAATTAAAATATAACATCATCAAAAGTCAGTACACGAAGAGCGACCTGGCAGAGACAATGTGATTTTTTTTCTGGACCTCGGTAGCTTGTCATTGATTATATCTAGTTCAGGTAAGTTTAAGACTGTTCTATTAATTTCATCGCTCATTCTTACAAGGGAGACCTTTGAAGGGAGACTCAAAAATCTTTCTAACTTTTTTGGTCCGTGGGCAAGTTTTTGGAAATGTTAAGGAAATGCTCTACAAAAAGCATTGAGTTTTTACATGAACGACTTTATGAAAAAAGCATAAGTCTAAGAGACGTCTAAGATGAAGGGTAATCATTTTAAAGTGATTTTCACGATCCCTGTAAGGCTTTCTATGTGAGAAACCACTAGAGAAGAAGGCAAGATATCACGTTGTATCCTTTCCACTAGTTAAGAGTGGACTACATAAAACGTGCTCCACACACTGCTTGCATATTCAAGAATACTGCGTAATTCATTGTAAAGCGAAACTTTGGTCTTCAGGTGTTTAAAGCCTTTGGAATTCCGCTTCATAAATCCAAGCATTTGAGTGGACTTTGTCACTGTCTTACATGCCAATATGCGAGGCAAAACTCAGCGTGCTATGTGTTTCAAGGGGTGTATTTTTCTTCGTGAAAATTATGTGATTATATTTTGTAGCATACAGACTCAAAACATTAACAAAACACTATTGTCAAGCAAAATTGTCTAAGTCAACGTCAGTACAGGGGGCCTACCCCCATCTTTTACAAAACGATCTCAATTTGAGTAAACTTTGTTTCAAGCTCTTATTGAGAATTCTCGTTATCGTACCCTCATCTTAGTTAAACGATATCAAATTAATACCGAGTAGTGTGGGGAATGAACGAATGATTTGAAATATTTATCTATGTCCCGATACAGAATTGCTAGCGAATCAAAAAAAGGTTTTTAAAGTGTCGTTTTTGCTATCACTAAAATTTTATATAAAAAATATCATGAGATGTTTATTTCTGATAAAAAAACAAATAGAATTATATAATAAACTATACATTAATGTCAAACATTTAAACTTTTATTTTTTTAAGTGTATTTTACAACAATATAATAAGTTTAAAGAAAAAAGTAAGTATTATAAAAATTAAAACCAATAGCCGACATTATAAAGTGTCTCAAAAGTCTGAGTATGATATAATTTATTACCTGTGGCCGAGTTTCCATATTATTATGATAACAAATTAAAAAGTGCTACAAACGTAACCATTTTACGTTGTAAGCTTGTATTTTTACTTTGGTCGGATTATTTATAACATCCATCTTTGACGTACGAGTTCTGATCACAAGCGTGCTTTGTTATTTTCGTTGTTTTAAAGTAATTTACAATAAAGTTGTTGTGTGTTTGTTGTGATTTGTGTGACAAAAGGATTGCCATGTATTCTATGAATAAAGAGACGCTTACAAACATCTACAAACATGCAAACATGTCGAATAGTCGTGACTTAAAGATTGTTATCCAAAACTGCCGCTATCACAAGGTTATCACGAATTTCTGTCTTCAAAACTCTCCGTGGTGAGAAAGAAAAAGTACTCTTCGCCTCCACCAGCTAGCAAAACAATACTAGACGAATTGGACGATATGGATTTTGGAGCCAAGACCATGTTTTCTTTTCTTATAATGAATTGCCTACAATTTTATTTCTGTAAATGAAAACTAAACAAACACTTACAAATAACGAAGAATCTCTAAATGGAAATCAGTTGATCGCAACTAGAAAAGCTTCACAGAGATGATATAGTCCTCTGGTGTGAAAAATAATTAAATAACATGGTGTTCCCTTCAGCTCTCATTTTGGCTGAACCGAGAAAAATTATCATAAATATGAAACTTGGCTTAAAGAAGGTAATCTATATTCCTATTCTTAATACTTTGGTTATTTTGTAGAAAATAAAACAATGTACTTACTCATAAATTAAGTTGTGTTTGGTTTCTCACCTGTTTTTGGTTAATACCTAACACAATATTCTAATTTTGTTATAGGATACACTATTATCAAAGTATGGCAGGACCAAAGCATACTATGTTCTGTTGAAGACCCCATTGTAAAGACTTATCTACAGGATTTAAAAATCTGCTATTACTAAATATTGGTAAGTTTTAATTAATATAATTATGCTATTGTAAATGCAAAAACATACTTTAACCCCTTGAGTGCTAATTAGCAGACACAATAGAAAAAAAAGAGTGCCTTTTGGGAACTTTGGTTCCCAAGACAAACACCATAATATTTGATGTAATAGTTTAAATCTCATAACATCTAGCTTAGTCTGAGGTACAGATAATATAATACCAGTCTAAGGTTTCTTCTTCATGGCGCCAACTGAAAACCAGTGCTGGGTGTCTGAAGACCTGCAAAGGCTGAGTTGGAAAACCATTCGGGCATGTTTAGTGCAATTTGTCTCTGTATTTCATTACTGTCATTTACTCGGTTGCTAGTGGGTTGTGACTGTCAAATAAATGTATTTCTGTTATATTCTTCTTTTTCAGCTGGCACCTGCCTAATCTATAAAACTCAGGACTCATATTTTATTATTTGTCTACAGGATCAGTTACTGGCTTTAAGCCATCTTCTTCAACATTCACCATTGATTATCACTGAGAAATGGATTCCTACAAATATGAAAAAACCGGCCAAGTGCGAGTCGGACTCGCGCACGAAGGGCTCCGTACCACTATCGCAAAAATCGGCACAAAAATCACGTTTGTTGCATGGGAGCCCCACTTAAATTTTTATTTTATTCTGTTTTTAGGTTTTTGTTGTTATAGCCGCAACAGAAATACATTATCTGTGAAAATTTCAACTGTCTAGCTATCACGGTTCATGAGATACAGCCTGGTGACAGACAGACCGCGGAGTCTCAGTAATAGGGTCCCGTTTTTTCCCTTTGGGTACGGAACCCTAAAAATGGTTCAACAGTTCACCACCAAAATAAGAGCCAAACTCTGTTGTGGTTATAGACAGTGAAAATGCTTACCATTCCTGAAAGTAATCAAAAATTCCACTGTCCACAAGCAAAAAAATTAAGTATAGGCCTGTTTTCTTGAGAATGATCATGTCATACATGTCAGTAGTCATCAAAAACAATAAATATTTTGAAATAATCAGTAAATTATTTAAGCACCTAATAGTTAGAAATTAATAAAGTGAGACGAGATAAATTTATATGTTGTTTTTGTGGCAAACAAACACTTTGTCTTCCTTTCTAAGTTACAATTTTATTCTAATTTGCTAAAGAACTTAAAAAAACCAGCGCTTTCTATTTTGGCCCCAGAACCGGCTTGAAATAAAAACTAGCATGGGGTTAAACTACTACAAATGTTCTATGTTCCTTTGAGAGTAAGAAAACAATGATATGTGTCCAGCATGGAGTTCGTTGAAATATGTTAGTTTAACTATGTGTTGCCCAGTTACTGGGTTGTGGAGGTCAGATAGGCTGTCGCTCCATGTAAAACACGGGTACTCAGCTGAATCCGGTAAGACTGGAAGCCGACCCCAACAACAATTGGGAAAAGGCTAGGCAGATGATGATTTTCTATTCAATGTAAACCTACCTAATAATAAATAAATAATTGTGTTTAAAAACAGTGCTATGTTTTATTTAATGAGGTACTAGCTGTCCCTCCTGCTCCCATCAACTGGCTACCTACCTACCCACCACCCCTCTCCCGCCGGCCAGCGCCTTACGCACGTGAACGTCGTGAACCCCAACATACCTAATTATTTTGTTGCGGAGTTATTTTAAAATTATGATATCTCCTAAGATGTTGATTGAAATCTAGTGATGTCAAGGATGATTTTGTTTACATTTAAATACTTGTTCTTACTAACATATTTATTTGGATAAGGATTAATATTATGGTGATATAACTCCTTCGCAAATCATGCATTAATTTTGAACAATGGTTACCAAAAAAAAGGTTATAGAGTCAATCATAAAAGATAATGATGTCGCGGACTTTTTTTAGAACTTTTAAAGAGGAACAATTCTATCTTATATGATATTTGCGTAACTTAAACGCAAATATCAGCGCACGCAACGGAAGCTCTCAAAAAGGAATAATTTAGCCCGTTTTTGCAAGATTTTTGCTCCGCTCCTATTGCTCGTATCTTGATGTTATATAGCCTTTCAACTAGGAAACAAAGTTAAGTGGAATGATTTGTCCAAAGCCTTCCTCGATTAAATGGACTATCCAACCTAAAAATCTTATTTCAATTCCAACCAGCAGTTACTGAGATTAGCGCGTTCAAACAAACAAACTCTGCAGCTTTATAATATTAGTATAGATTTGTAGTGTTTGATGCATCTAATAAGACAACATACGATGGTTTTGTCATGTTGACAAGATTTATTTTCTAAACATACATACAAAAGAAGAAAGTGACTGACTGTCTGACTGACTCACTCACTGACCATCAACGCACAGCCCAAACGGCTGAAGCTTCAATCATGAAACTTGGCATGTAGGTTCCTTTGGTAGTGTAGATGAGCACTAAGAAAGGATTTTTGGAAATTCCACCCCTAAGGGCGTGAAATAGGGGATGAAAGTTTGGATGTTTGTTTGTTTGTGTTGTGTTGTTGTTGTTGTTTGGGTTTGGAAGTATGCTGGTGTTGATTTGAGGGAGAATTGCTTTTCCCATGGACAGTTCTATGTAGCGTGTTCACGTGTTAGCCCATCAAATAGTCTGGTGATATTGGCGCCGACATCCAAAATGGTTAAAATGTTGTTTACAAGGAAATACTATAATTTAATTACTTATGATTATGATTACTTATTATTAGTCATGGATAAACACAGAAATAATGAAGGGACAGTACAAGGATAGAGCGTATTGATTTAGAGTAGGTAAGTGTAAGTCTGTCCTAAGAAACACTTTCTTATTAGGTACATTATTTTTATCATATTTTTTTTTACTTTTTCTCTACATACTGTTAAAATATGGTAAGGAGAAGCATGTAGTCTACGCGTGAGAAGCCGCGGGCAAAAGCTAGTATATAATAAAACTTCATGCAACATACTTAAGCATTAAGACCGCCTATGGTCCTCGTAGGCGGTCTTAATGCCTAAGGCATTCTCTATCAGTCAACCAAAGGTAGTGGAGAGATAACCTAAATTAAAATATGTACACAAATTTATATTATATTGTTCCGGTGGCGGGATGGTGCCTGGACTGCCACTTAGGTACTAAGTTTACCTAGGTACTACTTCGTCATTTGCTTACAATCTGCTTAGATAACTTAGGTACTTATGTACTGCTAGTTGAAATCTTATTAGAAGTAGGTACCTACATAACTAACACTTTTATACAGTTTTTATGTACTAATGAGTAGGTATTACATAAACTTCGTTGTTTTACCTAATGAGCTTGCAGATGGATACCTAGTTAAAATAGGCATACGTATTAAATATTATCTATATGTAGTAAATACCTATAAATATATAAGAAAAGGTACTTACCTATTTACAAGGCAGATGTGAGTGAAAACACCACCCGGGAGGGGACGTCCTAGGTCATACACGGATCTAATAGGTAATGTTCTCCAGAAGGGTCAGGAGGGTTGTCTTCATTACCGGTGTTCTCGTATGAGTAGATGTATGGATGTAAATGAAGCAAAAGCAGTATGTTAGGACCGTAGCAGGTGGCGTTGTAGTTTCTGCTTGCCCACATGAGAAAAAGGCGTCAGTTTCTTTGAATATTTTTAGGGTTAGTAGAATGGATGAGATTGATGATATATCTAAATAATATTCAACACGTGGGGTATAAAAGTTTATTGATTCTTCAGCTGCAAAAACATTTATTACATCACAGTAGGTAGGTGCACATACCTACACACAATATTGTTAACGCGGTCGAGTAAAAAGATGCAGATGGTTATCTATCAGCTATCTATCACCATTGAGATTATGTCCATGGTTATCACACACAAGATAGGTACTAGGCAGTCAACACATAGGTACAGCCATATGCAATAACGCGAGACAAGACAGCACAAGCACCACAAAACACCAAATGCTAATAAAATGCATTCTTCGTCGTACCTACGTAGGTAGGTTTTACAGGTTGTAACCAATCATTCATATATTTCAGCTCCCTCAGCTTCTCGATGCGTTTGTTGGCTTCTATCAGCTTTATTTTCTTTCATATTCATCCTCTAACCGGAAAAGTATTACACACTAGAGCCTTTAATTATATCATCTGCTGCTGTTTTGGATGTATCCCAAGCATTGTGCTTAGTGTCGGTAGACACAAGTTGACGGAGCAGCGGTAGTATATTGCGATGGCTTACGTAGCGTCTGCACTGCCCTCCGTGATTTCATGGGTTTAATCGCCATTCATAATGCATTCGCCATCTACAATCAAACAAGAAATTTAGTCCACATAAGCTAAAATCGCATGAGATAGGTACACAAATCAATCGACAAGTTTACCTACGTACGTAGGTAATAACATAGCATGCCTATAGCTCTGTAGGGCTTGGCAGAGGTTATGAATCCAATAAATGCGTAAATAAATACGTATTACTTACCGGATAAATCACAAAAGTGATAATTTTTGTATATATTTTGGAAAATGATAATAAATCTAGCGCGAAAAAGCAACTTTTTTTAACTGTCAAACAAAACCAATTTTTTTAGTAAAAACGATATCGCTAGTTGTCAAAAAGCACGTTGTGGTTTGAATTTTGAATGAACTAAAGGCAATACGTCATCAAAACATTATCAAAGCCTAAACAAAAACAACTTCGTAGCGTTATCAAATTGAGCTCTTTTAAACGACGTCATGGTACGAAAACGCGACATAAGGTCAAATTGATACCGCTCTAAGAGCTTGTGGTTACCCCCCAGGAGTTTAACATTTTGGCTATCTTTTAATCGTCAACAAATAAGGATCGAAGGTAACAATGTCGTATGTAATTGGTAATGTCATTGATAAAGATGAGGAATTGAAGTGGCCCCAAATGAGATCTCTGCGTAACACCTGATCGCGAATAATACACCTCAGATCTGAAGCAATCCATGACTACAGATTGTGAATTTTTTGACAGATATGATTGAAACCACTCAATCAATTCGCATCCGATACCAAACCATCTCAGTTTTTCAATATCTATAGGATAATTCACTTTGTCGAAGGCACTGCAAAAATCGGTATATATTGCATCTATCTGCAATCCCTTGTCAACCACTTGTGACACTTTTTTTCAGATTGATAGATACTTCAGATACAAAAGATACCAGATTTGTCACCCTTGAACGCCCACACCTGAAGCCATGCTGGTTATCCGAAATGCTTGAGTCCACCATTTGTGAAATAATGGAACACAAAATTGACTTAAACAGTTTAGAAAAACATGAAAGGATCGAGATATGGCGGTAATTAATTACACTGGCTGAATCATTCTTCTTAAATATGGGGACTATGCTAGCTTTATTTCTGAAATTCTTCATGATATTTGGCCTCCTATAAGCTATTATTTGGGTGCTAAAGCTTATGCAAACTTTTTTAGTGTCAAAAATTGGCTCAAGCTTAGATTAAGAGAAAGAAAACAATTCTTAGGCCTTTGATTGAAATCAAACCGAGATGAAACAAGCAAACATGACAAACAATGATAATTACTTACTAGCAACTCTTTGATTCCGTTGTGCTACATTAGGACACATATAACACAGAAGATAGATGTTAAGTAACAGTGGTTATATACACAAAATCCATTTTCACTGTTTACAGCTGTTTGTTCACAAATCTATCCGCAACCGCTGCGAAATCACTGGCACTCTAAAACCCACTAATCCAATCACTTTTATCGTATCAATCAACATTATGACCGAGATTACTAAACGTTACTGCACGTGCTTTGGTTAAACATTATCCCTGCCACTATCGCACAACTGCATGCTACCAGTGTAAGATGGAGTAGTCTATCAATCCGTGTCTTCGCTTTCCATGAACGTAATCAAGCCTTGTTTCTGGAACGAAATATCGACGCGTCACAGATTCAACTCAAACGATGCAATTCATCATCATCATCACCCGCAAACTGACTTCGCCTACTATATGGCACAGACCTCTCTTTTCTAACGCTCCTTTTCCAGGTTTTACCTGCGATGGCAACAAAGTCATCTGCCCATTTCGCTGCCGGACGACCTACATGTCTTGTACCGGTCCTTGATCGCCACTCGGTCACTGTCTTACTCCGCCTGACATCACCGCACCTTGCCATGTGTTCTGCCCATGCGATTGGCTGTTTACGATGCATTCAAATAATCATAGCAGTAAACGTGAGTTTGACAATTTGTCACATTAATTTTTGCGACAAATTGTTCTAGTAAATGGGTGTCAGTGTGTCAGTTAGCAACAAAATTCCGTTCAGGCATAGCATGCTTGTAATTTGAGTCCAAATGCTGCTATTTTGCTGTTTTGCGATGAGAATAATTTTGCGCTGAAAACACGTAGGTTATATTGAAGCGTTAGATATCGTCACGAGTGAGAAGCTTTCAGTGATGTACCTACTGAATCACAATGATACAATGTCTAGCATGTCCTATCATACAAATTTATTTTTAGTGTTGGACCAACTTCAACTTCATTATTTATGTCATGTATTTAAATAAATACTAGCTTCTGCCAGTGTCTTCGCCCGCGTGAAAAATGTTTTATCATACCAAGGGAACATTATACCAGGATAGTCTATGTGCTATTTCAGACAAGAATCTATCTCTTTGTGAAATTTCGTCCAGATCCGTTCAGCCGTTCTGACGTGATAGAGTAACAAACATACATCCATCCATCCAAACTTTCTCATTTATAATATTAGTAAGATTACCGTTTCGCGTTTTATTATCGTTATTGTATTATCCCTATTTGTCTTTGCATCACTGAGATCATCACATCATCATCTGGTTGACTCGTAGAAAATCCCTGAGACATTAAGGCGGTACCCCGAGCAAAACGCCCCGCTAGCCGTTTTTAGTGCTGTTTTTAGGAGCTATCTCGCAATTTAAAAAGAAATATCAACTAATAAAAATACATTAAATTTCTACATATTGTTGATTCTAAAATGGTCGTACATTTTTTTTTAGAGAGCTATATGTTTCACTAATCTCCTTCCAACAAAACCATAAAATGAGAAATAATTATTGATAGCATGTATCTCCTCGTAAAGTGTTAATTAATTATTGTTTGTACTAACACTAATGGAAAGACAATTTAATAACGAACACTTTTGTCTTATTTTTTTTGTCAAAAGACTAAAATTCGATTTCATAAAGATTTTATTCTAAAATCTGGGCGTATTCACTACTGTAATTCATGCGCCACCAGTGCCGGTAGGCCAATAGGCATGCTCATATCTCATGCTGATTTTTTGGTCAGGGACTTAAGGCGGTACCGCCTCAAGTCCGCCTCTGAACGTTTGTGGCTCAATTAGACTGTAATTTTAACAGTCTATCCGGTACATAGTTCATACATTATGGAGGTGGTAGAACAACCCCTTAAACCGCATCAGATTTGCTATGGCCTGGAAATTAATCGTACCACTTCTTATGCATGATGTTGCGGGTTCAAACTTAGCAAATAGGTACTTGCCAAACAACTTGATGGTTTCTAGTTAAAATTGTTGTAATTTTTAAGTTCATCTTGGTCATAACTGATTTAAACAAACATTGTTATCAAATTGATCGATCACTATTTTAATTGCTTAACACACTTTTAACGATCTCAATTAATTTGAAGGAAACGGCAAATCCATTACTTCATATATTTGAAAAATCATCTTCATCCACTCGACACAATGAATGTTATAACATTGTCAAAATAAAACTAATTGCCGTCGATCGTGTGATCTGCAATAACTTTTTCTCTTCTTCTATTTATTTATTCTCTTTTTTATTCTTTTCTAAAAGAAAAACACCTTCTGCTTCTTCTCTTCTACTGACAAGGGGCCTTTGTACTGTACTGAAACAATAACAACTTTGTTCATACTTTGTAACTTTATATTGGCAAACTGGATACCTTGTTATACTAGTGATGTATCACTGACCTGAATTCAGAATTCCGGGATTTTTTCAGATATAAGTAACAAAGCTGAAACTTGTGAAAACGTTACGTTGCGAATTCGTGTTATCGCATGCAAATATCGAGGCATCACAGCTGAAAGTGTAAATTGACTGGATGGGAGCAAAATCAATAAAGTCAAATATTCTCTCTTGTCCTTATATCAATTTATTTTGAGTTGGCACAACATACGTGTATTTATTTATTTATTTAATACTTTAAGCACACAAATGTACAGAGGCGGACTTAATGCCTTAGGCATTTTCTACCAGTCAACCTTTGGGTGATGCAGAGATAAATAGTGGTAGGTGCAATCACGATATTGAATGGATTTAAATATATATACAATGTGTATATTTGCTGTCATCTATTCCATCGACCTTCTTTCTAACAATAACCTTATTCATACTGTTCATTGTTTCTTTGGTTTTCCACTGCAGCTATAGAAATACTTAAAATATTTTTCTTTACCCCGCACTAGGAATTTCTCCTGTATTAGTGCCCGGCACGTAAGTGAGTTTTGGCGTAGTGAGGGTAAGTTCGTGCATATTCCGTGAACTGACCAACCACCATATAGAGCGATCGGATCGTGGACGCGACACGATTGGTCAGTCGATCCTTGCGACAACTGACCAAACAATCGCGCGCTCGGAACGGTCCTAAACGTTCCCCGCACTCCGCTTTATTACTAAATATACCTTAAAAAACTACTTCTGCGCATCTAACGACTCTTGACAACTTACGTGCCAGGGATTATATCGTGGTTGTGTTTGCAAACATATAAACTCAAACACACAAACAGCCAGATCCGGAACAACTGTAGGAATTGTAGGTCATACAAATATTTGTTCCGTGTGGGCATAGAACCCGTGACACGCAGCGCAGCAGCCAATCGCTCAACCAACCTCCAGCCGGGTCTTCGTTTCCTCCAGACATGATCCTTGTTCTTTCACATCTAATCCTTCTTCTGAAGCAGTAACACACTCATTTACCAAACTTTACTAGTTGAAGAAAGCAATCATGCCAAACTATTTTTAGTTCGTTGCCATTATCATGGAATTCCTTTCCACTGAAAGACATGTTTTGTTAAGTTACCAACATCGAGTTTAGTTACCTATTACTTTTCAATTTCCTTCCTAAAATAGTTAGCTTAAAGACTAGTACAGTAATTAGAGCTTAATAGCGTTACAAGTCGCTCGAACTCTCACATGTAAACATTCAAGCGAACAGAATCGGCAAACGCTCTCATTGGCCCCATTTTGCATTCGCGTTCCAACAAATACACTTCCTTAAATCCAATTTAGACTATATCCCTCAGTCTTAAGGTGGAGTATGAGAGTTTTGGGTGGTAAATATAAGATTGTAAATCGAAACTGAACCAAAGTCTGCCAAATTGTTTCTTGAATGTCTTAATGGCGAAGATTCTACGTCAGCCAAATGAAGTGGAAGACTTTACATCTCTGAATCGAATGGAATACGGAATGAGGGTCTTATTGTGAAGAAACGGGACGTGTGTTGTTATCCGGAGATTTGTGCGCGTTTGTTTTTGTCTCAGTGTTTAGGGAAAAGTTGTTTTGTGTTTTTATTTTGAGGTTCAACGTTCTATTGCGTCTTTGTGGTTTGTTGGTTAGCTTCTACTGGTTACGGAAGTGTTTGGAAGAATATGATAGGTTGATAAGTTAAGCGTTCCTATTTACAGATGACATTACCAATATTATCTTCTTAATATAATTTGCCGGGGATTCGCTGGATGCGGGATGCATGGGACCGGTCAATGTGGTGACGCTTGGGGGAGACCTATGTCCAGCAGTGGACGTCTTTCGGCTGATATGATGTTGATGAATTTTACTTTTTACATAACATAGCTAGTTTTCTTATCAAGTGAAAACTAGAGGTCCCAATTTATTTTTTTAAGGGCCGCATAAAAACATTGTAAGAATTTTCATCAGTGTCCCTGACTATTCATTCTCAGTTTGCATTCGACTAGGTTAAAAAAACCGGTCAAGTGCGAGTTGGACTCGCGCACCAAGGGTTCCGTATCAGTATCACAAAAAACAGAAAAAGAAACACGTTTGTTGTATGGGAGCCCCACTTACATATTTATTTTATTATGTTTTTAGTATTTATTGTTATAGCGGCAACATAAATACATCATCTGTGAACAATGATGATAAAATTTCAACTATCTAGATATCACAGTTCATGAAATACAGCCTGGTGACAGACAGACAGACAGACAGACAGTAAAGTCTTAGTAATAGGGTCCCGTTTTTACCCTTTGGGTACGTAACCCTATAAACATAAATATATAAATAAAAAACACAATTTTACTTCAATACTATAATAAGTAAGTTTATTTAGCTATACCACAGCCTAGGCCAAAACAACAAAAAACTGACGGAATTTCTTGCGTGTCGTCAGAAATATAAAACTTAAGTTTGTAGTAGGATACTAAAGCGAAGGTCCAAGAACTCTTACTGAAGTTGTCTGAGATTCGAAGTTTTAATTTTAAGTCGATTTAAGCCCGAGAGATTCCTGTCAGTAAAAATAGTTTAGTAAGAATCTTAGAAACAGCTGTTGGTTAGTTAGGAACTCGTAGATAGGTGAAGTTTTAATCAAACATTTACGTTGAACCTTAAAATTAGGTCAATTAAATCATGTTTTTTGACAGCAGACAAAAGTACCCTTTATGTATGAGTTAGGGATTATCTTGCACCAATCTATAAGACACTACTGTTATAATATATTCTATTAAGACGGTACCCTGACCAAAAATTCGGCTTGAGATATGAGCGTTCCTATTGGTCTAGCGGCACTGGTGGCGCATGAATTACAGTAGTGAAAACGCCCAGATTTTAGAATAAAATCTTTATAAAATCGAATTTTGGTCTTTTGAAAAAAATAATTCTACAAAAATGTTCGTTATTAAATTGTCTATCCATTAGTGTTATAACAAAAAATAATCAATGAACACTTTACGAGGAGATGCATAATATCAATAATTATTTCTCATTTTTATGTTTTTTTGGAAGTAGATTAGTGAAATATATACAACATTAAAAAAAAAACTAAATCTACCATTTTAGAAACAATATTATGTAGAAATTTAATGTATTGTTATTAATTGATATTTCTTTTTAAATAACGAGTAGATAGCTCCTAAAAACAGCACAAAAACGGCTTGCGCGGCGTTTTGCTCAGGGTACCGCCTTAAGCCCTATAGAATGTTATATGGTGTATTGTGGTTGTATGTATGGTGTTCTGGAATACAAAGCATGTTTGCGTTGAGTATCTTCTCACCAAGGACCGTTTGGATAGTGCCATTATAATTTGTTGAATTGTTAACTTGAACAAATTTATTATCTGTGTCAATATCACTTACAAAGATAAAAAAAAAGTTAATTAAAAAAATCTAAAAAGCCGACTGCTTAAAAATAAACAAGAAGAAAATCATGTTGTGCAGTCGGAGGATATTCGCGAGTTCGCTGACCAAAACTAGATGTATCCTCCGACTGCACAACATGATTTTTTTCTTGTTTACGTCTTTTTACTTCGATTTTTAAGCGGTCGGGTTTTTAGATTTTTTTAATAAACTTTTTTTATTTACACCTTTTTCTATTTTTTTTAGAATTTGGTACATTTAAACATATAAGTGTTTTATATTTTTGAAATCACCTCTTAAAACCCTTTATTTTTATACCCCACACCCCACACGATGAGTTAAGAAGAAAAAAATATTTTTCCCCACAAAATGCTTTTATATTTCACTAGCTGACCGGGCAAACTTTGTTTTGCCATAAAAAGACCAAACATTTATCTACCCTACCCTACCCTACACTACCCTGCCCTACCCTACCCTACCCTACCCTACCCTACCCTACACTACCCTACCCTACCCTACCCTACCCTACCCGACCCTACCCTACACTACCCTACCCTACCCTACCCTAACCTACCCGACCCTACACTACCCTACCCTACCCTACCCTACACTACCATACCCTACCCTACCCTACCCTACCCTACCTATATAGCCTATGTCCTTTCCCAGGTCTCAAACTATCTTCATACCAACTTTCATTTAATCGGTGCAGCGGTTTAAGCGTGAAAAGGTAACAGATAGACAGACAGTCAGACAGACAGAGTTACTTTCACATTTATAATATTAGTATGGATTTACAATTTTAATGTAGCCACTGACACTGGCAGGGTTAAGACGAATCCATTGACGCAAGAATCATCAAATTGGCTTACGCGTTTGGTTTCTAGAACGCCATATAGGAACAAACATACATACATACATATACTGATAAACACATTACCCTCCTTCAGCAGTCGGGTAATTAATGTCTTCGACCACATCAAAATAGCAAAATTTTTTTGTGAGTGAATAGATTCTTATACTTTAATCTACCTATCTACAGGCAGTTTTTATGTTTTTAAATTTCTCCAATGACGCTTTAACATTTGCTTCTGTTATTGAGACTCTTTATGAATGATTCTGGAATGCGATCACCACAAAATATTAGAAGACAGTGCTTTATTTCGCTGAAATATAACCCGACCAAGTGAAATCGCTCGTTAGTTTTGTATTACACGTAGGTAGCTTTGAGTTGATTGCATTTGAGATTATTTGTCTACGTAACATAGTAGTTCTTTTTTTACAAAATTTACAGCTTCTCGTGACGGGGACTTTAGCTTCCATAAAAAACGAACAGATTTCGGGATAAAACGGAGATTAAAAATAATGTAAATATGTGTGTGTGTATGTAAATGTTTTGTCCTGTAATAATTTAAGTGGTGTACAAAAAAGTACGTATGATAATAATAATTATGATCAGCGTAGCTTTCAATCTGTGACAGTTTTATTTTTTAATTGGATTAGTAGTTCCGGATAATATTACCTTTTTCAAACAAACGTATGAAATAACGTTGAAATACAAAAAGAATTTGGTGGTTTACATACAAACATAAATTTTAGAGGCCCAAAAAATACCGTTCCCTATCTTTATAGACATTTAACTTACCGTAAAAAAGAATAAAGTTTGGAGTGAAAAATAAAACTGATACAAGTTTTATCTTTTTTACCGAAACCCACTGTTCGGGGATGATCTAGCTATCTTCTAAAATGGTTGAAATAATACTCGGAAGTATGCCAACGAAAAAAGTTTTTTATTAAACAAAATGTACTAGGGTCATTAAACGGCGGAGAATCTTAACACCGCGATTTAGGAATGCCGTACAGCGCCATCTATCGTAAACACCCACTAACCAAAAATCCTTGAAGCCTAAACTAGGTGAGTTCAGAATCGGCTTTGTTGCAGCTTAAATTTTATAGGTACGGGTAAGAAACAGGTGAGGTTTTAAAATTATATGAGAGTAGATTTATCCCATCTCAGCGGCTTCGAGGTATCGCATCAAAATTATAGCTTTATACTTTGATAGTAATGTGGCTTCGCTTGGGTGAGATTTTATGTTTAGAGAGATAACTGATAGTTTTATGAAAAATATTTTTAATATATATGACCCTATTTAGAAGTAAACTTAAAGGAATTGTATTACGAGAGCCTCTGCTTTCGTTGTTGGTTATAAACGCTGGTTACTCATAAAAAGTGACGTTTGCCGAATCGGCTGTGAGCCCTAATAGGCAAGTTAACGGCAGTGATCGAACTAATACAAATAAGAGAATTTAGGCTGCGAGAGAGAGCAAAGTGAACTTGGGTATGCACATGTATTATACCCGAGTTTACTTTGCTTGCTCTGATTTGGATAACTAAGGTTCAAAAATTATGATGTTTAAAAGACTGCCTATTTGTATTGCAATGGTATTCAAATTAAGACAAGCTTAGTCAAAAAAATATAATGGAATCCTCACGGAAACAAATGACAAAAATCTCAACAAATTACCCCACTTTCTTCAAACAACAAATATAAATAAAGCTTTCTAGAAGCTACGTTTAAAGTTTCAAGCCATTCTTTATTGGAGGGAGTCACGTGCAGCTACGTGGCCTGGAATCACGGATGTTATAAACTAATATTGCTAGCAAATTGTTCTTCTTCAATTTTAATAGAGTTTTCAATTCGGTATTTTAGTTGGTTGGAATTTTTTTAGTAGCGTCATCATTGTCAATCTATAGATAAAGTGTTCAGAGTTCTTAAAAAACCTTCAAACATAAATAAGTATACAGTATTTATGTGATAAAATTAGGCAGCTACTAATCTTTGTTCTATATATTCATTTGAAACTTTTATTTTCTTATAAAGCATATTATTATGTGATGACTGTTCATTCAAGAAATCATGACTATGGGCCAACTTTGTCAAACCTAACTTAAATAACAATAATATGTGTTTCAGGTTTTAAGACATCATAAACTTCAAACTCCTAATTCAGAATTAGGTGGTCTATCTTTAGTTGCAGGTTGTGATACCTACGCGTAGATTAGAAAACCATTCTTAGCAGAGCATCACGCCAAGAAAAATGTTTTCTATCCAATTCATTGTTTAGTTTATATCCTCCCAGTAAGTTGATGTACTCCAAAGGATTGATAACCCTGATACATTTATTAAGAAAGAAAGAAAAATAGTATATTTGTGACCCGCACAGGTGACATGAGAAATAAACAAAAAATTCAAAAATAATAAAAAACCGGCCATACGCGAGTCGGACTCGCGCACTAAGGGTTCTGTACCATTATCGCATAAAACAGCAAATAAATCAAGTTTGTTGTATGGAAGCCCCACTTAACTATTAATTTTATTCTATTTTTTGTATTTATTGTTATAGCGGCAACAGGAATACGTCATCTGTGAATATTTCAACTGTCTAGCTATCACGGTTCATGAAATACAGCCTGGTGACAGACATACAAACAGATTGACAGACAGATAGACAGACAGACGGATAGCGGAGTCTTAGTAGTAGGGTCCCATTTTACCCTTTGAATCCTATCTCAGCATGTGCAGCAATATCCATTAAGGACCTTATAATTATTCCTTTACAACCTGTTAACAAATAGCCCTTTTACCTTTGCCTTAAAACCAAAACCGCATAAAACATAGTTCCTACAAGACATATCAAAAACTCATAAAACCCAATATATCGGCGATACCCAACGGGCTTTACAAATCGACCACCAAAATCGCCGTTTTACGACGATATAAAGGCAAAAATGGTTACACAAAGTTCATGTGCGTATTTGATGTCTGCGTAGGTAAGGGGATATATGAAATAAATAAGACTCAAGCCTAATACCCTTAGGTTATCCCTGGATTGATAGGTTGGGTACTATCTTCTTCTTTTGTTTCCCCGGGCTGTTCGGTGGCTGGGCCCGTTGAGTTTCCCTGTGCTATTATAAGCGTAAGGTATTCTAAAGCTCCTGTGTTTATAAGTCAATTCATTGCCCAAATGAATTTATGGTTTTGTTAAATTACTGACTACTTGTAGATAAACTGTTTTTAGGGTGTCCAATCCGCCTATTCTCAAATTTAACGACATATTTATTCTATATCTTCACAGTTTAAAATATTATAGAATTCGTTACACAAAATATATTGGTACCTATAAGGCATTGCTCTTAAACTGCCACAATCCCCAACATAAACACATTATGTTATAGACAGTTATTTACAGTTCAGAATAGGGTCACATAGTTCTATTTATGGTCTACTAAAAACAGAATATCATCAGCCCTGAGTGTAATGTAGTATCATCACGACATTACCACAATATTAATATATTTTAAATACAAAATCGGTATTGGAAATGACGTATTAACTTTTGATTGGTGTCGTTATCATGGCTTCTAAAGAGTTTTATTTATAAAACATGACTTACCCAAGGTTTTCCTCGTCTCATTGTAGCGAGAGAAACTGCGTGATTTTAGTTCGTCTGAGTCCGACATAACCCTCTGTTTTCCCAGGACGGAAAGTATCCATGAGAATTTCCCAGGTTAAGGCAGTGAGAAACCGCTGCATGATGCACTTGCATATGCAAATGCCGATAAGGCATGTCAATCCCTTAGTCAAGTAATTTGTTTTATGGTCCTTCGAACGAACAGAACTCACAAAGATATTTGGGCTGGGCCACTAGACATTTCGGTAGGTCATGTCATTCCCTTAGGCCGAGTTTCTGTAATTGTCAATGAAATTGTCAAGCTCGTGTTATCTGCTATGATTGGTTGAATGGATTTTCAACAGGCAATCACAGCAGATAACGCGAGCTTGACAATTTGTCACATAAATTCTGCAATAAATTAGAGGTGAGAAACTCGGTCTTAGTCAAGTAATTTGTTTTATAGTCCTTCGAACGAACATAAATCACAAAGAGAGAGCTCTACTACTATATGTTACTATACAAAATTTAATTCCCAAACCGAAACTAATAAATATTGATATACGCAGGTGATATTTTCAAGATTATTAAACTCAGTAGAAAGTTATTCGTGCAATACATAACAGAGCGGGCCCTATACAGAATCATTAAAATAAATGTCGCATACTAAGTGACCTAGACCTTGCCAAACAAAACTAAACCTTATGGCTAACAAAATAAGACAGTCTTCGATCTGGTATTTAGTCAAATTAGATTTTTTCCACCGTGTTTAATAAAAAAAGCCGGTCTAATCTCCAATATCCGGCCTGAAAGACGAATTATCATATAAATAGCTTATTAGGTTTGACCCTGTCATTTCTTAGAGGTTTCTACCTGAAATATTTCATATTAGAAATACATAAGTAGCTGGTATGAGTGTACCTTTGAACTTAAATATGGCATATGAATCCATTGCTTCTTCTTCTTTTAACAAGTGAACAAAATGTTTACAAATAAATACAGCAATGGACATCATCACTAAGGCTGTGGTAATTTAAATTATTTGCAATGTTTGGATACCCGTGCGTTTGCGTGGGGACGCACAACGGACCGAATGAGGCTCTAAGTGCAGAAAAGAGAGTCCCCATCATCATCATCATGTTTGGTTTTCATCCCACTCTTGAAATTCTGGTTTATCTAAATACCACGTTCTATGTAGAGGACTATTTTTCACATCTTTCATTACAGATTATTTAAGACATGCGTTTTAAAGGTCAAAATATTGTCTTTCCTCTGAAAAAAAAAAATATCTTTTCTGCAGAAAGTTGGAAAGAAAATACACAAAGTTCACAGGTAATACTTAATTGAAATGATGCGATTGACAATATATTATCTTTTGTTTTTCAATCAATGTCAGTCGCTCATGCGTGTTTGACAATCAGTTATTATATTTTTTGTAGCAGAAGCCATAATATTATCGACCTCTTAATAATGAGTATTCTCTATATATTTATTTACTGATCACAAACTTAACGTAGAGTTCAAACGCGAGCCTATCGATACTAATAAAAAAAACCTGATATAGATTTGACTTAATGAAACACTTGACAATCGCAATAAGTACCTACGTATTAACTACTGTTCAACCTGTCATAATATTAAAGTTATTGCGTTCCAAAATGCCACGCGTTTCGGTTCAAGTGACACTGCCCACCTGACTTCCAAAATTAATGTTTAGACACCCACAGGAATTACGACGTCCTATATTTTGCGAGCCATGCAATCACTGTTACCCTATTAATTTTGATTACATTCCCCGCCTACCATTCCACGCACTTTTAACCACACGTAGAAAACCACCGATCTTAATCTTTATTGCGTAAATTACACACAACCCTAATCGTTGATATTACAGTTATTAGCAGCAAAGCACTTAATAACTTAGGTGACATTATCAAATTCAGATCGGTGACTGGGGCGATGTAATAAATAACTGAAATTACAGCCGTCTTTGATTAGGAAACCCTTACTAATGAAAGGGAGTGTCGGGGAAAAAATGGAATGAGGTAAGAATTTAGTGAGTTTTGGCGAAAAGGTAGATCGAAAATGGTCTTAAGAGAAGTTTTTGATGGACTTGGTTTTTGAAAAGATTCTATAAGACTAGAGGACTTTAAAAGCAAAATTTTCTCGCAGTTCTACAGACTAAGAATGGAACTGATAGTCAAGTCTCTTGCTAATTGTTACGATTGTGCTTTTCAGTCTCTACATTGTACCTATTAGACCTAAACCATCAAGGAGAATCATCAACCAACAAGAACTGATCCTGATCTTTCTTCGCGTCAAGAAATTCACAAAAAGATTCACATTAACACAATTATTTCGTAATCAAAGGAACCTTCAAAATCTTTTATGTCCAAATCACAATACAAGAGAAATCACTCACGGTTCGCCGATATTTATATATCTTTTATTATACGATCATTAGGAGACATTAAAATGATATTATCGAGTATTATTAGAAGGGATATAAAAGGAATATTATTACTGCCATGGTAGTATTTATTTGACTTTTATCGATAATTATTGGTATGAATAGCGTTAATGCCTTAGCAAATTTATCGTACTCTCCAGTATTGAAATCTGTTTATTAGGGTTGATCAAAACTGGAAATATACTTTTCTAATAAAATGTCATCAGATATATTGTATCCGTTTGTTTCTCGCTTTTTCAGATTAATACGAATGTATAAAGTAGTATTGGAGAATAAAAAATAGTATGATAAAATTGTGACAGTCTTCTCCTTGTTTTGTGCTTCTTGTAATCCTTTTTATAATCATCCCAGTTAGGTATACAACAAGATCAATTGAAATATCTAGTTGCCAGCTTTCCATTAACGAATCTAACTCAGCGTGTTGCGCTAACTCAAAAACCTCTAAATCATTCAATTCGGAATCCAAAAAACAAATGCCTAGTGGCCGAACGTTTATCTCTCACAAACACACTCACAAATCAACACACCACAGTCCTAGGTCCAGATTTATTATCCAAAACTGTTTCGGAAATACAGTTCTAAAAGTGACGTCAGGTCTGTATATCACGGGGCTATTTGTAGCCCAGAATATATCGGTTTGCGTCCACACTATCCATCATTTTCGTCACAAAATTGGTGCATGGTCGCAACAGGTGTTGAACAAAACATTGTCACGGGTAATCCTATACTGTAAGATAGTGTTTTGGCAATATTATGGAAGCAAGGAATAGCAATTTAAGAAAAACATTTGTCTCTATGTAGTGTTGACTAAAATGATTTCAAAAATAGATAAAGAATATAATAGTCGAAATAGTTTTATTTGTTTTTGTCTTGTACGTGTTCTCCATAGATGTAAATGTAAATGCTTTCAAATATGCTGCTAGCTTCATGTTTACAACTGATTGACAACTTGAAATTTTTATAAAAAAATTAAAAAGACGTATGGTTTAATAAATAAAAAAACATAATCTAAATAAATGTTTAAAGTATGAAAAATACGTAAACAAAACATTTCCATAATCTATAATGAAAAATTACAGGCATATAAGATTACGGGAGACAGTAACGCATTTAAAGCAAATCCCTTCGTCCAACAGGTGACCAAAATGATTGATTGTTGTACACAAAACGGCTTAAACCCGTGCACAATCTCGTTATAGATATATTTATATTTAGCTATATACATTATACAGTCAATATGAAAAACTTGAACTTTGGAGAGCAGTGGTGGCCCATTAGTAACCGCCCCAACTTATATGTCACAGGTCGTGGGTTTGAGCTCAGGTAGGCGCTTTACTTTGTGTATATTATTTCATCACCACTGCTCTAAAATGGTGAAGAAAAACATTCTTAGGAAACTGGTATGTCCTAGAAACAAAAAATTTGCGTGGTAGATTGGTGGATTCACCCATTCCCTCTATCACAGAGAGGAGGCCAGTGTCCCAGCAGTAGAAACATTAATAAGCTGATGATGATGACCATAATGAAAAACTTGACCCCGTTTTGAATCTTGTCATGGGTGAATTCTAACATTACAGTAATAAAGACGGCTTCATTGTCATCGTTGAGTTTAATGTGACAAAGTCTAGAAGCGATCAACATTTCTGTGAGGCAACTGAAACTATTTGGGCACGACGACCTTTGCTCTGTTGAACTGTAACCATTGTGGTATTTATTCATGATCTACTTACGTTTCATAACACTCCACAATCCATCTGCACATCTTTTGATATCGCATCAATTTGTGTAACTCATTTTTATATATATTCTTTGTATTATTACCTGTAAAGCATATTTTTAGTTATTTCTGATTGTTTCTTTATTTCTTTAACTTAATTTGTATTGCTTATTTGCAAAATTATGGAATTTTTTATACTCTGACATTTTCATCTGACATGATATGTCTGTCTATTTTATTTTCTTAAAGCCATAGACATACCATAGGTACCATGGACTATAATACCTAGACCTTTCCTTAAGCTAGTTGTACATTATTGTAAGGTCAGAGCAGACTGACCCGCCTTTGTAAAGCCGTTTTTATTTCTCTGGTCTTTTTGGCGATTTGAATTTGAAATTTAGAAGAAATGGAGATCGAATGAAAAACGGGCTTCAGTTCTTTTTAGTCTCAGGTCTGGTCTGAACGCCGAAATACTGTTTTCCTACTGAGGATTACTAAGTGTATTTTCTAATCGGCAAATTATCTAAAATCTCTAATAATCAGTCTTTATATTATTACCTCAATGTGTTCAGTATGTGAATGTGGTTAAAATCAATAAATAACTTCTGGACTAAGTATTCTTTTACTGCTATACGTATATATATCAAGATGTGCCACTCTGGCACGAGGTGCACGTACGTTCTGCGGCAGACAGGACCTCAGATGTACTGCGGCTGACAGGACCTCAGCGGCGCGGCGCGGCGTTGGTGCGCTTGCAGCACGTGATGGTGCGCTCGCAGATTGCGCTGGTGCGCTCACAGCATGCGCTGGTGCGCTCGCAGCATGCGCTGGTGCGCTCGCAACACGCCCTGGTGCGCTCTGAATACAAGCGCGCCACGGCATCCCACCAGCCGTCCCATCACACCGTGCCACGTCTTCCTGCCCGACCTACTGCCTGTTAAGCTGCCCACGTCGTACGAAGCCGGCCCTTAATTTTTATATTTCTATATCTTTTTATTAATTTTAGTTTATATTTATTTATTTTTTTTAAACTGTAGCGGGTGCGCTCTGAATACAAGCGCGCCACGGCATCCCACCAGCCGTCCCATGACACCGTGCCACGTCTTCCTGCCCGACCTACTGCCTGTTAAGCTGCCCACGTCGTACGAAGCCGGCCCTTAATTTTTATATTTCTATATCTTTTTATTAATTTTAGTTTATATTTATTTATTTTTATTAACGTGGCTTACGTATAGCTCTCCGGCGCTATACGTAACGCTACACCATCAAAATTTTATTGTTATTTCAAGACAACATCGTTACTGTTAATTTAATGCTCAGTTAGCGTACGAGATATCTCTATGTCATAGAGTATCGAGGCACTTCAGTGATCACTGTTAGAGACGGCATCGATAAGTGTCAGTGGGTGCCTCCGTTTGGTTATACGTATGCCATATGTATCAGCAAACAGAGACAACAACACAAGAAAGACTCATTGAATATTGACGGCGAGTGAAAATTAAAACTATGATTTATTTATTAATTTAATAAAACTTCATGCAAAATAATTCCACAACTATGGTCTATGATTATGTCGGCCAAAACTTATTTTTAGATTAAATTCAGTCAATGGGAACCTTGAACTTATAAAAATTAAAAGTTCGTGACAATTTGGTTTTTGCTCTACCAACCAAAACTGCAGAAATTTTGTTTGAAGACCTCCTAATAGGGGGACCGATGAGTATTGCGGGAATCTGCTCGTTGGATACGACCGGTCAATATGACGACGCAATTGGGAGATTTATGTTTAGCATAGGACGTATTTTGGCTGAAATGATGATGATGAGGATGAACCAATACTAGTGCTTCGCACACGAATATTTTACTTATAAGTAATAACGTCTCTAATCGTTGATGATTCCATATTCTGTGGATTAGTTATCTGAGTTCAATCAATCTTAGTTATTATAACCATTAAAGACAAACTATCTGCGACACTTTAGACGATAAGATTCTGAAAGCTGTTCTGTATTTAATCGTCGTTTTATTCCCTAATGTCTATTATACAAGCACACAGTGTGCGAAGATTACATTCTGTTCAACAACACATTGCAATTAAGGCTTGGAATCAAACATACCTCGAACAGAAATTGCTTAAGATTTTGGAGTTCTGAAATTGTTAGACGTCAAATTAATGTTGGCATGGCAATATTATAGTTTAAGGTGCTCAAAGTACTGAAATCTTACTTTGTTTGTTTAATTTTTTTTCTTTTGTTTTAATTTTATTTTGTCAAAGCCAATTTTTTTTTTAATTGTTTTATTTCTTATAAGCCTACATGGGCACTTATAAAACGTCGACAAAAGGTGGACGGTTCGGGTTGGTCGTTTCCTATGGAGAAGAACCGGCAAGAAACTCCATAGTTACTCTTTTAAAAAAAGGTTTGGTTTTACAATATTTCCTTGTTACAGCATTCGTACTTAGATATGTGGGGACAACGTAGGCCCGACAATAAGTCGTAAGAAAAAAAAAAAAAAAAAAAAGATTACATACTATTTAGACAGAAAATAAAACGAGTTAAAAAGTTAACAAATGTTAACAAGCATCTAGAAGGCCTACAATGTTCACACATTTAGAAAACAATCGGTAAAGGAATGTATACAAAAGTAAAATAAAAAAAAAGACTAAATCTAACATGTGGCACAAATATTGTTATCAGTGCTGTAACTATTCTTAGCTAAGGGCTATGAAGATGATTGAAAACCATTGTAAAAATAATAATCAAAACAAGGAAAAAACAAACAAAGAATGAATGAGATTGAGAATAGTTAGAGACAACCACATACTATAATAATACATTTTTGGTTACAATAATACATTTTTAGCATACATTTGACGCGGAAAATAGCATTAATAGTGCTCATTGTATGTGACCTAAATATTTTTTTTTAATATTTTTAGTATTTGTTGATATATAGCGGCAACAGAAATACATCATCTGTGATTTGAAATTTTAACTGTCTAGCTATCATGGTCCAAGAGATACAGCCTGGTGACAGACAGACAGACAGATGGATCGTGGAGTTATAGAACCCGTTTTTACCCTTTGGGTTTTAAAAATATATAAAAATATACTTAGTTACATACATAAATAAACAATGTTACTTATAGAGAAACCGAAATCAACAAATACATTCTGTGATGATTCTGAAAACTTCTTGCAAATGTGTTCACGTGCCCAAAATTGGAAGAAAACCAACTGGTCCTGATTTTGAGGGAGCGCATTCCAAAGAGAGATAGCCTGGACAAAGAAGGACGAGTGGATAAACCGATTATTGGTGGAACGAAGATTTTTAGTTCAACCACTGTTGAGCTAAAGCCTATCTTTTCATTTACCAATCACCTCGCTTTTATGCCAATTTCATGCAGTTTCTACCGGCGATGGCAAAAATGCCAACTGCCTGTCTCACCACCAACAATTCTTCTTCCAATCTCTGGTCACTACTCGGTCTCCCTCAGTCATTGCCTTACTCCAACTGTCATCACCGCGCATTGCCATTTCTTGGTCCTCTACAATATAACAGAATTAGCATAGTTAGATATTGTGTGCTCGTTGTGCATGTAACCCTTTCACATGGAGTTCATCATAATATTATGAAATCAGATGAATAGTGTTCCCAGCGGTGCCAAATCAACCAGTCCTGTACTTTTCTATGTTTTTTCCATCTTTAAGGATTTGAGTTTAAGCATAATTTATGTCATTTTCTGTGGCAATAAACACCTTTCTTTCTTATTCAGAGGCATGGGGCTCTACTTCTTATAAATATTAATTGTCGCGTATCTTCCGCCTATCTTTTACTACAACCTTTCCTTCCTCAAGGATGCTCGGAGCGAGTTTGGACAAGATTGGCCAACTTGTCAAATTAGGTTTACGACTTTGTAGTTCCGGGCTTATCCTGCCTGCGTAAGTTATGTTCACACCGGAATGACGTGGTTGTCGAATATAATGACGTCATTGTCGTAGTTGAGGAGAATGAAGAAAGTTTCCATAAGGACTAAAAGTGGATTTTTTATTTATTTGGAACAAAAACATGTATACATAGAATTAAATTGTGTACGGAAATGGCCGCATTAGTGAGACTGTGTCGCAGCCATTAACGCCCACCTCCAGAAAGGAGACGACAACGTTCCAACATTATTTAAAAGAAAATAAATACCAATAAAAATTAATTAACATCAAAAATCAATCAATAAAAATTCAAATTCAAATTACACTAAAAATACAAATTAAATCAATTACCCAGTAAGAATTAAAATCAAATTATAAAATAAAATTAAAATAAAGTTACAATTAAAATGATAAATAAAATTATAATAGAATTGCAAATTTTTTTTTTTTACGTAAAATCAAAATCACAACACTCAAAGAACAAAAGTAAAAAATAAATAAAAATAAACGAACAATAATGAAAATAAAAATCAAAGTCAAGGTAAAAATCAAAAAAAAACAAATAATTATTAAAATTAAAAACAGATTAAACCAAATTAAACCCTCAACAAATTAATATAAGATAGACATGTGTATGCGTGGGTATATTAAAGAGTATCTGAGTGTAGGTGTAAGTAAGAGTGTGTGGATGAGAGAGATCTGAGTGTGAGTGTGAGTAAAAGTGTGCGAAATACCGAGTGTGTGTGCGTTATGTATGTAGTGAGTGAGTATACGAAATATCAGTGAGTTTGTTGGTGGAAGAGTGGGGACTATGACAGAACCTTAAGAAGATTTTCAGTCTCCTCATATGTGCGACTTTGTAGGTACGCAGAGACTTGGGTTTTGCATTCTCGTAGCGGAAGAGGGTAAATATTTATTTCCTTATTTATTTTGTTGTAGAGCATTGAGCTTAAATGGAGAAAATGACGGCCTGCCAGTACAGTCCTCCGTGGTAATGATTTGCAAACCCTATCAGATCTACGTTTATTTTTGTTTAGTTGGACATCAAAAGACAGTTGCGCATGCTTCTTAAGAATAACCTGCCTCACAAAAAGTTGTCGGACCGTGAGCACATTGCAGAGTCTGTATAGCTCAAAAGTGGGATAGCGAATAGGTTTAGATAGCATTACCTTTAAGACGGATCTTTGAGCTCTTTCTAGGCGTAGCATTAAAGTTTTTGCCAATCCACCCCAAGCCAGGATACAATAACCTAGAATAGACTGAACAAGACCAAAGTAAACCGATTTCAGAGTGACTAGGTTTGCAATACATCTCAAATATCTAAAAACATACAATATCTTTCGGATCCTACCAATTGTAGCCGCAACTTGCTCCTGCCAGCTTAGGACTTCGTCAATTACTATGCCAAGATACTTAAAGTTTCGCGTTCGTGCAATTTTACTACAGACACAGTCTCGTTCCTGGCCAGGATTACACATGTGAGCCCGAATTGAAAAAGATGCTGGGGGCAGAGAAGTAATCCTCGATCCAAATGCAACAAACTTAGTTTTCTCTACATTTAGGGTTAAAAGGTTACTGACTAACCAACTCATGACCCGTCTGAGGGCTGTTTCAGCATTAGCATTTACCTCCAACCAGTCTTTGCCTTCGACGAGCAGAGCTGTATCATCAGCATACGTCACTATTTTGCACTTAGGAATTGATAGTTTGCAGAGGTCATTGATGTAGGCAAGAAAGAGAGTTGGTCCAAGGACACTGCCCTGTGGAACTCTAAAATTAAGGCTTTCCTCCTTACTAACATGACCATCAATAATGACACACTGTGAGCGATCACTGAGATAACTCCTAAAAATGTCTAAAGCAACACCTCTCACCCCAACCGCCTCCAGCTTGGTCATCAGCTTAGGGATCGAAACCGTATCGAAGGCCTTGGATAGGTCCAAGAAGATCCCAACTGTTTTAATTTTACGGTCTATGTTATGAACAGTAGAGTCCAGAAGATCCATGATGGCATCCTCTGTAGACCTTCCAGGCCTAAAGCCGTATTGATTTTTGGCAAATATATCATTTTTGTTAAGAAATCGTATCAATCTCTTATTTAAGACCTTTTCAAATATCTTTGAAATAGAACTCAACACTGATATAGGTCTGTAATTATCCATATTGCCCTTAGCTCCTTTTTTATGTATGGGGTGGACAATAGCTTTCTTAAAAACCCTAGGAAATATGCCAGTACTCAAGCCAAGATTACAAACTCGGGTTATGACAGGTATCAGTACACCTTTGGCAGCCTTCAGAATGCCAGCCGGGATGCCATCCCATCCCACTGCACAGTTACTACGAAGATTATTGATGATGGACTCAATTTCACTGTCATTGACACTGTACAGTACCATGGAATTGGACGGGCTCCCTTTACTGGATTCGGTTGCACCCTGGGGATTGTCGCTTTGCCCCGAAAATACAATCAAATTAGAGGCTAACTTTTTTCCCATACCAGCAAAAAACTCTTTAAAAAAGAAGAAAGATCTTTCCGTTAGATGTCAAGCAAAAAGTAAAATCATTTGATTTAGCAAAATCTCGGGTGAGGAAGAAAAGCCTTTTCAACTTCGGCGAGAGGTTTTCGGATATGAAAATCACCTTGGCTGGACCACTCAGCCTTAACTTCTCTGTAGTAAGTCTGTCGTTGTCCCTGATTGATTTTCGGTACATGCGGAAGACTCGTTCCTTCAAGATAGCGCTTGCCAAATCCACAACAACAGTCTTGCATGTTGAATCCTTCGAATTAACGCGAAAAACATCCTTCACCTCATGTGCTTGAATAGGCACTTTTAAAATATTGCCAGTGGTTATCACGGTTTGAAGAAGAGCCTCTTTGGATTCACCTTTTACAGTTGGAATGTTTTTTAATTCTAAGCAGGTAGATCTCGATATTCTTTCACAGTTGTCTATCTTATCCTCCAGCGACTGCAAGTACTGAAGATTCTTCTTACGTTCGGCCTCAAGATTGATTTTGAATTGAATTGATTTGACGGATTTTCGTGATTTACCAAAAAGATAAGATACGATTTCGATAAATCTATGTGAAGGACATACTTGAAAAACGAAAAAACTCGTTCTTTGACTTATAAGTCAGATCCATAACCACTGAGCCATCACTGCTTTTAAATAGGCTACAGAACGCCGCATACTAAGATTCTTTCATACTAATTCAAGATTGTTCTACACACCTGCCCTTCAAAATGGCCAGGTGCTTAGTCATTTTATCCTAGGGCGTCCTCTTAAACCTACAATTTCATTATACACAAATTGTATTGTAACAACTCCTATATTCCAAAATATGAATTGAAACCGAATTAATTCTCTTCAGGTATTAAATTTTGTGTAGGCGTCAAAGTGAAAACCTAGAATTTTATTTGACGAAAACATTGAGGTGAACATTTTCGTTATAATTGTATTATATGTCTAAATTAAATTGTTTTACAAAGGCTGAATAAATTAGAGCTATTTCGGCAAACCAAGGATGAATAGCAATTAGAAATTATCAAGGAATATTTTAAAACACGATTGATATATAGGATCTACTTTATGTGTTGCCCTATATAATTAATACAGTTATAGAGCTTAATAACATCATATTGATACGAGTTGTTTTATTACCTTTGATAAAAAAAAACTAATAATTTTTAATAAATAGTTAAGCTTCAAGTTCAATACAGAAGAAAATTAAATTCTTAATGGATTTGAATAAATAAATAAAATGATAAATAAAAAGAAAAGTTTGTACTAGTAGTAAATCAATCGTCATATGCGGCGATTTTAACATTAACATATTAGAAAATAACTCTAACACTATCAGGTTATTGGGTCTTTTTAAATCATTTAATCTAGTAAATGTTTTTATGGAGCCAACTAGAGTGACAGCTTCTTCTGCGACTTGCATAGATAAAGAAAACCTAAATAAAGAAATTATAAATAAATTAACATCTGATCACAGTGGACAAACAATAACGTTTAGCACCTACATACCTTTGCAAAAAATGCAAATAAAATTTAAACCAATTACATGTAAAACATTTAGAAAATTTTAATAAAACCTTGACTAGTAAATTATGTGTTCAAAACATTATTAATATAGATGACCCAAATTAGTTCTATGCCGAGTTTTTTAAAGTACTCAACACGCAATTCAATGACACTTTTCCACTGAAAGCAAAAAGTATTTACACCAAGTTCATATTTAGCGATTGGGCGACTCCAGGCATTCGTAAAAGTAGGGAAAAACTTTATGAACTCTATGGCCTAAAGCAACATATGAATAGTACAAGTTTTGATAAATATGTTTCAAAATATTCAAAACACCTTTAAGATTGCATGCAAAATAGCTAAAGCGCTGTATACTAGCAATAAAATAAAATCAGCAGACGATAAAATAAAAACTACCTGGAAAATAATAAATAATGAAACAGGAAGGAAAAAACAGCGTAATACTGAATTTAATTTAGCGACTGCACATGGCCCCACACACTCAGATAGAGAGGTAGCTCAGGAATTTGAAAACTTTTTTGTTAATATTCCACTTAAAATTACAGCAGCCTTAAACTCCTCACCTGCACTGTCTGCTGCCTTACTTAGAAAGAACGTAAATGCGTGCCCTTCGGAGTTCAAGTTTCAACATACAAACCCCCAGGCTATTTGAAAAGCTTTTAAAGATCTTAAAATTAAATCAACAGAAGATCTTTGGGGACTATCTGTAAAAGTGTGTAAACCAATCATTGAAACTGTTGCACCCTATTTATTAGCTTTCATATTTAACACTAGTGTCGAGGAAGGAGTTTTTCCGGACCTCATGAAACACAGTAAGGTAGTTCCATTGTTTAAATCCGGGAATAGCAAAGAAGCCAATAATTATAGGCCAGTGTCAATTCTGCCAGTTCTCAGTAAAGTCTTCGAAAAGTGAATGCTCAACCAATTGTTGCGTCATTTTAACAAACATTCCATCTTTTATGATCAAGAATACGGTTTTACCAAAGGGCATTGCACAACTGACGCGGGTGTCACCCTAATAAAGAACATATTTAAGGCCTGTGCTTCCTAGCACAGGACGCCATTGGAATCTTTTGCGACCTCTCGAGGGCGTTCGATTGCGTTAACCATGAGACACTATTGTTGAAGCTCGAGCACTATGGAATTAGACATACAGCCCTTGAGTTATAAATAAATAAATAAAAAATAAAAAAGCTTTATTTCATTCCATGCAAACAATTACAATGAGTATATCATAAGTCGTACAGTTAAATTAGCAATAATTAAAAATTAAAAAAAATATTATATATAATCATCATCATTATAAATATTAACCTTTTTTTTTTTTAAATAATAACAATTGAAAATTGTACCAAATAACAATTGAAAATTGTATTAAATAATAATTGAAAAATTGAAATTAATAATAATTGAAACATTGTATTAAATACAAAATTGTTAAGTATAAATTATATTTATAAAAGGTGATTAAATAATTATGATAAAAATAATATTGCTATCCATTTTTATGTTTGTATGGATCCCTTTCGGGTAAAAGCCTCCTCCAAGGAATTCCACTTTTCTCTGCGTTTTGCAGTCTCTAGCCATCTACGCCCTTGAGTTACTTAGATCATATTTAAAAGCCAGACAAGTTAAAGTTCAGGCAAACGGCCTAAACTCACTAGGGTCTGAAATGACAATGGGTGTTCCTCAAGGCTCGATATTGGGTCCTTTCCTCTTTTTAGTTTATATTAACGATTTACCCCAATTACTACAAAATCAACCGAAGATGGTGTTGTTTGCTGATGACACATCTTTGATATTTAAAATAGATCGGCGTTCACGAAATCTTGATGACGTGAATAACTCCATTTATCAGGTCCAAAATTGGTTCACGGCAAACAATTTAGTACTAAATGAAAAAAAAACTAAATGTATTAGATTCACATTGCCGAATGTTAGAAGTAACGAATGCGAATGGCGAAAAGCTGGACTTTGTAAATCAAACAGTTTTCCTGGGAATCACTCTAGACGACAAATTGCAATGGGGTCCTCACATAACATCTCTTGCGGGTCGGCTAAACTCAGCCGCTTATGCTGTTAGAAAGATAAGACAGTTAACGGATGTAGAAACCGCGCGTTTGGTCTATTTTAGTTACTTTCACAGCATAATGTCATACGGTATTTTACTGTGGGGTCGAGCGGCTGACATTGAATCCATATTTATATTGCAAAAGAGAGCTGCCAGAGCCATATATAAGTTAAATTACGTGAATCTCTTAGGGAACTGTTTAAAAATATTAATATTATGACAGTTTCTTGCCAATTTATTTATGAAAATATTATGTATGTAAGGAAAAATATACATCTCTTTAGTAAAATCAGTGATAGACTCAATTGTAATACCAGAAATAAAGATAAGTTAGATCAGCCTTCTTACAGACTAGCTAAAGTAAAATCATCTTTCATTTTCATGTTAAATTCTATAACAAAAAACCTTGTGATATATTAAAACTAAATGAAAGTAAATTTAAAACTTTAGTTAAAAGCACCCTTTGTAAACAAGCATATTACAAATTAGATGATTATATTCAAGATAAGAATGCTTGGAAACATACTGGTCCTGCTCCATAGGGCAATCTTTGGTGTAGACAAAATCAAATTTGTTAATTTATATTCCCATTCATAGTTATTGTATTCATTGTTTTTTTTTTTTTATAGAAATTGACTCAAACACTGTTCCGTTGTTGTTGAATTAGGTATTTTACCTATGTTTGTAATATTTGTAAGTATGTGAGAACCATGTTCCTACTTATCAAATTAATTAATTGTCCTGTTAATGCTTTTTAATACTTTATACCTGTACGTAGTATAGTGTGTAGAGCTATTCTGGGTGCATCGTCCTCACATATATTAATGTATGTACGTATGTAAATATTGTAAAACACCTATTTTTACCCGACTGCCGAAGAAGGGAAATGTGTTTAATTTTTTTTAAAGAGTAAGTATGGAGTTTCTTGTGCGTTCTTCTCCATAACAATCTACGTTCCGAATGCACGGTAGAATCATTTTTTTTCACACAAAAGCCTTTGTGTATGCAGATTTTTTAAACATAATGTCTATTGATGGTTATGTTTCATCCAGTAGGAAGCGTTGAACCCTCAAACGGGCACAAATTCAGACTACGGGTTACAACCCGTAGTCTGAATTTGCTGACATAATGAAGATCTTCGAGAGTCGAAGGGTACACATATTCGCGAGCTGACGGATCAAAACAAGTTGTATCCGACTGCACAGCATGATTTTGTCCTTGTTTACGTATTTTTAGTTCGCTTCTTAAGCAGTCGTGTTTTTGATTTTTTAAATTAAGTTTTTTAAGTTTTTTCGAATTAGATACGTCTAAACTTAAGTGTTATATATTTTTGAAATAACCTCTTAAAACTCTTTATTTTGATACCATACTTGTTTGATAGACAAAAAAAAATGGGCCCCCACAATATGACACCCAAAAGCCGCCATTTTCCAATTTTACAATTTCAATGTAGCCAGTGACACTCGCAAGGTTAAAACAAATTGATTTACATAAGAATCATCAAAATCGACCAACGCGTTTGGTCTCTAGAACGCCACATAGGAACAAACAAACATACATACATACATAGACTCATAAACACATACTCCTTCCGTCATATACTCCTTCGGCAGTCGGGTAAAATGTATTTATTCTGCCAAAATTTACGCACCAATATATAAAAATTACTCTCCGACTTATTTCGACAACTTAAACAGAATGTTGCCTATTTCCCATCCAAATCAAATTCCGGGCTCTTCATCCAACTTTCTACAAACATCTCTTCAGTGGCCCTCCAAAAACCCAAATGGTCTTCAACGTCAACTCTAACAAAACCCAAACTTTTAGCTTGATCCTATCTTTAGAGCCATAACTCCTGAACACGATAAAGCGGTGTTTATAGTAATAAGCATACAAAGTTACGATATAAACAGTCGTAAAGTGGACGGGATCGGTTACGTGCCCGAAATCGTTCGGCTTTACGCAGTCAAATTACTGACGGCCCTTGAATATATGGTTTTATGTGAAATCGATCTGGTTATGTTTAGCGGTCATTTAGTGCATTATTTGCGTGTTGGCGTTTTGTACCGCATTATGCTTAATTTTGATTGACTGGGTGATGATATATGGATGGAATGATGAAAGTCGTAAGCGCTTCTGCTGAGTATGCGGTCTTGGTTGAGATGCCCAGGCCTGACTAATTGAGTTCGGGTTTTCTATCAGGAATTTCTTTCTAGCTGTCTAAGGGTTGAATTTATGCCCAGTTAGCGTCAGAAGACTCGCCTTGTCGGTTACGTGTCTATGCTATAGTTGTTATGAAGAAATTTTGCATGCATAACTGATGGAATGCATTGAGGTAATAATGTAGTACATATTATCTCAATGATGGAATGTGGGTGTATTAATCCTGCTATTTAGGCACACCACTGCCTTACTCTTCCAGATAGCAGCGAAATGTTATGCTTAATACTGTGATGCTCCTTATAATAAAGGCAATCATTTGCTTTGATTGTACCATCAGTATAATGCACCTCATGCAGGGTTGTGGTAATCTTTATTCATTTATAGCGCCTTCATAGCAGTTAGGGTGGTATTTGTTGATCAAGTTTATTAATCACTGATAATTTGTTAGCTATACAAGTAAAGATCAAATATCAGGACCCATTACAAAGTATAGAACCTTTATGAAATTGATATTTTGATAGTTCTATACTAATAATAATATTATAAAGAGGAAAGACTTTTTTGTTTTTTTTTTGTACTGAATAGGCTCCGAAACTACTGGACGGAAATTAAAAAATATTTCGTCTGTGGTAAGCTGCATTATGCCGGAGTATCATAGGCTATAATTTATTTTAAAAATAAATAGATCCCTAGGAAAATTGCAATTGATAGGTAGGACAGGTCAGTAGATTGGTAGGTAGGTAAGGTATAGGGTAGGTAGGTAGCCAGTTCACAGGAGCGAAGCCGCGGGGGTCAGCTAGTACCTATATAAAAATGTTCACGGGCATGCATTGCAATACTCTGAGAGAGATGGTGTTCTATAAGATCATGACCATTGTTACATCACTACGATAATTTCGGAAGCTAGTCCCATTTCACCGGCTTAACTCTGGATCACTCATTAGTTTACAGAAAATTAAAGTTAGCAGTTGATTTCAACATAGTTGGTAAAACGCCCGATGATGACGGCATAAAATTACCGAGCCCAGTTAAGCCAAAAGCCCAAACTTCGGTGAACTGACTTCAATTTTTTTTCTAAAAGTCATTATAAAGGGTTTCATCCAATTACAGCTAATGGACGGAGTTTGAGCCCGGATGTCCAAAACAAAGACGCAAGTTAGAAACTTCGGGCATCCGTATATCATGTCATGGCAATTTGGGAATTAGCTCAGCGCGTCTACGCTTGTAGATGAGATGGTTTAGGTTGTTGCAGTTGTTCACAGTTTTACATGGTTGAGTGGAGTGAATTTTTAATTATAATTGTAACGCATAGAATAGATAGATAGGATACTCTTTGTTGGGCACTATACTGTATAAAAGTGTTTAGAGTTTGTTGTTCGTTGACTATGCTTTGAACTTGACAACTCTTTGAGTTTGACTGTTTTTTTTTAAATTTAATGTTTTGTAAAATAATAGTTAGATAATTTCATTCGTTTGGTAGGTGCTAACGCGGGCAGTGTTTCCGCCATAAGCTGCACAGTAGGACGCCGTGGAGTTTTAGCGGGTTAGAGTCCCACATAACTGTGCTATCTCCCCGTGGTATCGCAGTATGCATGATAAATGATTTTATTTTTGTAAGTTGGTTTGAACAAACACTTTTACATGTCGATCATATTTTAAAACTAGACGAGGTTCGCGTTTCCTATCTGACTACTCTGAGAAGCAAGGCCGAAAATAACTCATGACTATTAATCGAAGCAAGAAATATGAAAAAAAAGTTGCTAAGTGAATATAAACTAAGCAAAAGGAATATTCAAGGATCATAGATGATCCTATAAGGAAAATGCGTGTGTATAAGTACATAATTTACTTATTTAATTGAAAATATTTGGGCATTATTTAAGAAACTCGTGCGTCAAAATACTAGAAAATTATTTTCTCTTAAAGAGTCCAGAATGTAATTATTAAAAACACAATTATTTAAAGCGGAACGGAAATTACAAATGTCGTTAAAACCATTTTTTCGTAGCAACATCCCGCAATATTTTCTACCGGAATTTTCGCTGCTAAAATTTCGCAGAAAAACAAAAAAAGCTTGTCTATCCAAGTCTAACCAATTGCTGTGGCTTGGAAATTTTATATTTTCACAGAGAAACCGGACATCGGATTACTATAGCGGCATTTTTCCGGCCGAAAAAGTGGGTAGGTACGACACTTTTCTAGCTTTGATAAACTTTATCAATAGCTTTTTTGTAAAGATACTGTTACCGGTGTATCGTGTTTTAACTGCGCAATTTATTTTTGTCAATAAACGAGTTTTTTTAACCCCTGACGAAAGAAGAGTTCTGTTATAAGTTTGACGTGTAATTTTGTATTATCCCTACACAGCCGCCTTATTCATCATCATCATCATCATCAGCCTATTAATGTTCCCACTGCTGGGGCACAGGTCTCCCCTCTGCGAGAGAAGTAGTGGGCAGTAATCCACCACGCGGGCCCAGTGCGGGTTGGTGGATGGCACAAGTCTTAGAATTTTTGGTTATAAGACTTGCCGGTTTCCTCACGATGTTTTCCTTCATCGTTTTAGCTGGTCTTCAATTTCAATGTATTTGTAAACCTGAAGTCACACACAAACAGATTCTAAAACATAGGCGAACTAGATTATTAATCACGCTATTTACTCAGAAATTAAAACCTCCAAACATCGTCAAACCAGCATTCCAGGAACCAAGCTAAAAGTCCTTAACACCCGGTGGCTAATAGGAGTGATACCGATGACGTCATAACTATGGCAGGTAGGTACCAATTCCCCTTCACTAACAGGTCACTTCAAACTTTTCATTGCCTTGATAGTAACTTTTAAATGACTGAGTTTTCAAACAGTTTTGACTTAAGATTGTACAGTAATAAGAGTACTCTATTCTTCGATCAAGAATACACCTAGATTGAGGATCCCATATAAAACTTATCTTTAAAACTGACGCCAATTGTGTTTAGGTAATTCTAAGAATTCTACTTGGAATAAATATACATTAATGTAAATTCAACCTTAAACGCAATGTTTAAAGTTGCATTCACAAAACGATGTATAAAAAGCAATAAAAATTTCATGAGCTCAATAAAAATTTAGTCTTACACGCAAGTGTTAAAGTCTAAATCAAAATGTGCCAAAAAAAATCAATTCGAAATTCGAATATTTAAAATTCATGTTTGAGCTTGGACAAGGAATGAGTGGAGTCGAAACGTTCAATTATTTTTTTTATATCATCGATCTATAAAAATACTAGATTAAGAATCGGGAACGAAAATAAGTCACTCAAATGGCCACACACACTTACCTACCTATCTTTCTATATTATAAAAATCAATAGCTGTTCGTTGGTCTCGCTAAAACTCAAAAACGGCTGGATCGATTTGAATAATATTTTTTTTGTTTTGTTCGCTCGAATAGAGACAGTTAAAAAAAATAGATTCGTGGGTAGGTAGGTAGGTAGGGTAGTTAGGTAGGGCAGGGTTTGCATGAAAACTTGAAAATTAAAAGTCAGTAATATGTAAGTACAAAAATATTTATTAAAAAATGTAACTTAAAATTTCAGCAATTAGGTTAAAAACACTATGTAGGAATTTTCGGGGTTACTTTATTTCGTTTTCTATGGTGTCAAATATGTTTGACTGATTTAAAAAAGTAGTCGGACCAAAATAACACAATAGTATTTTTTTAAATAATTAAAAAAAAAATAGCTTTACAAACTACTCCATGCATTCTCTGTTCCAGAACAGTCAATGTTTGTTACAATAGTTGGCGCGTTCGCTTTGTTGACGCAAACGTTGGTCATACAATCATAATATTTGGTAATTGATTCATATTTTCTATTTAATTCGGTTTTTACTATAAGAAAATACTATAAGAAACCATAATTCAGAAATAAAGCAATCCAACTTTAGTGAATAAAAACACGGATTGGGATAGCTTCAAATTCGATTTAGACAATATGATTGACCTCAAAGTACCACTCAAAAATAATCAACAATTGGATAAAGAAGTGTCAAAATTTGTGACAGACATTCAAAACTGCGCTTGGGGAAACACACCTCTCTTGAAAAGAAAAGTTGCAAGTCATAGTTATCCGTTAGAAATAAGAAACCTCATAGCCATAAAGAGGGCTCAGAGGCAAAAATGGCAACAATCAAGATATCCACCTGACAAAACAATGCTAAATAGACTTACAAAAAGATTAAGTAAAGCAATACAGGAATATCATGATGATGCTACACATAATTACTTAAGCCAATTAACAAGTACTGGAAAAACAGAACACTCACTGTGGAAAGCCACTAAACGTCTGAATAAGCCTATTGTTCATGCATCACCTATTAAACAAATAGATGGCAAATGGGCCATAAGCAACGAACAGAAAGCAAATATATTTGCAGAGCATTTACAACAAACTTTTCAAACAAGTGCTGAGGAAAGCTCTGAAAAAATAACACTAGATGTCACTCACCATGACGAGTTGAATATACGATTAGCTACGCCGAAAGAAGTGCAAAATATGATCAAAAACTTAGCCAAAAAGAAATCGCCTGGATACGACCTTATCACTGGAGAACTGCTTCAAAATCTGCCACGAAAAGCCATAGTAAAACTTACAACCCTTATAAATGCAACATTCCGATTGAAACACGTGCCTGATATCTGGAAAGTTGCTGAAGTAATAATGATCCCCAAACCCGGAAAATCGCCTCAGGAAGTAACATCATACAGACCTATATCTCTTTTACCAATCATTTCAAAATTATTTGAAAAACTACTTATAAGACGCATAAAACCAATAATAGAAGACAGAAAACTGATTCCCAATTACCAATTCGGTTTCAGAGAAAAACACTCCACGATAGACCAAGTACATAGAATTACCAACATTATAGAAAGAACCCTAGAAGGAAAAAAAAGTCTGTTCTACAGTTTTTCTAGATGTAGCACAGGCATTTGATAAGGTTTGGCATAAAGGTCTCATTTATAAGTTAAGGAAAATGCTTCCTAAACAATTTGCAGACATTTTAGAATCTTACCTAACAGAGAGGACGTTTAGAGTCCGACATGAAGATGCTTACTCAGATCTCAAGCAAATAAAAGCTGGTGTACCACAAGGAAGTGTTCTTGGACCTATCTTGTACCTATTGTACACCTGTGATATCCCAGAAATGAAAAACAACTTTATTGCAACCTTCGCAGATGACACAGCCATCATGGCTATAGGTGTCACTCACAAAGAAGCCGTAGATAAAGTACAAATTGCTGTGAACTCCATCACCAACTGGACAAAAAAATGGCGAATTAAGTTAAATGAGTCCAAATCGACCCATATAGACTTCACAAACCGAAGCCCTAATTATACACCGATTTATATCAACGGTTGCATAATACCTTACGAAAATACTGCAAAATACCTGGGTATGACGCTTGACGCCAAGCTTCGCTGGAAGGCTCATGTCAAAAAGAAACGCCTGGAGTTAGATATCCGCTACAGGAATATGTACTGGCTACTTGGCAGACATTCATCATTGTCAGTGTACAACAAAGTACTTCTGTACAAACAAGTACTTATGCCTGTATGGGCATACGGTATACAGCTTTGGGGCTGTATAAAACGTACCAATGTTGAAATTATACAAAGATTTCAAAACAAGGTACTGCGGAGCATAGTAAACGCTCCCTGGTATATTAGAAACGAGGACATACACCGGGACTTAGGAGTGGACCTCGTCGCCAAAGTTATAAAAAAATACGCCGAAGCTCATGAAGAGAGACTTCATAAACATGTGAATGTCGAGGCTATCCAGCTCCTTGACACCACGGACATAATAAGGAGACTGAAAAGGACTAAGCCTTTTGAGTTAGTTTAGAGTGAAATTAGTGTTATGGAGTGCAGTGAGTGCTACCTTTTAAGAACACATGAACTAAGTGTCTTCCCATCATAATAGAGACAATAAGAAAAGTGCCAATGGACACATTCTTTACCGTATAAATTATAAGCAAATTAGGTTAAATTTAAGTTACTTATTAGCCTCAAGGCTAGATTGTGACTGTTATGAAGTAACTATTCAGTTACATCGTAATAAAAAAAAAAAAAAACTATAAGAAAAACACTTAATGATATAAACTTACCGAAAAAAAGATATTCCTTCCAAAATCAAGGTGTTACGGTGGTTATTTTCACAGTTTTTGAACGCACATTGCGGCATTTTTAACGTATTAATGTTGGCTATGATTGGACCATACTAATTTTGAAATAGGGCCACAAACGTATTTGTGGCCCAATTTTTCGGCCCGTTTTTTAAGTGTTGACCGGGATTCTAGGTGTATTCTTGATCGAAGACTCTATTTGAGCATTTTCCTTTTATTTATTTATATACTTTATTGTACACTCGAAATCGAATCAGAAATGTTACATTACAGGAAAATGCTCCAGGTGAGGGAGCGAATGCTCCTTTAGCCAATTTTACAATTGTGTAAACTGAAAACAAGATGTATCATAAAGTAATATGTGGGTAACAATTCGATAATCGTTAAGATTTTTTTTGGAAATCCTGCTAGGTTAAATAAAAACTTGTCGACCAATCGAATTATCAAATGTCACTTTTAGCCTGTTGCGTTTATTAAATAGGGGCCAGACAATTTCAGGAACTGAGATAATAGTCTGTAATTTATGGTAGCTAACAGGGCTGAATCCGATGATGGAAGGGTATTCCACTCCTTAGCTGTGCGCACAATGAAAGTATTATCAAAACGCTTTGTGCGTATGGGTGGGATGTCCAACATGTACCGATGGCGCATGGCCGTACGTCTTGTAGTCCGATGATGGAAAAGGCTTGAACGGAATCAAATAGTGCAGTTGCGTCGCACACTCCCCGAAATGTAACCGATAGAAAACCAACAGGCTCGCAACTCGGCATCGATGTGTGAGGCTCTGGAGTTTTGACGCGACCAGTGCATCGTTGCCAATAAGCCTCTTGGCCCATCTGTCAATCGACTCAAGTGCATCAAGCTGGTATTTGGCATATCCGTCCCAGAGGTGAGACAATTACTCCATGCACGACCGAACTTGCACTTTATACAAGTTGAGTAGCTGTTCAGGTGTGAAGTAACGTCAAAAGCTTTTTTGCAACCAACTGAGCTTTCGCCTCAATGAATGTACCAAAATTAAGGGTCGATGTCAACGTAACACCAAGAAGTTCGAGATGGTCCGTTAACAGCACGGTTACATCATGGCAAGAAGAAACCAGGTTGAATTGGCTCTTTTTCGCGGAAAATAGAGCCAAAAGGGTCTTAGTAGCATATGAAACTGACCAGATTGGCATCACCCCATTCCAGGACCGCTTTCAAGGATAGATTCAAGCGTTCAACCATGGCCTCCCAGAGAGAATGAATCTAAAGTCCAGTAGTCCGTGCGTCAGACACGTATCTCTAAGCAACAGTGCTATCGTCTGCGTACCCAAAGGTTCCGGGGTTCAAGTACATCATTAATGTGCAGCAAGAATAATGTTGCCAAGAGCACTGACCCCTGAGGGACTCCGGCGTTGATGAACTGACCGGACGAGCAGCCATCTAACTTTTTAGTTCACTTTTTTTTTTCGAATTATTTACATTTAAACATAAAAGAGTTACATATTTTTTGAAATCATCTCTTAAAACCCTTTATTTTGATACCCTACACAATGGGTAGGGAAGAAAAGAAATTGGAGTCCCCGCAATATGGCCACCAAAATCTGCCATTTTTCTATTTTACAATTCTATTGTAGCCAGTGACAATCGCAAGGTTAAGACGAATCGATTGACCTAATAATCATCAAAATCGGTAAACGCGTTTAGTCTTTAGAACGCCACATAGGAACAAACATACATACATACATAAACTGATAAACACATTACCCTCATTCAGCAGTCCGGTAAAAAGCTACACAGATTGATTGATATTGACCAATCATCGAATACACGATAGTATCGATAAGACTTGTTGGTAATGACCAAGTACGTTCATTATTTTTAAATACAAACCACAAGGGAAGCGCCATTACATAAATAATGTTGTAAATAATAAATGTTGAACCTAGGCACTGGAAGTTTCTGATAGAACGTATTAAAGTGTCATTAGTGCATAGGTTAGTAGTCTTGAGCTTTATTCGCCTTTTTTTTCTACTGAACTTCATTGTATTTGAACTATGGGGTATTGGGGTTCCCGCATTGTCAAGGCGGGGGGCTCAGTAGCCGTGGCTTGGCCACCCACGGTGAAGCGAAGTGAAACCCAAGGAGGGGTCGCTCGTCAGGGCTTTTGCCGATTAATCCGACGACATAGCGGCCAACAAGTAGGTTGCGGTGTCACTTAGGCGACATCGCAACTAAGGCGAGCTGCTATGTGGTATGGGAGGCATTGCAGCGGGAGAGGAGTTCTGGCATTGCGGTGCGCCGCTCTCCCTACCTTCTGTGGCCTGGACGAGGTCACCACCTTCTGATGGTGGACGTGAGGAGGAGTTTAGGTATAGCGTTGGTCGCTCTCCCTATCTCCTGCGGCCGAAAGGTGGTAGGTGCCGGGGATACTGACCTGACCCGTCAAAGGGGGACCAAAAGTGCCATACACGGGGTTGTCTGGCGCCCATGTGCTGGTTTGGTCACGGCGTGGAATGTGTTCTGGTGCGCCGGTGATAGGGGCACTTCCCAGAAGAGGGTCCGGTGACGAATAGCCGCGGCGGGTTCACGAACGAGTGCTAACGCGTGCCCGTTTTCCTGCCATTGATGGCTCTGGAGGACTCCGTGGAGTTTTAGTGAGTTGGAGTCCCACATAACTGCGCTATCTCCCCGTGGTAGCGTAGTCTGCATGAGCATTTATCAAAGAAAAATAAAAAAAACATTGCCCGTCAAACCAGATGAAGCTGTGTGTGTTTTATAGTATTTTATCCCCATGCCCGTGTTGCATTTACATATATTGACGTCATTCTAAAATTGCCTTTACTAACTTTTACAAGGAAGATTATTAGGGACGTGGCAGCCCAGTCACTAAGTTATCGCTTCGCGTGCTTGAGGTCGTGTTTAAATCTGGCGAAGTACCAATATGACTTTTTCAAATTCATATTTCCTTTCTAAGTTTATCTTGGACATCACTAAGAACGTTGAAAGTAAACATCGTAAGGAAACATGGACTTATATAAGTTAATATAAGTTTGATATCACCCTCCCGTCTTGAGCAAGCGTGTTAATCAATGGTCGTACCTTCTCTGTATGAGAAGAGCATTGCTCTGCAGTGGGTCAGTTACAAACTGGTAATATAATTATAAGGGACAGCAAGGTATATAAATTCATAGAACTAAGTTGAACTAGAGACATCGCAGTTATATTAAGCAGAAATCCCATTAACACACGGATAGCATATTTTAAAATTATTACCCATGAAACTCGTGTCCACCTAAGCGGAGCGCAAGCTAGTGGAGACATAAAATTAATCGCAAACACAGTCCCTTAAAGCTGCATGTTCATTGGTGCGGAACGAGTTTTAGTTTTTAACCAAAACGGAGCGAAGAAAAGGCGCGGTGCAGTGCAAAAGTGGTAAGTAATTAAATTATTCTGCGTACGTTTCATAGATGAGAACTTGAAAACGAATCTCTGTCCTAAACATACGCACTGAAACAAAGCGAAGCAGAGACTGAAAACTGAAATCTTGTGGATACCATACCTACCCAAGTTAAACATTTTTTATGCGAAATATAACATTAACGCATTAGCTGAAAATTTAGTAAAAAACATTTTAAATATCATGCTTAGATGTCTCCATGAAAAGATAAACGAAAAAATAGTTTTTAACAATAAAAATAAACCGACTTCTAAAACATAATACTACAAAACGAAAAATAACTTTTGTTTCGAACTTCGGTGTCTTTGTTACCTATTTTTTCTCGATTTTGAACGAAAGTATTTTTTTTTGCTTTGTAGTGTTTTGTTTTGGAAAAGTTTATTATGTTTCTCTTTTTAGTTTTGGTACCTTATATTACCATTATTATGGTTAACTTAAACACTAATCGTCAGATCTTAATCAAGTTTAGATGGGACAACTTGAGAAGCACCCGCTTTCAAATACAAAATGAATAATCACAATCGGTTCATAATTGACGGGGAAATCGCGTAACAAACAAACAAAAACATACAGTCGAATTGAGAACCTATCCTTGTTGAAGTCGGTTGAAAACAAAGCAAAACAAAAACGATCTTAGTAGGTGGTGTTCTGTAATTGAAGGTCTTAAGAATTGTTTTCCCTGGAAAAGTCATAAATAATGGCAACTAATAAGCTGATTTTCAATTCTCTATAACAAGTAAAATTTCACAATTTGAAAAACCCCCGACGCATTTATCTTGCGAAAACACCCCGATTCAAACAGTAAAATGCCCATAAGTTTTGAACGGCTAAACCGATTTTATTCAAACATAGCTAAAAACACTCTCGACAAAATTACCTTTCAACCAAAAAAAACTAAATCGAAATCGGTTCATCCGTTTAGGCGCTATGATGCCACAGACAGACACACAGATACACAGATCGACAGATACACAGATACACAGCAACACACGTGAAACTTATAACACCCCTTCTTTTTCCGGCGGGGGTTAAAAATAAACATTTGCAAATCAGTCCCTAAATAACGTCTAAATAAAAAGGCAAATATGTTTAACAACAAGATAGCTATATTACATGAAATCTGTAGCATAACTGCAAGTTGTTCAACATAAATACAAGTCTTTAGTGTGTTCAGCACACATTTCTCCGCTCCTTTCCATACCAATAAACTAGCTACCTAATAATGTGTGCAAAGATAACTTGAGGTTAATGGGTTCACCGTTTTCATACGTGTCCATCAGTCCCCTTAACTTCACTTTGTTATAAAATATTGAAGATTCTATAGTTGCCATTTTGTCGTCACTCACCCTAAAGTGCACTCTAAATAATATGGATGGAATAAATTGTTTATTTTTATATGTTGTGCGCTTATACAGTGAGAATATGAGGGATGATAAAGAATGTTGTGTAAACTTTTCAATACTTGGACGTTGAGATCTTGTGTCGTTTAAACTTTCGATAGTTCAATGAGATATATACATATATTTTATGTGAGAAGAACAGAAAATCTTACTGCAAAAAACACATCGACCGGACCTGTGCTTGTCACACGCATCGATTTTCCTTTCGCCAGGTCATCGGTTCACCATAAGGGAGGCCTACCAACGCTGAGCTTTCTGGTATACGGTCACTCTGGAAGCCCTCAGGACCTATTGGCTATCCGCCTCCAGAAAGTCATCCAAAAAGAAATTGGAGATTATACTCGGCGTGTCAATTCGCGCTTAAATTAAGATATCTTCTTGAGAACCAAGGTTACTGACGTAGCTAGAAAAAATACTATACTGTTAGAAGATTTCGAATGAAGACGTCACTTTTGAACGTCAACTGACATGACAGCGAGGGTATATAAGCAGTGCGAACCATCTTCAAGCCTGGCCGGAGGCGGGCCGGTTTCTGAGTTAAGACGGTACTCTGACCAAAAAATCGGCATGAGATATGAGCGTTCCTATTGGTCTAGCGGCACTGGTGGCGCATGAATTACAGTAGTGAATACGCTCAGATTTTAGAATAAAATCTTTATAAAATCGAATTTTGGTCTTTTGAAAAAAATAATTCTACACAAATCTTCGTTATTAAATTGTCTATCCATTAGTGTTAGTACAAAAAATAATCAATGAACACTTTACGAGGAGATGCATAATATCAATAATTATTTCTCATTTTTATGTTTTTTTGGAAGTAGATTAGTGAAATATATACAACATTAAAAAAAAAACTAAATCTACCATTTTAGAATCAATAATATGCAGAAATTTAATGTATTTTTATTAATTGATATTTCTTTTTAAATAACGAGTAGATAGCTTCTAAAAACAGCACACAAAACGGCTTGCGCGGCGTTTTGCTCGGGGTACCGCCTTAAGTAAAGCAGCAAAAATCAGCTGAGTATTGTCAAATAATTTAGGAAGCGTTTGAGTATTTTACGTTTCTCAATTGAGAATCTACCTAGCTCAGTTAAATAACTACTTAAATATGGACCCGTCAAAGTTAGAGATGTGCAACTCGAGTTAACTCGAGTTGCGGCTAACTCGAAAACTCGAGTGGTATTCTTCCGAACTCGAGTTGCTATTACCAAAATCTAAAATAAAATATAATAAAGAACAACCAAATACACACATGTCAAACATTTAAACCATTATTTCTTAAATGTGTTTGTACAACAATATCAATATTATTAAAGTTTGAATAAAAAACCGGCCAAGTGCGAGTCGGACTCGCGCACTAAGGGTTCCGTACCATTTTCGTAAAAAACTGCACAAAAATAACGTTTGTTGTATGGGAGCCCCCCTTAAATATTTATTTTATTTTGTTTTTAGTATTTGTTGTTGTAGCGGCAACAGATATACATCATCTGTGAAAATTTCAACTGTCTAGCTATCATGGTTCATGAGATACAGCCTGGTGACAGACAGACAGACAGACAGACAGACAGACAGACAGACAGACAGACAGACAGACGGACCGCGGAGTCTCAGTAATAGGGTTCCGTTTTCACCCTTTGGGTACGGAACCCTAAAAAAGGTAGAAGCAAAACATTGGTTTTGCTTCTACCTTTTTTTATTGGTTATTGAACCAACATTAAAAAGCATCACGATAGTCCGGAGTTTGGAACTATAATGATAACAGATTAAAGAATGCTACTAAACTAACCATTTTGCGATCTAAGGTTGTATTTTTTAAATTAGTCGGATTATAACCGTTTGACGTGAAAAAAAAGTTGTCCCCAACGAATAGGGTATAAGTTTAAAATGTATTTTTTTTCTTGGCCAGTTTTGTTCCACTCCTGGGCTAAGGCCTCCCCCATTCCTTCCATTTTCCTCGGTGTTGTGCCCCATTTCGTTAATTCTCGAGGAAGTTATCCAATTTGTCTGTCAAATATATATGTAAAAATGTGGTTTTTAACAAATAAATTAAATAAATAATTTATTCTAACATAGCTTCGTTGCGCTAACTCGAGTTGTGCAACTCGAGTTATGTGCATTTCAACTCGGGTTAACTAGAGTCGTGTTTATCCCGAGTTGGCACATCACTAGTCTAAGTTCCATTCATTTTTCTTTCACTCTTACGTTCCATTTTACAAAAGGCATCCGAGATATCACAAGATTGCATAAAATTTACTAATATAAATTTTATACAGCTATAAAAAGTACAATCTTATTATATTACTTCATTCAAGATTAAAAAAATCAAGTTATTAAAGACGTTATATTATAATCTTTAATAACTTGATTTTTCATATTTAAGCAATTTAATAGATACCTATTTGAAATGTATACAACCTTATTATAAAACTATGAAATGGATCGTAGGCACTAGTCAATTACTTCAAGATTGTCATGGCAACCGTTTTAATTTGTCAATGATGTCTTATCGAAAGAAAATATCATCTAATATAATTTGTTATTGCTAAAATCAAGAATTGAAGCTTATACTTACTAGAAGTGAATGTGTTCAGGCGAGCAGTTGCTGGTTCTTGTAATACCTCATAGAACTACAGAATATTTTACTCAGAACTTCACAAGATCTCTCAAGGTAGAACAGAACCAGAACATAACCGACACACACAGAAATCGTGCATATGCATCGGAATCCGATTGCAATTGTGATTTACCAACAAATGTGGACTGTTGTAATAAAAAATTTAATGAGTGACCTGGGTTTGCATGACCAAACTTTGCTAGCCATCGAAGAGCCTCCGAAGATAAACAATATTAGCCAGGGTCGGTGCCATTGGATACGTGTCGGCTACATTGAGATAATATGTACTACGTACTAGAGAAGCTATCCTAAGCAAAATACATGCTCCATTTTGTCAATTTGGACAAGATTTTAAACTAGAAATTCGCTGCAGCGCTGAAACAAAAATTAGTCGTCTAACAAAACAATATAAACATGCAGCGCTAGAGCGCTTCTAAGGTGTAGTTTTCTCGCGACCAAAAAGACGGAAGCGCCGTGATTTTTATGGCGCTTACGCGTTTCGTACTACGTTCTGCAACACCTTGTCATTCATATAGACTAATTTGCTGACTGACTACAGAAGCGACAACAACAACAAACAATAAATTTATTACATACATACATAAACTCACGCCTTTTTCCCATGGGGGTAGGCAGAAACTACAGAACGCCACCTGCTACGATCCTTACATACTTCTTTTGCTTCACACACATTCATACATCTAGTCATACACACACGCCAATTCAAAATTTATTAATAGATGAAATAACCGACTGTTAAAGTATAAGTCAAATGCGCTTACAATAAGTTAAAAAATATCAAATCGGAATAGGGAATTTTTAGGGTTCCGTACCCAAAGGGTAAAAACGGGACCCTATTATTGAGACTCCGCGGTCCGTCTGTCTGTCTATCACCAGGCTGTATCTCATGAACCGTGATAGCTAGACAGTTGAAATTTTCACAGATGATGTATTCCTGTTGCCGCTATCACAATAAATACTAAAACAGAATAAAATAAATATTTAGGTGGGGCTCCCATACAACAAACGTGATGTTTTCACCGTTTTTTACGATAATGGTACGGAACCCTTCGTGCGCGAGTCCGACTCGCACTTGGCCGGTTTTACAATTTGCTTGAAACACGAATCTTCTGTACTTTTTATTATAATAATAAACCTTAAAAAAAACTAAATGTAAATTAAGTCAGATAGAAACAAAAAGCTCTCTGATCATACCCTCAAGCTTATGAAGGAGAGGCGTGAGATTATTCTGCAGTCTTCAGATGAGGCGTGCAAATACCGGCAGATCAATAGACAGATCTCTAAATCCTTGAAAAGAGACCTCCGCCGCTTTAATACCGAGCGTATTAAAGACGCGATTGAGCGAAATAAAGGCTCCAAGGTGTTTTCAAGGGATCTGTCTATTGGGCAGAGCCAGCTCACGAAACTGAAGACCGATGATGGCAGGATTGTATCCGCCAAACCGGAGCTTCTGAGGGAGATCGAGAGTTTCTATGGGCAGTTGTACACGTCAACCAGTAAACCCGTTGCGAATCTAGCAAACGACCCAAGAGCTAGATTGACCCGACACTATACCGAAGATATCCCGGACGTCAGCCTGTACGAGATTAGGATGGCTCTGAAACAGCTTAAAAACAACAAGGCGCCGGGTGATGACGGAATCACGGCTGAACTCCTGAAGGCGGGTGGAAAACCGGTCCTCAAGGCCCTTCAGAAGCTTTTTGATTCCGTCATACTCGAGGGCAAAACGCCACAGGCATGGTGCAGGGGTGTGGTGGTACTCTTCTTCAAGAAGGGTGACAATGCCCGGCTGAAGAACTATAGGCCCATCTCGCTTCTTAGCCATGTTTACAAGTTGTTTTCAAGAGTCATCACGAATCGTCTCGCGCGCAGGTTTGACGATTTCCAGCCTCCCGAACAAGCCGGATTCCGAAAAGGCTTTAGCACCGTAGACCACATACATACGCTGCGGCAGGTTATACAGAAGACCGAAGTGTATAACTTGCCTCTCTGTTTAGCGTTTGTGGACTACGAGAAAGCCTTCGATTCGATCGAGACTTGGGCTGTACTACAGTCTCTCCAACGGTGCCAGATCGACTACCGGTACATTGAGGTGTTAAGTGTCTGTACAAAAACGCCACCATGTCAGTCCGTCTTCAGGATCAGACCTCGAAACCTATCCTTCTCCAGCGCGGCGTAAGACAGGGAGACGTAATTTCTCCGAAACGGTTCACTGCTGCGCTGGAGGACGTCTTCAAGGTTCTGGACTGGAAGGGGCTTGGCATCAACGTTAATGGCGAGTACATCACTCACCTTCGGTTTGCCGACGACATAGTGATCATGGCTGAGACCATGGAGAGCCTCAGTAAAATGCTCGATGACCTTAGTAGAGCTTCCGAAAGAGTGGGTCTTAAAATGAACATGGACAAAACCAAGGTCATGGTGAACGCCCATGTAACACCCACTCCTATCAAGATCGGAGACTCTACACTTGAAGTTGTAGACGATTATGTTTACCTGGGACAAACGGTCCAGTTGGGTAGGTCCAACTTCGAGAAAGAGGTCAACCGTCGAATCCGACTCGGCTGGGCGGCGTTCGGGAAGTTGCGTGGTATCTTCTCGTCCAATTTACCGCAGAGTCTCAAGACAAAAGTCTATGACCAGTGTGTGTTGCCAGTGATCACCTATGGGACCGAGACGTGGTCGCTCACAATGGGCCTTATCAGAAAGCTTAAAGTCACCCAAAGGGCAATGGAGAGGGCTATGCTCGGAATTTCCTTGCGTGATCACGTCAGAAATGATGATATCCGCAGGAGAACCAAAGTTACCGACATAGCCCGAAGAATTGCCAAACTTAAGTGGCAGTGGGCAGGGCACATTGCTCGCAGAACGGATGGCCGATGGGGCGAAAAGTTCTGGAGTGGCGACCGCGAACTGGAAGACGATACGTTGGAAGGCCTCCCACTAGGTGGACCGATGACCTGGTTAAGGTTGCGGGAAGGCGCTGGATGCGAGACGCACGGGGTCGGTCAATGTGGCGACGCCTGGGGGAGGCCTATGTCCAGCAGTGGACGTCTTTCGGCTGAAATGATGATGATGATGATGAAATTAAGTCTTACATTATGTAATAATTGTTTTTCATCTTTCATTTTTTATCTTTTTTCATTGAATAACCACAGTCAGTTCTTTTTCTAAATATTTATTTATTTATTTAAACTTCATGTACAATGGTGATACACAGGCGGACTTAATGCAGCAAGGCATTCTCTACCAGTCAACCTTTGTGTTAAAAAGAACACAGCTGTGGTAGGCGACCAAAAAAAATAAATAACAATAATTAAAATTAGAATTAATGGATGGAATGGATTAATATATGTTAGATTATTATTTTCCTCTTTAAAAAGAAACGTCAGCTAATTGAACACTACTACTAAAAAACACTTGTTACACAAATTGTCACATCTTAATTTTCTAGTCTATATGAAAAATGTCACAACATGACGTCCACCAAATATTTTGTTCAAATTATGTTTTAAAATGATTATCTAGTTACTCACCGATGAAAAGTTATTCCTTGGCACTTCGCCGTATTAGTTGAATTAAAAGTGCAATATCTTAAAACACACCACGGCATATTTAATGCATCTGAACGTTTTTTTCGTTTAAAAACAAAAAATTACTTAAGCTGTCAAGATCTAGCAAGCAAATGAGTGAAATGCGGCTAGAAAACCGCAATTGAACGGCACGCAGTAGTGATGTGTGATGACTTCTCTAGTGCGTAGTACATTATTACCCCAATGGTCGGCTATTATGAAGGAGGACTGTGTTCTACCTACTTATTTTGTAAAATAATAAATGAATGAGACTTGTCATGTTGTTTTTATCAACTTTTATTGTTCTGATACCAAAATCGTATCATACTAAAGCCAATACACAATTTCATCGTTGTAACCTCTTCTTGTATTGTGGATCCTACTAATACCTATTCTATATAGGTATGAAAGTCTGTATGATTGGATATTTGTTAATCACACCTCAATGGTTAAACATATTTGGAAGTATATACTTTGAAAATACACAATGACCAGAATTAGAACCTAGGATATAATAACAAAAAAACAAATATATTAAATAATAGATATAAAAATAAATAAACGGAATAACAAAGCCTTTTATTCTGAAATCAGAGATATAAAACTGAAGTCTATACAATACATGTTTATACGTAGTTTATAAAATGTCCCTAATCTCAGTGTGCTTGGCATAGGCCTCCACTAACAGTTTCCACTGGGGTCTGTCCTGAGCTACTCGCCAACACCACAGAGTACCATCGCTTACACTTTTTGCCTACATCTTGGAGCAGCAGTCTTTCCCATATCCCATTTCCATCTATGACACTGTCTTCCACGGCATCTTTTCCCATCTCTTGTGTACCAATTTGTCAATTTTCTCCATGCCACTTTTCTCCATTTCCCTTGGTTATCGCGCATCATATAACTGGTCCATCTCCACTTTACACATAATTCCTGTTGGATAACTGTCGGTTTTCGCGCAGGAAAAGCTACTGTCGGACTTAAACAAACACAAAAACTGGCACATTTTGAATATTTTCTTGAAGATCTCACTCAAAATCGTCACCATTTCTGCCGAAAGACTGCTGGATACAGGACTTCCCTAGCGTCACCACATCAACCAGTCCTGTGCGTCTTTCATACATCGGATTTCCGTGACCTTAACCAGGTCTTTGGTCTACAGAGGGAGGCCTTAAAGCGCTGCGTATTCCGCCACGCGGTCGCTACTCTAGAACTAAACAGCCCCATTGACCATCCGTTCTTCGAGCATCAGAGATCTATCAGGCGTGAAATATTTGCATCCGATCTAATGTTTTCGATAATTCAGGGCGAAAAGTCTTCTTCCACGCATCGGTCTTCGTGGAGGCATCTCCAAGGAAGACAAGGTCTTCTTCGTCACTCGTTTTATAAGTTTATATATTATTTTGTATTTATTTCGCTTGATCACCGATTAAGCACAGACTTGTCAACTATCAACTGCCAAATGCAACCAGTGTAGCCAGATTCGACGAGCCCTAAGTCGCCGAAAATTTAGTTTTTCCATTTATAAAAAACTCAAGACGACCATTATTCACTAATACCACGAAACATTCTTCGAAACTTAAATGCATTAGCCACAATAATCATTATTGGTTCCACATAAAACATTTTTAAGCATTTCTTTATTTCCCTGTGTTGTTGCGACTGAAGTGCATATAATGAAAAATAGTGAAAAAAGCATTTTGTTTTCCAGTTATTTACATCATTCCTCTGATAATGTTGTATTAGATAGTCTCATGCCGAAATCGCCTAAAATCACCTTATTTTTTTTGGAGGTTACCTAATTGGCGCCCTTCCAAGTAGCCTAAATGGCAAAACGGCGCCCAATCTGGCTACACTGATGATGTAACGTTGACAACGGTTTGAGAAAACTTTGAGAATTCGAGAATGATCAAATGTGTTCTTCTCAGTTGTGAAACCCAATTGATCGTCGATGAAGGTTTTTTGTATGACATAAGGTATACTTTGGCATGACTTGACTACTTATACTCAAACCTTGCTCAGCATCGCAGAAAACTTAAAGTGGCAGATGATCAAGGGTGACAGATGCTTAAATCGAGATCAGCACGTACTTAGCGTCGAATACTTAATTCAGAAATCGGCCATTAAAGAGAATAGTCTCCACAGGGAAGCGCGGTTAAGCATATGTCGGTCATTTTGACTGTTTTGCGAGACGCCAAGTAGAAAAAAAAATGTGTTGCCCTTTTTGCATCGAGACTTCGTGGCGTTCGCATCGTTGGTAAACTGGTTCATAATCTCTTACTAACTACTTGTTTATTCGTGTCTGGTTATATTTTACCTACCTTCATGTTTGCTGTACTTTTGTACATATATACATAAACTCACGCCTTTTTCTCATGGGGGTAGGCAGAAACTACAGAACGCCACCTGCTACGATCCTTACATACTTTTAATATCAGGAAAGGTACAGCTCTAGACGGAATCCCACCATTATTTATTTCGGCCTGCGCTACTGCGTTGGTTGCCCCGCTTCTAAAAATATATAGGATGTCTTTGGCTACTGGAACCTTCCCTGCGGAATGGAAAAAGGCTAAAGTTGTTCCTGTCTACAAGTAGGACAAAAAAGACACTATATCCAACTATAGGCCTATTGCGATTCTCTCTGCCTTCGCCAAGATATTTGAGTCTATAGTCTGCCCTTACATTCAACATCATTTCTGACTTTATCTGAGTGATCACCAGCACGGCTTTGTTGCGTCAAGGTCAACGGCCACAAATTTGTTATCCTTCTCGGAATCACTTATAGAGTGTGTTGACTCAAATAAACAATTTGATGTGTTGTACACAGATTTCAGCAAGGCCTTTGATAAAATTTCTCACTCCATACTTTTACATAAACTAGCAGCGTATGCCATTACTGGGCCCTTGCTGAAATGGTTGACGTCTTACCTATTGGATCGGGAATTCTATGTTGTGGTGAACGGTTTTTGATCTGCTGGCAATTATCGCATGACTTCCGGGGCTCCGCAGGGTTCACATCTTGCTCCCATATTATTTATTATATTCATCAATGATCTGCCCAGCTGCTTTTACTTCGCTGAGTGCATTTTGTACGCCGATGACCTAAAGTTTGCCAGAGCAATCGATTCATCTAGTGATATCGCGCTCTTACAAGATGATTTAAATAGGGTTGTGGAATGGTGTAAAAATAACAAATTGGAACTGAATTTAAAAAAATGTTACGGCTAATATTAAGGCTCACCCTATACAATCAGAGTACTTGATAGACAACACCAAGATACAGCAAGCCGATAACATCACAGATCTAAGAGTACTTTTTGATAAGAAAATTACTTTTATCCCTCACACCGAGAATATTATTAAAAAGGCCTCTAAAATGTTAGGGTTCGTGCAAAGAAACACAAAGGGTTTTAAACTGGTTAGCTCTAAAATAATGCTATACAATAGTCTTGTACGAAGCGTCTTGGAGTATTGCAGTGTTGTATGGAGACCGCACTACGCCACACATAAGTTACTCTTAGAGAGGGTACAAAAGCGATTTCTTTGGCATCTTGCTTTTTCCAAAGGGAAAAGCAAACAGCTGCCCTCCTACAACACTCGTTTGAAGTACTTCAAGATGCATTCGTTATCAACTCGAAGAGATATCATTGATGCATTGTTTCTTTATAAAATGATAAGAAATAAAATCGACTGCCCTAATCTACTAAGTCTATTAAAGTTTCGTGCCCCATCCCGATATGCGCGAAACCCCATCACTCCGTTGCATCCACCTTCACGCAGAACGGTTTTGGGTGCAAACTCTCCAATTCCACGCTTGTGTAAAATGCTTAAGAGTTGCAGTGATCTAATAGATATCCACCACGACAAATTGACCAAATTTTGCAAAATAATTAGAGAGCACTATTCTAGTATTTAATGATCATGATATGTATTAATCTATTATGAATATGATATTATGAATGTGATATTAGAAATTTGATATTTTATCTACCAATCCGAATTTAATTTAATTTTTGTTTTATTATTATTAATTTTATTTGATTTTAATTATGATTAAATATATTAGCGATGTGCTGTTTTATGTACTTAACTTAATTTAATTTATTAATGTTGTTTCAATTGTGATTTTAATTCAATGCTTTTAATTGTATATGTTCTATATTGTTTTATAATTTAATATCTGCTATTGTTTTAATCTTAATTTAATGTTTTAATTATATAAGTTATATGTTGTTTTAAAATTTTACTTAATATGCGTATTTACTTAATTACCAGTTTTAAATACTAAGTATATTCTAAATCTTGCTGTTTTTTTTATTATTAATTGCTGTTGTCAACTTGGTTCTTGAGTTTTAAGTAAATACAATGCTGTCAATCAATATAATACCTACGTTATAATAATGTGTATAACCACAAAGTGTGCATGTGGTGTTAGCCTATAATTAATTGTTACACTTACAAATGAAGGAAAAAAGAAACTGTAAACTTATTGTGTAAACAATTGTTGGTTAACCAAATAAATAAATACTTCTTTTGCTTCACACACATTCATACATGTAGTCATACGCACACGCCAGTTATGGGTACTGCGCACTTGGCCTTTCTGAAGAACATCACCTATAAGGTCTATATATGTCTTTCTAGGGCGCCCCCTCCCGGCGTTGCCATTCACGTCTGCCTTGTAAATACCTTTCGTTAGTCGCCTTTCATTCATCCTCTCAACATGGCCAAACCATCTTAACATACTCTTTTCAATTTAAGTCACTACATCTTCATTTAAACCACAACGTTGTCTTATTACCTCATTCCTCAATCTATCATTTAAAGTTACACCACACATACTCCGCAAGGAGCGCATTTCTACTGCATTAATCCTACTTTCATGTCTTTTTTGCCATACCCAACCTTCACTTCCATACATAAGTGTAGGCACCAGCACGCTGTTGTGAACAGCGAACTTGCGTGTACTTTTGTAATTTTGAATAATTGATTAAAGTTAGTATTTTGTGTGTTTATCTGTGTTTTTTTAATATTAGAAACAAGTTATCGCTTATAATACTTTAAAAGCAGTGCATAAAATTTCAACGCAATTGGAGTTGCCAAAAAGATTAAGTATTATATATCTTGGTGCCTACCTATATAATATGGGTAAACCCACGGTATATAAAACTGTCTACCTATTCACTTAACATAAACCTTTATATATTAGTTTTCGTCGATTTCTTTCCAGGCGGGAACCACACAGCCATTATTCCACAAAGTAATATCTGTGCAAAGCAGTATGCAAGGAAGTAGAAACATTGTTTGAATATGTGGGTAGAAACTGTTGGTCTTTGCTCCGTTTTATTTGGCTTTGATTCCCCTGTCGAGGGTGAAAGATCAACAGACTCACCTGTTGTTGGAGCTATGGAGTTTTACTAACGTTGTATTATTGAGTTTTATAATATAAACTGTATGTAAGTTTGTGTCAAATTAACTTAATATGCTAATGGTAATTGATAAATAATTATTCAATGACAATAAAAACAAAAATAAATTTCTAATTTCAAGTAATAGTACCTGATTACGGGTTTAAAAGTCGCTGGTCGTGTATACATTTTTTGTTTTTATAAGATATCGATAAACCCATCAAGTTTGTGACCGGTCAATGGGTACAACTGGAAAGGGAGGGTAAGGCCAATCAAAAGATGAATAGGCTGTGTGACAATTGATATGAATGAAAAGGGAGTCAATGACGGTGAATAGAACGGTATGGAAGATGAAAACGTGTTGTACCGACGCCATGCTACTTGGGTCAAGGCCAGGAAGATGATTCATGTGACTGTCAATGTAGCGACACTTAGAGGAGGCCTATGTTCAGCAGTGGACGGTTTTTGGTTAAAATGATGAAGATGAAACCCATTACGTCCGTGGAGTTTCGCGAACTTATTAAAGCCACTGTAAAGGTACTTATGAATAAAAAAAATTAACTGAAAAGTTAATAACGAAACAATATCAAAACAGTTTTCGCGAGTTTAACTTATAATTATTATGAGAAATATACATATTTTCAAGCTTTTATATGTTTTTATTATTATTTATAGGCTCGCGCTTGACCACTATCTCACCTGATGGTAAGCGATGATGTGGTCGACGGTTTAACACGCTTGCCTAGAAGAAACCTATGCGCAATTCTTTTTTTTATCCTTTGGAAATGCTCATGCTAAAGTTATATGGGACTCCAACCCACTAAAACCCCACGGTGTCCTCCTGTGCCGCTTATGGCGGGCACACGGGCACGCGTTAACACTCACCGCGAACCGCCGCAGCTGTCCGTCACCGGACCCGGGTCAGATCAGTGGCCTCGCCACCTATCATTTTATGGCCGCAGGGGCTAGGGACCTCCCCACCTGCTGCACCAACTCCGCCATCAGACAGTGGCGACCCCGTCCAGGCCGCCGAAGGTAGGGATAGCGGCGCACCGCAATACCGGCACCCCTCTCCCGCCGCGTTCTCCAACCATCAGCCTCGATATCGTATGCGTATGGGAGGCCCCATACGACATCGTGGCCCGCCTCAGTTGGGATGTCGCCCAAGCGGCACCGCAACCTACTTGTTGACCGTGACGTTGTCGGTTTTTGTTTCTTGCAAAACCCCAGACGGGTGGCCCTTCCTCAGGTTCTCTTCGCTTCACCGTGGGTGACAAAGCCACGGGTACTGAGCCCCGCCACTTCAACAATGTGGGAACCCACTGGGGGGGTAAATGTGCAACCTTGGCGACTGTTTTGCCCGTGATCTTTCTACACCCACAACCCATTGAGGGCATCATTTATCTGCATTGCTGTAGCGACAATAATGCCGTTATATACGAACTAATGACCAATCGTGCATCGCGCAAGCAAAGTTCTTGGCGCGATTTGAACAAATACAACAGACTGATAACAACCGACGGGCAGTTGCCCGGAATAGTCTTAAAATCCGTCTATTAGGAGGATCCTCCCTTTTCTATGGTGGTTAAGGCGTATATATTCCCCAATGTTAACGCAGTACTGACCGTGCGCCCAGTCGGGACCAGAATATCAATATTGAACCTCCCTTTGGACAGTTTTGTTTGCAAAATATTCTTATATTTACATATGTTAATTATTTTTTTAAAGCAGAACTATTTGTTATACGAAAAAAACATGTTTCACAAATAATGTAAATGAAACAATAATATATATATATATTTATTAAACCTTTTAACCTAGCCGTGACGAAAGAGTATGCTTTAGAAAGTTACCATTTTTAGTAAAGTTATCGCTACTAAAACTGTTGTAGGCCCATAAGGTCCATCTGTTCCGCATACTTTTAGTTAAAGTCAGCATGTAATAACGAAGTGATGTGTGATGGAGAGCAGTGATAGCCCAATGGTAGCGGCAGCGACTTACAAGTTGTAGGTCCTGAGTTCCAACCAAGGCAGGCACTTTATTTTGCGTAAATTATTTTCCCCACTACTGCTCTGAAAACGGTGAAAGAAAACATCGTGAGGGAAACAGCATGTCCTACAGTCGAAGACATGTAACATCCACTAATCCACACTTGGCCCGCGTGGTGGATTACGGCCCATTCCCACACACAGAGAGGAGGCCTGTGTCCCAGCAGTGGGAACATTAAAAGGCTGATGATGACGTTATACTTATTGCAATAGAGACTTTTTAACAGAGAATCTACTCATGCTTTGGAACGAGGAGAGCTTCATTTCTTTGACTGACTGACCTTGAAAGTTCAAAATTGCCTGAAAAAGGTTTCATTGAAATTAAATGGTCCGAGTTTTCATCTTTCTGCGAGCGCATGATGTTCATAATATTTGGATAAGCCAATATGAGCAAATGTTCCGCACGAATATGAACTTTATTTAATAAAGATTGTGAATTTGTTTGCCACGCTAACTGTATGTAGCAAAGCAAAATCATAGTATCTGTGAATATTACCTGAGAATACCAAAAGGTCAATGAACATAAAATAAATGCTTGACTGCAATAAATTGCCGAGTATAATATTAATACAAAGTACCTCTAATATAAACTTTGAAAGGACTTTATTTCTATGAATGTAAATGACTCAAAAACAGAAACTATAATTTACAGTTAACATAGAATTTAACAAGTCAATGACCGAGCTAGCAAGGATTTATTTAATCTAATTTCGGGGAAAACGGTATGACGTACATAAAAACCTAGATGATTAAGATGGTTTCAGACCAAAAATCTAGTTGAGCTAATTTAGCTCAGCTCACATAGCTGAAATAATGTATACACAGCTCAGTTCATCCTGCAAAAAAAAACAAAACAAAAAAAAACGATTACAGACATGCTTATTGAGCCCCGCTCTTGGGTCGAAATGATGAGTCAGTAATTTTTGTTCATCAATTGATGAACAAAAAGTTAAATAAATAGATTAAGATTCAAAAAGTCGACTTTGTCGAATAATAAATCGTCTAACGAACATAGCACCTACACACACACACATGACAGCACAGGACTCGGCACCGCCTGACGTCATAATGCTCCGGCCGGCGCGCGTCTTCATAATAATTATAGCTCCTGACTTCATACGCGTCAAACTTGTTAAAATAACATGGTTTTTATATTTTTACGCGGAACCCAACCAATTTTGGAAAAGGATGAATAAAGAGTAACTAAGGCTTAGTTACACCTAATAACATCAGCTATATGCCAGTGTAAATCCCCTCAAAATCAGTCCAGCTGTTTCGGAGATCACCCGGAACAAACAGACAGATAGAAAGAAACGTTTGTGTTTTTATAAATGCCGTCTATACTTACATAATAATTATGCATTTACAAAAAACTATTATTTTGATATTACAAACTAGACATTTTCATTTTATTTATTTAAATGGAATAGATGTATAGATATCGTTTTCATCTGTTAGCTCAACTTATAATGTGTTGTAACTACAATGGAACTAAATAGTTTATTTTACAAAATGAAAGATAAAACCTTGTAGTAACCAGAATTTCTGCTCGTGTAACTCCTTTCAACTTTATATAATATATATTTAAAGTGGATATACTCTCACGGATAGTTTCTATCTCCCATTTACCTATTCTAAAACTAATAGAAAAACACAATTATACTAAGAATGAAAGCAAAACTATTGTGGGTACAAAACGTTTTGACGAACGAAATTCTATTGAAAACATTGTAGGAAAAACTAATAAAATAACGCTCATAAAAATCATTCTGAAAACTGAGAAATTATGTTTTAGTGTCAAACGACCAGCTGCAGGTCTATTCACAAACGTTCGATTCCATCCCGGAACGAATGGTTGTGATAATATAAGGCTCGATTAGGTCTCCCTAAACGAACCTTAAAAATGTTCCTCTTTAATTAATATTCCAATGATTATTTTATAGTGGTTAAGTTTTGTTCCAAAATACTAACAAATAATAATTTATTTACAACTTTAACATTTTCTAACATACAACTTACTATTTTGCAGCATTCTCCCTAAACAAACCTTATAATGACACAACCATTTGTTCCGGGATGGAATCTGACGCTTGTAATTAGCCACGCTGGACAGCTAGCACTCGATAACGCACTAGTATCTTTAACATAAATCCTTTTAAAAGAAACTGATTTCCAAACCAATCGACTCAGTCACCATCACAACGGGCAAAACCCCAGAATTAATGTCAATAAACAATATTTAACTAAAACTGTCCATTCAACGTCACTGCACATACACATTTTTGTCAGCCAAAGATATTTTTTTATGGAAAATGTTTTTTTTTTTTAAATAATCTATGATCTCCTTGGAGAAAGTCGTTCATTTACATGGGCTAAATATTTTTCTAAAATATGATCACACTTTTTCGTTACATTCTGTACCTATAGAAAAAAAAACAAATTTACAAAAAATACAACCGCCTTCCAAATAAAAGCACTACAAAGTGAAAAGTAATTTCAATTTCGTAAGGTTTTTTGATTCGAAATAATCGGTTGACCTAGTATAAAGTTATGAGTTAACAAATAAAAATACAGTTGAATTGAGAACCTTTTTGAAGTCTGTTAAAAAAATAAAGTCGAATTAAGAACCTCATCCACAATAAAGTCGATTAAAAAATGGCAATGGGTGACTATGATTGAATCTAGATTTATTTTCAATTACTAGTTCACCCACTATCGCATAGGTATTTCAAGTTAACCAACAAAATGTAGTTTTCGTTCCAACAACCAAAACTCTGCCTACTCTTTCAGTTAAGACGCAGAGCTGTTATTCTTTACGTAAGATAAAGAAGAATCCAACAAAGTTTATAGACGGTGTGCAAATAGACACCGTTGATGCTAAAGACTTTAAAAATTGCAACAAAGAAGTGAAAAAATATAAATTTCACAGCAGAGGTGTAAACAGAAAGATAAAAAAAACTGAGGCACAGAATATGACAGAAGGTCTGCTCTATACAACGAGTAAAAACAGACGCACACACACATAGACGCAAACTTCAGCGGCGATCTCAAACAAATTCCGGAATATGATTGAATTTGTTTGCCTATGTTTGCGTGCGTTTTCGCTTGTTGTATAGAGCCAACCTTCTGTATCTTCAATTTTCTGTCTACGAGGGTCGTGTTTTGTCGTAAAATCGAGGGATGCTTCCAGTTTTTTATTATTATTTTTCAAGTGCAAAACAATTAAAACTTTTCGTGAGAAAGGAAGGGATTTGAAACGTGTAATGACAGGAGTGGTATAAATGAATGGAAATAGAATTGTTCGCGAAACTTTTCGGAAGGTTTGAAAGAAGTATTTTAAAATGAGAATGCTTGGAGATGAATTTATAATACAATCATTGGAGTGGAACAGATTGTTGGTATATTTGTGTATTGAAACATAAAAAAAAAACGGATGTTAAATTCTCTGGCTTGATTTTTGCATGGCTGATTGCGCAAATTAGGCCAAAGGCTCTAGACGTTCGAAGTAAGCGAAGGCAATAGTCGAAATGTCAATATGTAAGGGATTAATCAGGTGATTTTTTGATATCGTTTGGCAATCCCATACAATTTTGCCTCTTTGACAATCGCTATCGCCACACTATCGATGATAGAATGTCACTTGTGTAGGGCCCCGCAAAATGTCAACACCAATAGCTTTCCAAGACGTAAAATATAGGTGCCCAAAATGAATGGAATTGGTCCTAATGAAATGTTAGCATCAATAACTTGACAAAAGTAAAATGTGGGTGAGATTTAAGTTGATGACCTGGTTATGGTTGCGGGAGTCGCCTGGTTGCGAGACGCACAAGACTGGTCACTCGGCAACAATTTGGGGAGGCCTATGTTCAGTGAGTGACCGTCAAAGTCGAGCTGTGAATGGTGATGATGATAAAGGTTTCTGTTAGTTAGTCAGCTCATTGGACTCCACCAATACCTAGTATGATGCTCAGTCTCACTTAAATATTGGCAAGCTGTCATAGTGATCAGGATTCTGGCGAAGAAACTAAGATGAGGCATGAGGCATAAAAACATTGTTTGCAATAGGTTCAATCTTCTACCATACTCAACAAAAAAACCTAAAGTACATAAATCTTTGCGAACCTTTTTGTCACAGATTTTATTTATACAAAGATTGTTTGAAAATGGAAGCAAAAATCCCCGAAATATTTTGTTGAACACAGCATTAAATTTCACCTGATACAAAATAAGGGATCAATCACCTTTGTTATTGAATTGCAAAAGAATCGACTGCTTCATTGGTATAGTGGTCGCAACCGGAACCTCCTGGTGGCTTCCCGCATTGTCGCGGTGGGGGGGCTTGGTAGCCGTGACTTGGTCACCCACGGTATGAGAAGAGGAGGGGCCGCTCGTCAGAGCTTTTACCGATAAGCCAACGACGTAGCGGCCAACACGTGGGTTGCAGTGCCACCTGGGCGTCATCGCAGCTGAGGCAGGCCGCGATGTCATATGGGGCCTCCCATATCTTTTTGTCTATAATTATGATATCGTGGCTGAGGGTTGGAGGCCGCGGCGGGAGAGGAGTGACGGTATTGTGGTGCGCCGCTCTCCCTACCTTTCGGGGCCTGGATGGGGCCGCCAACGTCTGATGGTGGACGCGGTGAAGCTGCATGGGAGAAGGAGTGCCGGTATAGCGTTGACCGCTTTTCCTATCCCCTGCGGCTGAAAAATGGTAGGTGGTGGGGCCATTGGCCTTGACCCGTCACACGGGGACTGATAGTGGCATACACTGGGCCATCTGGCGCCCATGTCCTAGTTTGGTCCTTGGGGTGGTCACGGCGTACAATGTGTTCTGGTGCGCCGGTGAAAGAGGGTACTCCCCAGAGGAGGGTCCGGTGACGGATAGCCGCAGCGGGTTTGCGATGCCCGTGTTCCCAGCATAAAAAACGGCCCTGGAGGACACCGAGGAGTTTTAGTGGGTTGGAGTCCCACGTAACTGCATTATCTTCCCGTAGTAGTGCAGTATGCATGAGCATTTCTCCAAGCAAAAAATACGTCGGGCAAAGTTGTATTTGGTTTTCCATCTGGAATATCTCAGTAGCAGCCCAAAGTCTGAACTTGTGCCCAGTTAATGGTAATAGACTCATCTTCTTTTACATTGGACTTAAATATAACTGGCAGTTATGGGCAGATGCCTGCCTAACTCTTCGGAAAATACGGTCGTGTTATGTTAAGTAATAAAAATAAAAAAACAAGAATAAACTTTTGTTTTACGAAAAACGTTAAAATGTTCATCTAATTTCATTTCCCTTTAGGGTATTTGTTTCCTTCTTCGGAAAATTTGGCAACTTTTTGAAATCATCTCGTCGGATAAACAATTTGTAACAGTCCCACTGCTTTCAGATTTAGTTTTTATTTGATTCAACCAACTGGGACAAATAAAAGGTTTGTTTTGTACATTGATAACAGACAGTCGTGCAAAGATTCATTATGAAATTAGAAGATTTCCTTCAAGCAAGAAAAGGAAAAAAAAACCGGCCAAGAGCGAGTCGGACTCGTGCACGAAGGGTTCCGTACCAAGGGTAGCGTCAACTATGTATGTATGGGCACACCCTTTAATTTTCCTTTTTTTTTGGCATGTTTCCTTTGTTTGTGCTGTAAGACCTTAATTTTTGTCAAATTTCGTGATTCTAGGTCGTCAGGAACTATACCATATAAGTTTTCTACCCAAAACCTATAGGGTACTTCTGGTTAACCTAGAATTGTAAACTTTGGTTAAAAGCAAGGTCTTACAGCACAAGTAAAGGGAAAGTGCCGAAAAATAAAAAAGTTGAATGAAAAATTAAGGTAAATTTTGGTACTTACAAGTTTTCGTGAAAATCTAAACTTGCCGATATATTTTTATCGTGTTGAAACAGGACCTTGATTTTTATAGACCTAATAGCCACTATAGAGTTCAGTATCTGGTATAAATGTCAACTTGCTAGGATCAAACGTTCCTGAGAAAATCGGTGGTGACACACGAACAGACAGACGGACAAGACAAGCAGACAGGCGGACAAAAGAGTGATCTTATAAGGGTTCCTTTTTTGCCTTTTGAGGTACGGAACCCTAAAAACAACATCCTGATTTTTCATTCCATTCTGAAAACATCGTCCAAATTAAACCCACAAAATAAAAGATTAATCGTATTGGGTGTAATCCTGTAAAGATTTATGTGATAAGGTTGAAATAAATAAATATAAATAAATATAAGTCAATTAATAATGCGATGTATTGTGGCAAAGAGTATAGTCTTTGCCACAATACATCCTCATAAATTGCTCCATAAAAGAAAAAGAAAATGTATTTTCCTGCCTTTTAAACAATTATATGAATATTTTCCCGTTTCTTTTGTGATATTTTTAGAAATCCTCGTGTATTCTTCCAAAGAGAATATAGGGTAGGGAACTTACTAAGGTTATTTTTATTACGTAATTTCCCTTCAGAATTATGGGAATAACGTTTCATAATAGATATTGTTAAGTTACCGTTCGTATGATTGTGATATTTCCTGGAAATATGGCATGGCTTTAATAAAAGAATAAAAGGACTCTTTTCTTTCTTTTTGTGTGGAGAAATGCTCATGCATACTGCGCCACCACGGGGAGATAGCGCAGTTATGTGGGACTCCAACTCACTAAATCTCCACGGTGTCCTCCTGTGCCGCTTATGACGGAAACACGGGCACGCATTAGCACTCACCGTTAACACGCCGCGGCTTACGCAGCCATCTCTGGACCCTCCGCGGGGGAGTACCCCCATCACCGGCGCACTAGAACACATTTAACGCTTCGACCACCCCAGGGACCAAACCAGCACATGGACGCGATATGACCCCGTGTATGGCACCCTTGGTCTCTCTATGACGGGTTAGCTCAGTGACCCCGTGACCTACCACTTTTTGCCGCGGAGGATAGGTACCTCTCCTGCGGCCCCACCACGCCCGCCATCAGATGGTGGAGACCCCAGTAGGGAGAGTGGTGCACCGCAATACTCCCGCTGGCACTTCTCTCCCGCCGCGGCCTACAACCCTTAACCGCGATATCGTATGGAAGGCCCTGGGAAGCCCTATACGCCATCGTCATCTTCATTTATTACTATACTACCTTTCTCACGGGATTGCTTCCATGGCCTATTTCACAGAAACTGTGCATTTTGCCGACATTAAAAGTTGATTAAAATACCCAGTGATAGTGTAGCTTGCAATAAATTTAAGATTTATTTTCTGAATCGGATCAGTACTTTCGGAGAAAACCTTTTAAAAAAATTGCATTGAATTTTTACCCCTAATTTAAAGAAAAATAAAAACAGTCCCGCTTTCATGAGATTGAAATATTACTGGCGAAGGTGGCAGCTTCTTTCTTTCTTTAAAACCAGTCACTCTGAAGTTGTTGATTTGTAGTTGTTAATTGAATAATGCAATAAGTTGTATTTCAGTGGAAACTAAACAATGTAAATGTTTACCTCGTATTCTGTTTAAATTTCGAAAACGCTAAGTCAGCTTATGGCCAAAATTTTGCCTCTGGGATACAACTTCTGTGCAATCGCCTACAATTCTCAGCTCAATTTGACACGTAGGCCTTATGTAATACAATCCCAAGATTAACAAGTTTACTGTCGACATATCAGAAACAATAGTTGAAACATTCACAATTGCCATAAGTAGGTACTTGAAAATACCACTTAAAACTTGTAATAATGTGCTACAAACTTTGAAAGTATAATTCAAAGTAAATGTCGATACAATACAAGACTTTGACATGAAATATTATTTTGTTTATCCTCACATTATAATATAGGGCCAAAGTTTTAAAACTAAAGTTTATATTTACTGCAAAAGTCTAAAATAAAGTCTAAATTACTGTTTCGATTTTAATATTGACATTGTTTGTTTAGCAAATACAGTCACGAGTTTAATACTAGAAACTTATATAAACCGTAGCGTTGCAAAATTCTTTTAACAAAGAAATGGCAATGAAACTATATCATGATTCAATAATGTTTGTGCAGAGAAAGGTAGTCTTTTTGATAAGATAATAATTCACTAAAAAGAGAATGGATTGTAAAAATCATCTTCCTAGTTCATTCACTAACTGAGAACGCAAAACCTAAATCGCTGTGACTCGAACAAGAAGCATGTTCTCCTAAAAAGAGAGAAGAGAGTTCCTATATCAGTTGTATATAACTAATATATAATAGAATTTTAACATTCCTGTTCCATAGGTTTTAAATATATAATAATAAATAATATCCTATGATGACATAGAAAGAAAGAAAGAAATAAAAAATATTTATTTGTGACTCACACAGGTGACACGAGACAAGCAAAACACTAAATGAAACAATAATAAAAAATAAAAACCCCTTGCGAGACCAAAGAGGCTCCTATCTCAGCATGTGCAGCGATATTTAAAAGGAAATAACATGTATAGAACTTTGTCCTTTTGTCGATGTGCAATTTCATCGGGTAGGTATACTTTTTTTTTTTTTTTTTTTTATAGGTTCGCGTTTGACCGCTATCTCGCCTGATGTTAAGTGATGATGTGGTCGAAGGTGAAGCACGCTTGCCTAGAAGTAACCTATTCTCTCTTGACTTGAAAACCCCTAGGTTGTAGCTATCTGGAAATAAAGACGACGGCAGGGAATTCCACTCCTTAGCTGTACGCACAATGAAAGTATTTTCAAAACGCTTTGTGCGTATGGGTGTAATATCCACCATGTACCGATGGCGCATTGCCGTACGTCTTGTAGTCCGATGATGGAAAGGGCTAGGTGGAATCAAATTGTGCAGTTCCATCGCACACTCCCCGAAATGTAACCGATAGAAAACTGACAGGCTGGCAACTCGTCGTCGGTGTTCAAGGCTCTGGAGCTTTGAGTCAACCAGCGCATCGTTGCCGATAAGTCCCTTGGCTCGTCTGTCAATCGAATCAAGTGCATCAAGTTGGTACCTGGCAGATCCGTCCCAGAGATGAGAGCAGTACGAACTTGCGCTTTATACAAGTTGAACAGCTGTTCAGGCGTGAAGTACCGTCTCACCTTCGCAAGGATCCCCAACTTTTTTGCAGCCAATTGAGCCTTTGCCTCAATGAATGGACCAAAATTGAGGGTCGATGTTAACGTAACACCAAGAAGGTCGAGATGGTCCGTTATCGGCACGGTTACACCACGGAAGGTTGGAGCCGGGTGAAATTGGCTCTTTTTTGCGGAAAAAAGACACGCCAGGGTCTTAGCAGCATTGAAACTGACTAGATTGGCATTGCCCCATTCGGAGACTGCCTCCAAAGAAAGGTTCAAGCGCTCAACTATGGCCTCCCGATGAGACTGGACTTGAGGTCCAGTAGCCCGCGGGCCAGACACGTATCTCTCAGCAACAGTGCTGTCGTCTGCATACCCAAAGGTTCCGGGTTTTAGCAGGTCATTAATGTGCAGCAAGAACAATGTTGCCGAGAGCACTGACCCCTGAGGAACTCCGGCGTTAATACCTAACTGACCGGACGAGCAGCCATCGATAACCACTCGGATGGACCGATCCCTCAGGAAGTCTGCAATCCAGTCACACAAACCACTAGGTAGTCCGAAGGAAGGAAGCTTACCAATAAGGCTCTCGTGCCAGACCCTGTCAAAGGCCTTCGATATGTCAAGAGAGACAGCAAGCGCCTCCCCGTGCTTCTCGATGGCCTCACTCCAGATGTGAATGGCATACGCTAGAAGATCCTCAGTTGACCGGTTTCGGCGGAAGCCGTATTGGCGGTCACTAAGGAGGTCGTTGTCTTCTAGGTATGCCAGGAGCTTATTATTCAATATACGTTCCATACTCTTACAGAGGATGGACGTTACTGATATGGGTCTGTAGTTGGCCGGGTCAGATCGACTACCCTTCTTGGGCACGGGCTGAACGTTAGCTTGCTTCCAAGCCTACGGGACTTTTCCAGTCACCATCGAAAGGCGATATAGGCGTGTCAAGTACTTTGTAGCAAATAAACGTTAAATGATTCTGTAACACTATAATGGAATGATTCTGACTTTTAAACAATAAATCAATCAATTAAACTTTTCAAAACCGCTTTTACAAAACAAACTCACCAGTTTGAAAACAATACCAATACTCTTAATAATGACGATGACAATATAATCAAGACAAACAAAAAGAATAGTGGGACTGCCGAGAATAACTCACTGAGATTCCTTGAACGATTAAGTTTGTTTACGTACGCAATATGGAAAACTATATTGTGAGTGACTATTTAAAGGGATGGTTTTGACTCAAAGGAGTTACCTATTAATAATGTTATCTGTACAACTAGTAAGTAATATATAGTAGATGTTGGTTTTACTGCTCTGATAGTCTAGAAGTCACAAATGCGACTGCTGCTCGTGAGGCCCTGGGTTTGATTCTGAAGTCGGGCAAAATGCATTATCGTCATCTTCTTTCTAGCCACAACGTCTTTCACACAGTGTATCCATCATTACTTTAGTCTCCTCTAAACTAATAAATAATCATTCACATACATAGTCAAAACTTTCCCTTGGAAATGTTCCTCATTTAACTTGCCAACATAATGACAAAAAAAATCCATATAACTTTACGGTCATCTTTGCCTCTTTCAGACTTTATTTTATTAGATTTCGTTGCAAATTCGTTCTCGTCTAGAATTTTCCAACTGCCTCGTTCAACAAAATCACCAACAACAAAGCATAATCTCTTACTTCCCCAAACAAACGCAGGTATTTAACGCCATGGTTGTAGCTAAATGAGATATCACGCGCGGCGCATGACTTCGAATGCATTACCGCCACCGCTTAACCACTTAATGTTTGTTGGTGTTGGAGCTAATTAAAATTATTGTTCGTAAGTACTTAGATTGGGGGAAGTTGGTTTGTCGTTTGGGTTGGTTTTTAAAGGCTTTTTGGTTGTATTTTTGGCTAAAATAAATTTTGAGGTCGATGACTGGTGACCTGGTTAAGTTTGCGGGTATCAAACAGTCTGGTTGTTGTGGTGATACTTTGGGTAGTCTTTATTTAGCAGTGGACGGCTTTCGGCTGAAATAATGATGATGACGAATTTTGGGATAAACAAAATCTTGGCTTTCAGAGATGGTTTCAGGAGACAGTCCATTCAACAACAAGCCAACGTGCATACGCTTCTAGATTGTGGTACTTGACTTCTAACTGGTATAACTCTTTCAACTTTTTGAATCGTTGTATATAAAAAACGGTGGCTCTTAGGAAAAGAGTATTGAGATATTTGTTCTAGATAATTATTTGATCTACAATTTTTGTCTGAGCTAATTTTATGATAAAACTTACCGTTTTGTTGAAAATCGCGAAAAACCTTTAATTAAATATTAAGTAAATTTTTTTCTAGGTGTCGGATCGATGAGGATTTATTAGATTTCGTTTATGATGGTGTTTTGAACAATCCTATCAATTTTCAGCTGGGTGCGTATTTGTGTACCCTCGGATGTCTATATTGACCGGACTGTAACGATATGAATAAGTATGCCAAAATTGGACCAAATAGTCAAAAATAGACAATTAGCATCGTATCTACAGATAGTGATGCTAATAGTCTGGGGATGTTTCTATAAAAGCACAGGAAATAAACAATCTTCCTGATGGCTCGACACGATTCGATATATAACACACCGATAAAAGATGTTTACCAAGTAAAATTTAAAGTAGTATTCACATGAACGCAATGAGATGCATTCGACGAAATTTTGAAATTTTCATAGAATGAACGTCCGCGATATTAAAAGTAACGCACCATGGTGCACATTATCACTCTACCACAATAATATTATAAAGGCGAAAATTCTGAGTGTGTGTGTGTGTGTGTGTGTTTGTTACTTCTTCACGCTCAAACGGCTGGACGGATTTAGATGAAATTAGGCACAGAGATAGATTTTAGTCTGGAACAGCAAATAACGCAGATGCTAGTTATACATATTACTCGGTTCTTCGCAGGAATTTATTCGGAGGTTTTATAACAACAGTGAATTCAGTGTTACGGTAAAGGAAAATACTGAGCAGACACTTGCAGCTGTAGCCAAGTTGACAATCTAAAGTCAATAACGCTAGTAGAAAACGAATCATTGTATGGAAATGACACATGAACGTTAAGTTACGTGGTCTATAAATAGAAAGTGTAAACGATTGTAGAAAGAGACCCGAAACGAAACGTTTGTAACATGGCTATGCTGAAATTTAGTGTTTAAAACACGATGATGAATGCTCATTCTAACTCTGAAGAAGCCTTTGTCTTACAACAGTCCTATCAAACATATATTATTGTATAACTTACTGGTACAGTAACAGGAAAACACATACAATAGTTTAGATTGCAAACACTTCACGCTACCTGTACATCATTGTCTGGCCAGCTTTAGACTGTATGTCAAGATGACTTATCGTAATGCATAGGATCTTACGATTAGATTAGCTGAACGCTAAAGTTGGATAGACAGTTCTATAGCAACATACATGTTTGTATCTTTGTTGTATAGGATATATTCTGAAGTAGCTATTAGATTAGGGTGAGATAAAAGGACTGTGTGAAAAATTATTTTGCAAAAAAATACTGTTTGACAAAAATATTTAACCGACTTCCAAAACATTTTTATTGTGATAGTATTTAGCATCAGAGATTTAAATACTATCTCGCTTTTTAAAAAACGGATTAAAGAGATATTTCCTCTCAAATCTGATATTTATAAGCATATGTATATATATTAAGTATCTGTATATTTTAGAGTTATGTATTTATTTATGTTTATATCACTTACACTATATGTGTATGTTTTTATATCTTAGGTTAGTAGTTAAATTTTCTTCTCTTCCTGTTCTCACACACTATTTGTCTACATTCCTTCTTTTCGCGGGTCTGCTGGTAGAAATTTCTTAAGAAATAAGCAGTACCTTTGTACTCCTTTGTGTTTTCTGTATGTATTTTCTGTGAGTACATTAATAATAAAATAAATAAATAAATAAAACAAAACGCGACAAAGCATAAAATTACTTTATTTTAATCATGAAAAATTACTTTATAAAAATAATGTTATTTTTCGCTTTGTAGTATTTTGCAAGTCGATTAATTTTTTGTAAATTTATTTCTTATTTTTCTCTTTTTTAAGTTTTGGTACCTTATATTACCAAGAAAATAGGCATTATTAGGGATAACTGAAAAACTACTCATCAGATCTTGATCAAATTTAAATTGGACCACATGATAAGCACCAGCTTTCAATTAAAAAAATATCATCAAAACCTGTTCACCAAGTAAAAAGTTCTGAGGACACATAAATTACCACTTGAATTGAGAACGTCCTCTTTTTTGAAGTCGGTTAAACAATTTAAATGATAATTATTAAATGCCGTTTTACAAGTAATATATCTGTATTTATATGGGTTTTCTAAACAGCCTAGCTATGCTTAATAAAACTTGAATAAAGTATATATATAACAGACAATCAAGAATAAAAACGCAAATTAAATATACCTAATATAAATAAAACAGTTTATAATTGAACACCCAATGGGTTCAATGTTTTGAATAAAAAATTGGTATATTTAAATAGCATTTTCCGCTGCTTTTTCTCTTTCTCTTCTTAATTAAATCAATGCAGTCAATAAACTTACCACAGAGCTAAAAAAAAAACATCAAGAGTCCTTTCATTATTCTGCAGATAGCAACATTTTAAACACAGCCGGGCCAACGAACCCATCACTCGTTCACCCGTCCTCCCGAACTGAATAATTCACGACCAACAATAAGACAACATGGGATAGGATGTATGGCCCTCGAGACATGACGTCATTATCCGAATCAATCCGATTAAGCTTAGGGGCCCACTAGGCAATTTTACTTTTGGCGAACTATCGAAATGAGAATGTTATGATTCGAGTCTTTGGGATTTTTTCCTCTCGAGGGATTGTCCGGTTTATTTATGTTACATTATTTTGTGAACATTAAAATTGGGTGAACAATAAACATGCTTTATTGTTCTTTACATATTATATTTTTGTTGGCCTGCATCTTTACCACCACATACGACCTAATGACCTGAAGTCACAATACCTGTATGGTCGGAGGATCCTCCCTTTTGAATGGAAGTTTGTGGGACTTTCCGCCCTGTACCTCCAAATTTATAGAAAGCATGTAGAATGTAACAAGATATGGGACATAGGCATCATGCAGTAGCAGTCAGAAGACTTCTTAGGCAACACAGACGAATAGTGGTGTTGGAAGGAATGGCCGAAGAAGTTTACACACTGCAAATAGTGCAGCCCGGCGAGCATGGGCGTACCCAAGATATTTGTGACAAGACGTGATAAATTATGTCATGTCTTAAAATTTTTCTTAAATGTCAAACATGTGACATATTTTAAAGGCGCGACATGCCTTTCTTGTTGCTGCCCGGTGAGCACGGCCTACTGTGACATGGCTTGTGTCACACATTTCATCGCAGTTTGGGCGATAAAGCCATTTTGTCTTAAATACTAGCACCGGTGGCGTGAAAAAAAAATTCTGACGTTTATTTGGGATCGTCGTATTTGCTAATACGGGCGCACACATTTCGTCACAAAAGTCACATTTTGACAGATGATTGAGAAAAATTGATCACTTTCGATCGGAGGTGGTGATAAAATTTTATAGATGGAAAAAAAATATTTTCCTTCTAATTACTGCACCAAATGGCAATAAATTTATTTTGTGTGTGTGGTGATCAATGTTTATTAATTAATTGAAATGTTACAGGATTATTAATTAGTTTTATATTATTACTTTTTTATAATTGTATTTTTTTTTATTGTTATTCTTATTTTTAATTAGTTATTATTTTAATTATGTTTTTTTTTATGATTATTAACTTTTATAAATAAAATTATATTAATTAATACTATACTATATTACTACTACTATATTACTAATATACTATATTATTTACAAAACCAAGGTCATGGTGAACGCCCATGTAACACCCACTCCTATCAAGATCGGAGACTCTACACTTGAAGTTGTAGACGATTAACCTGGGACAAACGGTCCAGTTGGGTATGTCCAACTTCGAGAAAGAGGTCAACCGTCGAATCCGACTCAGCTGGGCGGCGTTCGGGCAGTTGCGTGGTATCTTCTCGTCCAATTTACCGCAGAGTCTCAAGACAAAAGTCTATGACCAGTGTGTGTTGCCAGTGATCACCTATGGGACCGAGACGTTGTCGCTCACAATGGGCCTTATCAGAAAGCTTAAAGTCACCCAAAGGGCAATGGAGAGGGCTATGCTCGGAATTTCCTTGCGTGATCACGTCAGAAATGATGATATCCGCAGGAGAACCAAAGTTACCGACATAGCCCGAAGAATTGCCAAACTTAAGTGGCAGTGGGCAGGGCACATTGCTCGCAGAACGGATGGCCGATGGGGCTGAAAAGTTCTGGAGTGGCGACCGCGAACTGGAAGACGATACGTTGGAAGGCCTCCCACTAGGTGGACCGATGACCTGGTTAAGGTTGCGGGAAGGCGCTGGATGCGAGACGCACGGGATCGGTCAATGTGGCGACGCCTGGGGGAGGCCTATGTCCAGCAGTGGACGTCTTTCGGCTGAAATGATGATGATGATGACTATATTATTTATTAATACTTTCTACATTTTTAAATATTTCTTAAATAAAACTTCCAAAAAACTTTTAAAATATAAAATTCTGATTATGTCGCACTATGAAGTCAACAACAAAAAAGGCATGTCGCGCCTTTAAACTATGTCACATGGCTGTCCCGTGCTAGCATTTAAGACAAATTGTAAGACATGACACATTTTATCATAACTTGTTATGACCGAAAATATTTTCTGTTAAGAATTTGTAGTTCACGTCGAAAACCATGAAAAGTAAAAAAAAAAATATTCGTAAATTAATGTTGGGATGCTGCTAGCATGGCGATGGCAAAGGGGAAGGCAAAATTTTGGTTATTTTTTGCCTAAGACATACCGTTTTTCGAGATACCATTTTGGAAATATAGAGCGTTTTATACAAAATAAAATAAGATTCGGAGCCCCATAATTCGGAAACTGTGCGTCGTAGTGCTATGCTTCTCATAACCTAAATGGTTTTTATGGCCAAGGTTAAACCGAAGCTAAAATAAAATTGGAAAATAGCCGCAAAAGAAAAAAATAAACGTCAAGAAGTTATGCCACAAGTCATGAAAATATCTCACGCCGCCATGCTAGCATTTAAGACAAAATGGCTTTATCGCCCAAACTGTGAAAAAAAGTGTGACTTAAGCCATGTCACAGTAGGCCGTGCTCGCCGGGCAGGCAGGCTATAGGGGTGACTTTTGACCAGCATAGGGAGAATGTAGGTTGAAAAATCTATAGAATACCAACAAAATGTTGACCCCAAAACTTTCAACTTTTCCCAAAAAAAACTGGCTTTTCATCATGGAAGACTTACAGCTAAAACAAACAGACCAGAAACAGTAGATTTGAAAGTCAGCCAATAACAAGTCTTCACTTATAGATATTGAATAATACCTAATTTCTATGGACATTTTAGTACACATCGATAAAAAAAGATCACCAAGTGAAAAATCTCTCAATAACTCATGCACCAGTGGTACTGATATCTTGCTCGCACTGCATAACAATATAATATACGCTGCGATAAACTAGGTGAAGAAGTTTCAGCTTAAACACTTCCTGGCTGATGGCACACTAGTTATTTTTACAATTATTGAAAGGTCAAAGTTTTAAAGCACGATGCAAACAACTAATTATACTACTAAACTGGAACTGGAGCAGTTCGCTAGTTACGTATAAATTGCTCACACATGACATAAAGCGATCATCTGATGTACGTTAATTAATAAAACGCAGCTATCCAATTAAAACAAATGTGAAACAAGTGAATTTTATCAAGGTTTGTGTCTCAGAATAATACAGAAGGTCAGCTAATACACAACGAGCAAAAATGCACGCATACATAGATACGCTTCACTTAAACCCTGCATAGGTTTGAGATCGCCGTATGTACGCGTCTATTTGTGCGAGTGCCCGTTTTCGCTCGTTGTATGGAGTTTGCCTTCTTTACCGACTAATTGTATGCTAGTATGATGTTCATGCTAGCGCTACTCATTAATACTTCGCTACAACACCGCGTCGCGTCGCTCTGTCAATATTTTACCCTTGCAATATTACACTGGTGTACAAAGTTTTTAATAATATTTTTGTTGGTTTATTACGCGGTAGTGGTTTGCGTAGTTTCCAAATTAAATAAGTTTTGTGAAAATTTACACAATGTATAAGCTCTGGTGAACTTTTCCGACAAGGGTTCTCATGATTAAAGTAGATACACGTGTCGACAATATTAACCTTTCTTATACCTATCAACATATCAGTATAAGATTAGAAGGCAAGATGAAAGAAAATCGTTCAGTAAAAATAAGTACCTAATATAAAAGTTTTAGAAACAACGCCATCCAAAAAAGATCAGGAATATATTTATTTTACATTTAAAAGTTCTATTGTTATGAATTAATCAGGATGTCTCAGTCTAGCCTAAGAATTTCTTCCAAACTAATTTTTTAAAGAGTCAGTCAGTTGGTTTGTAAGTTACACGATCCAAAATGTTGATGTCTATGGAGAAGAATGTAGAATAAACTCCATTCTCTCCTCTTCCTTAAAAAAATCCTGTTCACCATTATGACCACGGCTAGCACAGCAAAACCTTACAAACCTTTTGACCCACAGTTCTTTACTTAACAAGAAACTCAGGAAGCCTCGCTATCAACAACGTCCCAGCAAAATAAATTATCTCAAAACATTTCTCAGAAACAGGAATATTTCCTAAAAACTTTGCGAATTCGTCCACCCGCATACTTATTACCGCTCAAGCCTATTTTGCAACGAATTTAAGTCGTCGGGGCAACGAGCCAGCCAACAGCACGTAAAATTTTATCCGCCATTTTGCCTTTTCAAAATTCGAAGGGGAAAGCGGAACAATAGATTTTTCGTAACGGAAAAATGTTTAGCGCTGAGATATTTCGGGTTGCCAAGATAAGGGAATATAATTAAACAAAAATAAAATGTGATTGTCTTTGTGATTTTTTGATGTTAGTGGAGTTTTTATGCATCTGGTTTGAATGAGAAGTTACATTTGGAATGATCTTTAATACAGTTGCAGTCCGAAAAAGTACTTACTGAATGAGCCTTTGGGGACCATTTGACGGTTAAATTAAAGAATTATTTTCATTTTGCAAACAATTATTTCAGAATCTATTCTTATTTACAAGACTGTAATATCTAACACAGTATTTTTTGACTTTAGGCAAAAATCTTCTTTACCAAGTTTTCAATACTAAGTTATCTAAATATTGTCATAGAATACAAGCAATAAAATTAAAACGTTTAGCATTACGGTTCGCAATTTCATCGTCAACATTCATCCATGATAATTATTATAAATGCGAAAATAAGTCTGTATGTTTTTTAACCGACTTCGCAAAAAGGAGGAGGTTATCATTGGACTGTATTTTTTTTTAATGTGTTTTACCTCATAACTTTGTATTGGGTGTACCGATTTTGATGATTCTTTTTTTATTTGAACGCTGGTGCTTGTTATGTGGTCTTTCATTAAGATCTGATGAAGAACTTTGGAGATATACATCAGAACTCTTCAATAAATGACGGCAAATCACTCGGGATAGCTGCAATCGCATGTTTGTTTATTGTTAAGCGAACAATTTGTTGTTTGTTATCCATTTCATAACATAACATCACACTGGTACGCTCTAAAGAGGTACGCAGGTGTGAACAGTTCACCCTGATATACTCACATTCCACAATTTTGTTTAAGTTTCATGTTATTGGGTTAATCTATTCTGGCTTCACTTTGGGTATTATGGATAGCTAGTCTATAGAACTGGTCCATTTTGTACCATAACTAAAAAGTGAAAAATAAAAACTTTTTTACAAAAATTACAACCGACTTCCAAACAAAAACACTACAAAGTGAAAAATAACTTCAATTTCGGAAGTCGGTGTCAAAAACCGAAGAAACGAAAACAGGAACACGGACTTCCGAAATTGAAGTTATTGTTTTTTACCGTTTTTTGACGAAAACGAGCACGCGAAATTTTATAAACAGACCTTTGGGAGTCTAGATATCATGAAAAAACAACTACATGTATTTTTATAAAATAACATTATTTGCATTGTTGAATTACTTATCCATCCCTGTATGGAGGCCATTTTGCAATTTTCCTTCTTCTTGGTATTTATTTCCGCCCAAAGATGCGTTAAAATTAGTGTTGAAATATGGAACTTTCGCCGCTCATAACTTTGAAATATATTATTTTTTAACATTTTTGTTTCCATACAGGACTAGATATTATTGAAACAAATTGATATCATTTTTTATTTTGATTATACAACGTCAAACAGTGGAGTAATCTCTAGACTACGTTTGTATGGAAGAGTTTTCGACTATTGTATCCTTAAGGTGCTCCATCACCTGTAACGTTCGCCTGTTATGTATTTTTCAAATTTGATTTTGAGCATTAAATTTCAATACCGCCTCCCTGACTGACAAGCATTCGCCTGTTATGTAAAATAAGATTCGATTTTGAGCATTTAATTGATGGCACCATATGAGACGAAGCGGTCGTTGATGTTACAAGTTTTATAAAAAAAAACATATTGTATCATCAAGTTGCACACTGTAATGCTCGGTTCTCTTCCCTCACCAATTCAAATGCTCGAACCTGTAACATTACAGGTTGCGCACTGTAATGCTCGGTTCTCTTCCCTCACCAATGCAATGCTAGAATCTGTAACATTACAGGTTGCACACTGTAATGTTCGGTTTTCCTCCCTCACTGATGTAATATTGGACTCTGTAACGTTACATTACAGGCGAATGATCCAAGTGAGGGAGCAACTTTAAGGAAATAATATATTGAACATGCTTTTTCTTGAAGTGATATGAAACTGATTTTATTCATTCAATGAGGGGATGCTAAACTACCCCTCAGTAATATAGGCAATTTATTATGTCAGAAAATATCCCAAACCAGACCGAATCTAAAACCAAGTTGGGTGTTCAAGATCGTAGCCGATGACAAAAAGCTAGTTAAAACTAATGACATGATAGCTAAGATAAAAGTGTAGACCAGCACCAGAGGAGAAGGGTCTTATGAGGCAGATGAATGAAGGGCATAAATCGCTAACAGTTATCTGTCCGTGGAGCAGCTTAGATCTTAGTCCCGATTCCCTTTACGAGCTTAGAATTGAAAGCGTTACAAACAACATTAAATTACATCATGCCTACATTTATCGAAGGGTTGGGCAGATTTGCACCTATAGCACACTATACATAAATTTTGTCAGTTATGTTGAAATCCCATGTAGTAGGGAGTGAGCCTATTGCCATCAACCGGGCACAAATCCACACTCCGGACTGTTACTGAGAAATTCCAGATGGGAAAACCCAATTACTCTTTGCTCGACCCGGGATTCGAACCTAGGACCTCATTCTCAGCAGTAGCGCTTGCGACCACTAGACCAACGTCCACCAACTTGTTACAAACAGACAGTCAAATTGATATAGCACACAATATTTTCTCAATATTAGTATGGAGTATGGATTTGTATAGGTTGTTAATGGTATTTTTTGGACTCCTACCACTGTTGTGTTCTATTTAACCCAAAGGTTGACTGGTAGAGAATGCCTTGCTGCATTAAGTCCGCCTATGTATCACCATTGTAAATGAAGTTTAAATAAATAATAAATAATTAAATATTGTTATGAGAGTCCCTTTGAATTGCTATAAATTCAGAGGAAGTCATTTTAGTGTCCATGTTTTATAGCCTGTTCATCAGAATTGGGAATTGTATTGTTGTGATATTGTATTGCGCTTTATTTCTGAATACGAGAAATATTTTTATTGTTTTCTAATTCTGCCTTTTATTTTGTTGATTTTGGCCTATTTGCTGATACTCTAATAAAGCAGATCTGGGGTCCACGTTGCTAGTGAAAATTTCTAAGTTCTTAAGTTTAGTGATAATTCTGGGACCAGAACCGTCATTCCAACCAATGCTTGCAATTGACAGCTTACTACGAGTTCACTTCACCTAAGTCACCACATTGGAATTTTCATAGAATAGCACTACAGAAATGGAATCCAAGTCCTAGTTTGTGTGTCTACTAGCACGCTTGCCTAGATGAAACCTATTTACCTTTGTAGCTATTTTATCTTTTCCACAGTTCATGTCATTATTGCATTAATCATAATCATAATCATTTATTTGCTAATATGGGTACATTACATGAAGTTGTTAAAAAATATAGCACAGTCCAACCATATTACACCTTGAGGCATGCAAATCACAAGCAAGTTCACACATTTACTTGCAAAAAATACTTTATAATTACACAATATCAATTTATTTCGTTTTGTTAATTTTCTGTGTGGCAACAATGAAACATAACAAATGTAAAGCTATCAATAATGTCACTAGATGAATTAAATTAAAAATGTCATTGATTAAATGAGGATGTCAAGATAAATTTGTAAATAAATGTTAAAGTAAATGTCAAAGTAAATATCAAAGTAAATATCAAAGTAAATGTCAAAGTAATAATATTGATAATTAAATTATTAATTAAATTTGCGCACTAGTCACCCTTGAGGCATGCAAATCACAAGCAAGTTCACACATTTACTTGCAAAAAATACTTTATAATTAAACACAATTTCAATTTATTTCGTTTTGTTAATTTCACTGCGTGGCGACAATGAAACATAACAAATGTTAAGCTATCAATAATGTCACTAGATGAATTAAATTAAAAATGTCATTGATTAAATGAGGATGTCAAGATAAATTTGTAAATAAATGTTAAAGTAAATGTCAAAGTAAAATCAAAGCAAATGTCAAAGTAATAATATTAATAATTAAATTATTAATTAAATTTGCGCACTAGTCACATCAACAATATGTCCTAACATCCTCTCTTAAGTAATCCTGAATACTATAATAGCATTTACATAGCAAGAATCTTTTTAATTTCTTTTTGAAATCGTCGATGGATTGAGTTTCTAGTATGGACTTAGGCAAGTGATTGTATATACGCGGCGCCATACTGAAAATGCTTTTGGAATATAAGGCTGTCTTGTAAGATTTGCAACAAATTTTATCACTATGCCTCATACTTCTGTACCTATCAAAAAGATGTTTGTTAGTTCTTCCAAAGCTAGCAATATCATAAATGTAGACAAACGGCAATGTTAATATATTATGCTTGATAAAATATGGTTTGCAGCTATCAGTCTGGTTTATATTAAACATACCCCTAATGCACCGCTTTTGCGCCTTGAATGCCATATCCTTATTGGTGGAATGACCCCAGAATATAACACCATAATTTATCAAGGATCCCACGTAGCCATGGTATGCTGCAAGTACAGCAGAGGTGTTTACCGTTTTTGCCAGCATATGTAGAGCGTATGATTGCTTATTTAATTTCTGATTCAAGGTATCAACATGTGTCTTCCAATTCAAATTATAATCAATTGACATGCCTAAGAATTTTGTAGTTGCTATCTCATTTATTTTGTTACCTGCTTATTGTATATTAAGGTCAGTAAATTGGGCTTTACGATTGCGAAATATCATAATTTTAGTTTTGTCAAAGTTCATTTTCAAATTGTTATTAGTCAGCCATTTTATAATATCACTTAGAGTGCTCTTTATATCATTTTCTAGGGATTCCTTATCCTTACTTGTAAAAACGATAGTACTATCATCAGCAAAAAGTATAGAGGGATGATTGGTTACTTTTGAAAGGTCATTTATGTAAATGATGAACAGCAGAGGGCCCAAAACACTTCCTTGAGGGACGCTTAGTCGTTTCATACTATGATATTTACAATAATTTGTAGACTCATATAAAGTAGGGACATAACAGGCTGATTAAGCTACGCTATTGGCAAAATCAGCCTATAAAATTTCTACAGCTGGGGCACAGACCCCTTCTCCGTGTTAGGGAGTGGGCCGTATTCCGCCACGCGGGCCCAGTGCGTATTGATGAATGTTACATGTCTTAATTTTTTATTTCATGGTTATTTAAAGTACTATTCGATTAAAATAACTATGCCCCTTGACGGAATACGACCCGCCTACTCGTGGGTTACCCCAGTACCCCACGAGTATGCCTCATACACCAATAGCGAGAGTAGAATGGAGAGAGACATCACAGTTCCAAGTGCACAGTTGTTTTGACTGAGTCTCACCTCTCTTTAAATAAAAATCCAGAACAAAATCTTAGAAATAAATTCTCCAGTCACTTTACTCGCCATATCAGAAATGCTTTGGCTTCCGATTCTCAGCGACCACTGCACTTTATAAAAGAACCCGAGGGATGAAACCGGTGGAGTGTAAATTATTCGACGATTCGGCGACGGTTCCGTGCCAAATGAAATACGACGTTGATGTTAAGACGGACAGACAATAAATAATTGCCAGTATCTTCGGTAGTATTTTGGTATCTACAATAAATAAAATAAAGGAATAATTCAAGGTGTTATAGGACCATTTGAATAATATTATATTTTTCTTTCAAACGCGTGATATATTTCTGTAGTTGTTCGAATGGATTTTCAACAGCCAGTCATATCACTTGACATACGTTTAATTTGGGACGCGTTGAAAATTTCTATCTAGGAACCGGGGTTGGGACATTTTAGTACCATCTAGTCTTCTACTTTCAAATTGACAAGAAACACAAAAAAATATAACTGAACATAAATTTTCGGATGTTTTTTCTAGAATTGCTGGACATATTACATGTAGCAAAGATGAGAATGTTGAGATGGATGTGCGGAGTGAGGAGAATGGATAAAGTGAGAAATGAGTAAATAGAGGAAGTTTGAAAGTGTCGCCAGTGACAGAAAAGTTGAAAAGAAACCGTTTTTCCTTGTAATGTTATGTGATGATAAGGGATGAAACGCATGTTACTAAAAGAGTCATGAATATAAATTTAGATAGATGGAGAGGGAGGGGATGGCCAAAGAAAAGTTGGATGGATAGTGTGGGAAGTGATAAGAAAGGAATCAGTGATGTCGTGACGGAAGACAGGACGGAATGGAAGAAAACACGTGTTGCGCCAACCCCAAGTAACATGGGATAAGGGCAGGAAGATGATGATGATGCTGAATATTGGACAGTGAATTATTCCTATCATAGAATGTATGTAACCTAGAGGTGAGTCTATTATCTATCTATATAAAACTGAATTTTAAAGGAAATAAAGAACAAAAATGACAAAATAACTGCAAATAGTTATATCTGTCAAAAAGATTGGTAGCGCAACTGACGGCCCTTTGGCACGTCTTACGACCTCTTTAAACTGTTGTTCATTACGAATACTGCACGGCAAGTTTAGAAATTGCATATCAACTACATAGCCTAATAACATGATATAAATTACAAGCCACGAAATCAGTAATGCAATTTATAGGCCAATTAACGAGATTATTTGTTACTTACATGAAACCACAATCATACGGCACAAAGCGAGGCGAGCGCCATTGTCACCAATTGCACTAATCATTTCCACAACGCTATCAAGTTTACAAATGTATGGAATATGTGAACGGACCTAGAAAATTCCATTTGAATAAACACGGGAACTAGGGATGTGTTGCGGAAAACTTCCAATATAGGATTGAGAGTGATGTGGTTATGAGGAAGTTGTGGGTCGAAAGATGAGTTTGGTAACCATAGTGATGCTCATTTATCTCTAAAAGTTAGGATTAGCTAAAGTAATAACAGCCGCACGGGTCAATCATCAAGATTAACCTACGCTTCAATCCGTGTACAATTTTGCACACAGATAAACTCGATTAACTTATAGGATTATTTTTATCCTAAAAAACTCGGTGTAATAAACCCAGTTTTCACGAAGGTAAGGATTCGGGCGAATCCGCGGGCAGAAGCTAATGATTATACATATAAGAGGAAGTCTGAAAGAGACACCGGGGACAGAAAATATGTGCGGCTCGCTTGTGACGTGAAGGAATGAGGAAAACGTCGTAAGGAAAGTGTTGAATGATGCGAATGGCTATTAAATTAAGGAAGGACCAATGAAATATTGATGGACTGTGTGTGAGATCATATGTCAAGAAAGGGATTGATGAGACTACTGAGATGCCGACTTACAATAGAGAAGAAGTATGGATAGACACGGTACGCATGGATACGAAGCTGGAAAACAAATGAACCACGCTGTAAACATGCTAAACTGAAACAGCATCGACAACGAAATAATGACCTGATGTCACACAACTCTTGCGTCGCGTAATTAGAGGTATTGGTGTGATATGAACAAGAGACAGACCAATTCGACAACAACCGTCGGACAATTGCGCGGACAAGACACAACACCCGTCTAGTTCCTCTCTGTTAAATCTTCTCAATGGAGTTTGCGGGACTTTACACCTTGTTCCGCATAACTCTACCTAAAAACCTCTTCATGCACATGCAACGTTGCAGTAAATTTCTCCTTCAAACCCACGTCAAAGATTCACTCATCTAAATGGTACCCAAAGACCAACTAGTTACCAACATTTGCCAACCCTGCAGGAACTAATTTCGTATAAGTGATCGTAGTCAGAGTTTTCGTGGAAACCTAATATTGACTTGCTGTACTACGAACACCAGTGAAAAAGTAATTTGTGATTATGGCGTCGGAATCTTTTGAATGTGAACCTGTAATGTGCTTTTGTGATTGAATTCCTTTATTTACGTTCGGCTGTAATTGGAGTCGGTAATTTTAAAATGGGGGTTGTAATTTACAGACTAAATGTATGTGTGTTTTCAACTTTGTGGTATGAGAAATTTTCTCTTATTTTATGGCGTTGTTTGTCCTTATACTTTCTGAGTCCTCAATGGACGGATGGATATGAATTCTTTTTTCTTTGTTATTAAAAAAAAAACAAAATAAGAATAGCTTTATTCATTCTATACATGCATTTCATTTCCTTAAAGTAATCACTTGTTGACTTATTGTGCCTTGATTGCAATTAATAAGATAATATTAAATAATTTAATTATTTAAATATTGCTACGAAATCAAGAAGTTATAATAATAAATTGAATCAAATTTGGAAATTAAATCTAGAAATAACAAATCAAAATTGAACACTAAATCCTGAATCATAAGATTAAATCTTTCTTATTACAAATTTTATTTTAATTTCCTTGTTAGTTAGCATGTGTCAGTCAAATCTTGCAACTGAATTTTAAAAAGAAGAAAGAAAGAAGTACATTTATTTAGCACAGACTAAAATACACAATTATAGGTAATACATTCATAATAATATACATCAGATAAAATACAAATAAAAATAAATAATAAAGTTTGACGTAAGAATTAAGCAGGAAAATGTGCCTCACGGCTGCGAGTTCAGCGAAAACGCCAGACAACTAAGCCTGACGCTGGTTTTCAACTGGACCTGATGTGTGAGGTGTTGGATGTAAATCATAAAATAAATTTATATCCTTTAAAAATTGTGAGGAATATGAAAATATGTACATAAATAGTGTGAAAATGAGTCATTTATATAAAAAATACTAATTATGTGGGTTGATGAATATATCATATAATTGAGACATTTATTGCGACCATAATGTCTTCTTTCGTGTTTCAACGAGATACAGCCGTAAACGTCGTCTAAAAACGTGTCTTGTGTTAATTACTCTAATCGGTGTTGGTAAGTTATTATTCCATAATTTGCCGCATAACGTAAGCTGCCTCTAAAAGCGGCTGCACCCTGTGATTGAGTCGAGAGTTGTTGTGAACAGCATCATTGACTTACGTAGGTACCTATCTATACCAATATTATAAAGAGGAAAGATTTTATTGTTTGTTTGTGTGTTTGTTTGTACCGAATAGGCTCCGAAACTACTGGACCGATTTAAAAAATTCTTTCACCGTTGGGAAGCTAAACTTTCTCCGGGTGACATAGGCTACTTTTTATCACTGTAGTCCCACGGGAAAGGGAACTACGCGGGTGAAACCGCGAGGCGTCCGCTAGTACATAATATAGTACGGACAACCATAATTGGTCCAATATAGTTCATACTAAATCTAAGCAATTACGCCATGCGCTCGCCTATATTCGGGAGCGGTCGAGTGCGCGAGATTAAAATGCGAAAGCTAATAATTGTAAGCAAACCTCTGATGACCGAAACTTTACTAAAACAATATTTATATCACACTAATATTATAAAGGCGAAAGTTTGTAAATATGTTTGTGTGTATGTTTGTTACTTCTTCACGATCAAACGGCTGGACGGATCTGGATGAAATTTGGCACAGACATAGATAATAGTCAGGTATAGCACATATGATACTTTCACAAAACTTTTATAGTTACAGTACACTAATATAGAAGCTAGTTTAAATGTATGGCATTAATTCACAAATTAACTCTGATCTAAGACTCTAGACAAGTGATATTAAATCTACAAAAGCGTGTCTATAGCGATCGCAATGAAATAAAAAATATATGGCTATGCCAAGCGCTATTAAAATGTCACGTGATCAATACCTTACTTATTTTGGAATTTCGACCATAGCCATCGCTGCTAATTACGAGCTGGCTGACCACAACCATAATTATGTATTCTCCAACTGCACAGCAAGATTTTCTTGATAACATATTTTTAGGTCAAACAGAGTTCGTTTCTTTGATTCTATTTTCTATTTTATTTACAACTTTTTAGTAGTAACTTTTTTACGAATTACTCCTAAAAATATAAGTGTAATTACATTTATGTAATCACCTCTAAAAACTCTTCATTTTGATATCCCTCTCGATGGGTTTAGAAGAAAAAAATATTCTGACCCCCACAATATAGCCCCCAAAAACCGTCGCGTTTATTTTTTTAACGTCACCGTGGGTCACTTGGGTAGTTAAGACGTATGTAACAATATCTTAGTTATTTAAATTCCTCTAGTGTTTTGCAAGATACATGGTGATAAAGAATATTACATACATACAACCGTACAAGATATACTCGTAAAACATACCTAAACCTTTTTAGTTGGGTAAAAAATCTAATGATAAGCACAGCTTTCCAAAAATGGAGTAAAAAACAATAATAATCAGAAATATTTGTTATCAGGCATCCAATAATGCAGCCAGTGGCAGTAATATGTAATTTTGGAGCCGTCCTCACAGAGCGGGACATTCGAAATCATCAGCACGGACACAATGCGACTCAACGGGATTGTTTTGTATTTTGAACTGAACAAGGTGTGGGTTGAGTGATGAGCGGAGAGGATTCTGATGGGATTTTTGATTTCTCTCTCTAAATCTACGTAAGTGGTAAAACGTAGCTTTTAGGAAAATAGCAGGCATATTTTCCTTATCATACACCATAAGTAAAGTGTACCTATGACAAGATGAGTTGGTGATGTAGGTACATATGTATTTAGTTTCAGAGTTGCTGCCAAATAATTGTCTATAATTACTAATTCAACCAAAGGGATCAGCTGGATGCGAGATGCACGGTACCGGTCAATATGGCGTCACCTATGTTCAGCAGCGAACGTCTTTCGATTGAAATGATGATGATGATGATGAACCAAAGGGAAGCAAAATCTTAACCTATCCCAATGATGACGGCGATGAACGTTCATTGAATCCGTCTCATAGAAGGCTAGTGTTCAGTTGAGAAGAAAACCATTTATAATATTAGTGTGATATAGTAAGAAGTAAAATTCATCTAAATAAAACTGCCGCCCGCCATATATTCTTCCCATGCCCGATTCCTAACAAAACTGCCTTCACATTACGTGATTCCGCATAATGCAACGCAACTTCAATTGACCGGTAATACAAATGCAGGTACATACACTACAATGTTCGATAAACAATATACCTACGGTGACACGTCTGTCCTGAAATTGATATTTTTTGAACAATAGTGATGAAAATACTCATTGTATATCTGCTACCGGATTCCAAACTTTTGGGTGATGAAAGTTGGATTGATTTTAAAACCATTGTAGATAGCAGATTAACTTTATTTTTACTCTACTTAAATAAGAACGAATCTAATTATATAAGAACGTTAAAATACTTGATGTTTAGGGTTCCGTACCCAAAGGGTAAAAACAAAAGCTTATTAATAAGAGTCCACTGTCCATCTGTCTGTCCGTCACCAGGCTGTATCTCATGAACCGTGATGGCCAGACAGTTGAAATTTTCACAGATGATTAATCCGCTTGTTGCCGCTAATAAACACAGAATAAAATAAATATTTAATTGGGGGTCCCATACAACAAACGTGACTTTTTGCCGGTTTTTGCGATAATGGTACGGAACCCTTTGTGCGCGAGTCCAACTCACAGTTGTTTATATTTTATATAACTGCGACAAAACGCAAAAGGGAGGTAATGTTTTTGAACAAGAAGGAGACCAGACAAAGTGAAATTCTATCAGCAGAACAATTGTTAAATGTTTCAAATTGACCACGTGTAATTTCGGTAGAGCATGCCTAATTCAAGCATTTTTGGATTTTAACAATGGTTGTCGCTGACAGAGTGTCTCTTTTTCTAGATTCCGAGGAGATAGGTAGAACAACGTTCCAAAAGATTTATGTTACCTATAAGTTACATTACACTCGAAAATTTGAAGAGGCTTTACCGTGATCAACAGACCGTGATCTTCTTTCGTAGAAAACGATCACTAACATCTAATGACAATTCTAAATGCTCACTATTTTTCGATCAAAATTTTTCATTTTTGAATAATTATTCGAAATAATGAATTGACTGAACAAACGCAAAACCGCTATCAAAACTAAGTATCAAACATAGCTTTTTAATAGGTTTTTAATTAGTTTTTGTTTGTTCATTATTAATATAAAACCTTTTGTTTGCTCTAATTGCCGCAAGATAATAATGCAGCTCATTTTATATTGTTAGTTAAATACCTAAAGGTCACAAAGTATATAGTTACAGAAGGTTAGCACCACGAACAACGAGCGAAAACGCACGGACACATAGACACGTCTCACGTACAGAGAGTGCAAGCCACAGAAATACAATCGCGTCATCTAGTTAGATTTATGTCTGTGTAGCAAGCGCACTCGCGACTGGGATTTGTTTGAAACCGCTGCTACCACCGCCCGTAAGAGTGAACCCATCATCACGTCACGACGTCGTCAACATGGAATAGTGCTTTGTCACGGTGCAGTGCATTGACGAGACGTGCTGAAGCACGGTACGGCAACGTCGTCGCAGACCAACGCGTCGTACTTGTCGGAAGCGGTACGTGGCGATGCGCTCGCTTAGTTGATGTTTAAATGTCTTAGCAATTAGTTGTGCAAAAAAGATGTCAAAAATGCTGTAACTGTCAGAAACTATAAGAAACGAAACTAAACGTTGTTTCGTGCTGTCAGAAATGCTGAAAAATGTACCGGAATTTTTCAAGGCATGACAACGTGTTACGTTGCGGCATCGTGACGTGCGTGTGTTTTACGACATGGTAATATAAATATACATGTCACACCAAGGTCGGCACCGCTGCGACACTGCACCGTTCAACGTAGACGACGTCGTGACGTGGTGATGGGGACAAGCCTAAGGATAAGCTAAGTACGCGTCTATGTGTGCGTGCACGTAAAACAGGTCCTGTTTCCACTCGTTGTATGGAGCTGTCCTTCTATGCCTATCTATTTTGTATAAATTCTTTGATGTAAGCCATTCAAGTAAAAATCTTAATTATTTAAAATTTTACTCTGAGGTTAATGTTAAACTCTAGAATCAAATAATTTTCAAAATAATTTTTAATTATAATGTTGTCAAAGCAAATACGTTTACATAGTAAAATGGTGATTTTAACTTTTTGTATCCAAATATGATGTACACTAAATTAGCTATTAAAAATTAACTTTATATTTAGGTTCGGCATTAATATGAGTGTGGTAACGGTACGACTTACATATTGTAGGTCGTGAGTTCGAACCCAGGCAGGCGCATTACTTTGTGTAAATAATTACATCACCACTGCTCTTAAAACGGTGAAGGAAAACATCGTGAGCAAACCGTCATGTCCTAGAACCAAAAAATCGAAGACGTGTGACATTCACCAACCCGCACTGGGCATACGTGGTGGATTAAGACCTCTCTCACAGAGAGAATGCCCGTCCCAGCAGTGGAAAAATTATAAGGCAGATGATGATGATTCATAATTATGAACTTGAAAAAATATTTATAGCAAACGACAAGTCTTTTAAACCGACTGTCCAAATAGGAGGAGTTTATCAATTTGACTCTTTTTTTATGTTTGTTACCTCAGAAATTTTTACTAGATAAACCGATTTTGATGTTTCTTTTTATTTGTAAGTTGGTGCTTGTCATGTAGTCCATCCAAAATAATTTAGATCTGATGAAGAACTTCGGTGAAATACATCAGAACTCTTCAATAAATAACGGCAAATAACTCGGGATAGATGCAATCGCATGTAAGTTTATTGTTTACACCATATCATAAAATTACATCACACTGGTATGCTCTAAAGGGGTACGCAGTTGTGGATGGATCACCCTTGTATACTCTCATTCTACCGGTTTTTTTTAAGTTTCATGATACTGCGTTAATCTATTATGGCTTCACTTTGGGCATTATAGATACCTGGCCTTTAGAATTGGACCATTATGTATCACAACAAAAAACTGACACATAAAAAAAATAAAAATAACTTTAATTTCGGCATTCGGTGTCAAAAGACGAAAAAATAAAAAAAGGAACACCGACTTCCAAAATTGGAGTTATTTCTACTTTGTAGTGTTTTTATTTAGAAATCAGTTATATATTTTTGTAATTTTTTTTTCTTTTTTCGTTGATTTAGACTTAGTTAAATATAGTCTTCCAATAAGATACCTGCAACAAGTACTTATCAGTCCTATTAAACTCCTATTTAGCAATTACGAATAGACGATGCAATGACGATGACGATGTACGATGCTTACAAATAGACAAACGTACTGAGAGTAAAAATACACAAGCTTGTAAATTGCTTAAGTGTGTAAGTTACTTGCAAGCCATATTGCCATAATAACTTTTGATCAGTGAATGCCACAATAGCATTCAAGGCACACTTTTATGCAAGTTACACCACTGCTACTTCTGAAAGCCAGTATCAACAGTGGTGACCACCAGAAAAGCGCCGAGGCAATGAAGCTTGACAAAGTTCCAGTGAATAAATTTATCTGTCTTTGATCCCGCAATTAAATTAATCAGAAAAGAATAACGGAGGAGTAGGAAAAAATACAAATTTTCACTAGTGTATTTCTAATAGTTAAAGGCAAATGTATTTCCGCCCTAACAGAAAACTAAAAGTTTTTTGAACATTTCTCTCATGACCCGACTAACTGCGGCAAAGTTTGGATTTAACCGGAGGGTAGGTAATATTTTTAACTTCGTGTACAAAAACGATATCACCCCAAACGTCCCTAAAAGTCAAAACCCCCATAACCCTTTAAAACAAAGCAAAATCGAAATAAAACAAACAAATAAAGCAATTTCACGAACTCCAACCCACCATCGAACAGGTTAGATTTGTGTAAAATTTAGAAATGAGTATCAATGTTTAACGGCAGTAGGTCACGACACGTCTGTGTAGCAGCTGTTACGACCGCAGTGATATCACGATTGTATACACACTGTTTACTAGGATGTGCAATGGATTTGTTGGGTGGCAGCCAAATGTGATGTTAGGTGGTGATGTTGCAAATTTTGATAGTGTTACAGTGTTTGAGTGAGTGTGTTTGATATCTTTTGCATAGAAAAGGTTTTTGTTTTCGAGTGGTGTTTTCTTTTTCTACCATCTTAGTGAATATCAGGATATAAATCAATAACTATCTATGTTCTACGCCACCTTTTTAAACCCCGACGGAAACAAGAGGAGGTTCATGCATTTGAAGTGTGTATCTGAGTATTTGTGCGGTTGTGTATTTGTCTGTGGCTCCTAAACAGATGAACCGATTTTGAATGAATTTGTTTTTGAAAGGTAACTTTGTGGAGACTGTTTTAAGCTATGGTTGATGAAAGTCGGTTTAGCCGTTTAAAAGTAAAATGCATATATTATATTAATTATGACAAAAGTTATGACATGTTTTTTTTTTTTTTCTTTTTATTATAATATGGTATGGTATTTTTGCAAGATAACGTGTTATAATTACTTGTATCGATGGATTGTCGATTGTTTCTAATACTAGATGATTTATGTAGTTAAGAAAGCAAGGGTTAATAAACCTATAATTGGGGGTTTTAAATTTAACTATGTTCAAACTAAATGGTGTCTCCGAACACGAGGCAATAGGTGAAGAACTTTGCAACGAAAAGCTCATTTCACAGTTATCATTAAGTCTGAAACGACCTGAAGGAGTCAAATGTGAATGTTAGGTGGTGTTGTTGCAAGTTTTGTTAGTGTTATGTATGAGTGATGCTTTGATGTAGTTTATAACAAAAAGTTTTATATCTTTCTTTTCTTTTTTTTTAAAAACGTTGCCCCACGCTGGGAATTTCTTCCTGTATCGTGGGTGCGTTTTACAAATATATAAACTCACATACACAAACACCCAGAGCCGAAACAACTACCTGTAGGTCATACAAATATTTGTTCCGTGCGGGAATCGAACCCGCGACACGCAGCGCAGCAGTCAAACTGGATGCATATTTGTATGTTCAATGTAGCCTTTTTTGTTCAAGCATTTATTCTCTCGACTTTGCCCAGAATTTAGGTCGGCGCAGTGTTTACCCTATTTCTGTTTACTTTCACTTTTTATTAGTGTCGTTGTCCTCTGTTACTTGGGATCGGGGGAAAACAGTGCAATGTTTTTCTTTTCTTCTGTTTATTTATTTATTTATAATATAGCACAGCCACATCATCATTACAAATCGACAAAAAAATCGATTGGACCAATGCACATGACAAGTACGGCTTACATAGCACTCATTGTAACACTGCGACCTAATATAACGATAAATTATAAAAATTAAATCACAATTCAATTTAAAAAAAAATAGGTTAAAATTTTAAGTATGGGTTAAAATCAGTAGGTATCAAAGTATATCAAACAAAAATCATCATCTACCTAGCCTTTTCCCAATTTTTGTTGGGGTCGGCTTCCAGTCTTACCGGATTCAGCTTAGTACCAGTATTTTACATGGAGCGGCTGCCTATCAGACCTCTACAACCCAGTAACTGGGTAACACCATACCCCTTGGCAAGACTGGTGTCAGATCTCAAGCTTCTGACTACCCGTAACGACTGTCAAAGATCTTCAAATGACAGCCGGGACTAACGGTTTAGTGTGCTTTCACGGAGGAAATTCGGTATGTTGAAAATGGTCACCCATCCACGGACCCACCTCGTCAAGCGTTGCTTAACCTTGAAGATCGACCCGTGCGGCTGCTATTATTTAGCCACGTGCTCCTCCTAAGATCAAACAAAAATTCAAATGGTTAAATGCTCAAGTTAAGATGAAGAGAAAGACAATAATTCTTAGGCCTTTGATTGAAATCAAACCGAGATGAAACAAGCAAACATGACAAACAATGATAATTACTTATTAGCAACTCTTTGATTCCTTTGTGCTACATTAGGACACATATAACACAGAAGATAGATGTTAAGTAACAGTGGTTATAAACACAAAATCCATTTTCACCGTTTACAGCTGTTTGTTCACAAGTCTATCCGCAACCGCTGCGAAATCACTGGCACTCTAAAACCCACTAATCCGATCACTTTTATCGTATCAATCAACATTATGACCGAGATTACTAAACGTTACTGCACGTGCTTCGGTTAAACATTATCCCTGCCACTATCGCACAACTGCATGCTACCAGTGTAAGATGGAGATGGTAGTCTATCAATCCGTGTCTTCGCTTTCCATGAACGTAATCAAGCCTTGTTTCTGGAACGAAATATCGACGCGTCACAGATTCAACTCAAGCGATGCAATTCATCATCATCATCACCCGCAGCCTGACTTCGCCTACTATATGGCACAGACCTCTCTTTTCTCAAGCTCCTTTTCCAGGTTTTACCTGCGATGGCAACAAAGTCATCTGCCCATTTCGCTGCCGGACGACCTACATGTCTTGTACCGGTCCTTGATCGCCACTCGGTCACTGCTTTACTCCGCCTGTCATCACCGCACCTTGCCATGTGTCCTGCCCATGCGATTGGCTGTTTATTTATTGATTTATTAAAACTTTATGCAACATCAAAGTACATAGGCGGAGTTAATGCCTGAGGCATTCTCTACCAGTCAACCAATCATAGCAGTAAACGCGAGTTTGACAATATGTCAAATAACTTTTTGACTTAATTATTGTTCTGGCAACTGGGTGTCAGTGTGTCAGTCAGCAACAAAATTCCGTTCAGGCATAGCATGCTTGTAATTTGAGTCCAAATGCTGCTATTTTGCTGTTTTGCAATGAGAATAATTTTGCGCTGAAAACACGTAGGTTATATTGAAGTGTTATATCGTCACAATTGCGAAGCTTTCAGTGATGTATCTACTGAATCACAATGATACTATGTCATATATAGCATATCCTGTCGTACAATTTTCTTTTTGTTGTTGGACCAACTTCAACTAAATTATTTATGTCATGTATTTAAATATATACTAGCTTCTGCCAGTGAAAGTGTTTTATCATACCAAGTGAACATTATACCGGGTAAGTCTATGTGCTATTCAAGACTAGAATCGATATCTATGCGAAATTTCATTCAGATCCGTTCAGCCGTTCTGACGTGATTGAGTAACAAACTTACATCCATCCAAACTTTCTCATTTATAATATTAGTAAGATTGCGCGTTTTATTATCGTTATTGAATCTATCACTATTTGTCATTGCATACCCAAAGGTTGACTGGTATAAAATCCCTGAGATATTAAGTATGCCTCTGTACGTTTGTGAGCATAGAGGATTAAATAAATAAATAACTTTAAAAGAAAAAAGAGAGGCTCAATTAGACTTTAATTTCAGCGGTCTTTCTGGTAAATAATTTATGCATTATAGAGGTGGTATAGCAACCCCTTAAACCGTATGTGATTTGATATGGCCTGGAAGTTAATCGACCCACTTCTCATGCATGATGTTGCGGGTTCAAACTTAGCAAGTACGTACTTTGCCAAACAACTTGATGGTTTCTAGTTGATATTGTTGTAATTTTTAAATTCATCTTGGTCATTACTGATTTCAATAAACATTCTTAGGAAATTGATTGACCAATAGGCTAATTGCTTAACACACTTTTAACGATCTCCATCAATTTGAAGGAAATGGCAAATCCATTGCTTCGTATGTTTGAAAAGTCATCTTCATCCACTCGACACAATAAATGTTGTGGAATTTTCAAAACAAAACGTATTTCCGTCGATTGTGTGTTCTGCAATTACCCCGCGCGATCATTTTTATTTTTCTATTTATTTATTCTCTTTTTTTATTATTTAAAAGAAAAGCACCTTCTGCTTCTTCTCTTACTGAAAAGGGGCTTTTTAGACCGATAGCGCTAGGCTATTTTGATGTCGTAAGTTTAAAAAATTCTAAAGTTGCTTATTTTTTGCCTGTGGATACAGTCGTACCTATGTAGCTTATTATTGCGTTTTCTGTCACATCTGTTACTTGCATTTTCAGTAATTCGATGATTTGTGGTTGATTATTTTTATTCAAATCAAAACTGGCAAAATTAAATTAAAGTTTAAAATAATTATGCTATCATATCTAGGATAGTCTGCGGAGTGTGTAAACCCAATTTGTGTCATATTCGTCCAGTGCAAACTGGCATAGGGGTCAGTATGTAAAAATAGTGCAAAAGAAAATTACAATTTATGAAATTACTATTTCCTTTCTCAGATCACTTACATATCCCTATTAAATAATTTTGTGCCAAATTAGGGCACGCAATTTTAAGATTTTTAATTATTTTGTTTTTCTAAGCTACAAACGCTTCAAAAAAATATTACAATCATTAGAGTTCACCTATTCAATATCATAAATGCATGAAAAATCGACATTGTAAATTTGTGTCATTTTCATGCACGATATGTATTTATATGAATAAAACACAAAAACAATGGTTGCGGTCGAAGCGGGCGGAGGAGGCCAGGCGTCGTCGTACCTAACGAACGTGTGTGCATGCGTATGCGCACGCACACACGTTGGTTCGGTACGATTTCTTCTTAGATGCGAAGCGTTCATAATATAAATAAATAACATATCTATTATATTGAGTATTGATTGACTCTTATCTCCGCTACGTAATGAACAAATTTGTAACCTATAGAGATAAAAATAATGACGTGGGAATTTGGTACAAATCATGCGTCTGCAATCTGTCTTACCTACGAATGTCAATGGTCCATGCTTAGAAGACAGACAGTCAATATTTTTTTTGGATTTTGTCAGTGGTCAATATTTTTATTGGATTGACGCTTCGATTCGCTTCGAATTTGAACCTGAAAGCGGTAGGTAGGTAGATATGCCGATACCTACCTACCTACCGCTTTTTCATTATACTGCTTCTCAATATCCCGCGCCACGCTTCGAGTAGGTAGTGTACAGTTAGCAAAACAAATAATACACGAAGTGAAATAAAATACTAGTATGTTTGCTGTCTAGTTATAGTGATTATGTGTAGTTTTATTTCATCACGGTCCTTAAAACAGTCTGCTTTGCCGTCATCCCTTACAATGTTTGATTCTATGAACTTTAATAATCCCTTTTTTTTACAATCACTGTATTAACGTCCAGTATGAGACCACATATCGACACCCAATATGATTAACATTGTAACTTTAGTTACACATTGGTATAACTTTATGTCATATGAAATCAGCAAGAACAGACCTTTTATTTCTGCCTCTTAACCGTATTTCTATAATTTCATTGCAATTAGAAATGCACAATGTTTCTATAGGTGTACCAGAATCTCATGGCATTTTTTATTTTTTTTAAATTGTGATTTTCATATGGCAATGTCAATTGTCACCTGTCGAATCAAAGTACTTGATGTGTCAACCGCTGCTGAAATTTTTTGATATTATCTTGAAAGTTTGTTATTTTTGTGAAAATGTCGAAAAACCCACTTCGATCTCATGCGAGACATATTGTTTTCAATGTGTATCATAAAATAAGGGAAGAAGAAGGCGTAAATCAAACTCAATCTTTGATTTTAAAGTGCGTCGTAGAGTGGACCGGTAAGTTGGACTGACTTGTTTTGATACTTTTAGTTTAATTTATATTTTTCTTACTTAATTTTAATTTCTTTCCATTACTATTATATGGTAAATCGTAGGTCAGGGCACATCGAATGATGGCCGGAAGGAAATGGCAACAGTAATGTAACTGTTACTAATTCTTCGACAAGATATTGATTTTAACGGAGATTGAGAATCTTTGACGTAAGAAAAATATTAAGTAATAATCTGCGCCCTGCAGTGGGACGTGTATATAGACGGGCGTTTTTGGCGGGATTTTGTCGAGTGAAGTTCAGTGGCTGTTAATATTATTTGCAAATTGATTCCTAGTGGATATTGTGATATATTATTGGTGTAGTTTTGTGTCTCAACTGTCTCCGCAACTGGACAATTTGTAAAATCATTGACAAAAGCGATCTCGGGATAGTGGAGCGGTGTATTTTATTGTAGTATTGACTGCCTCTGCAAAGCTTACTGGGAAGACTTTCTCGATACAATTTGCTGCCAAATACTCCAAAAAACATTAGAATCTGTTACATCCGCATTCTAATGCATACTAAAGAATAAATATATTTTTTTATATTCCAAAGACGTGGCTAAAAGGTCCTAGCAACCAGGCCATAAAACTTACATAAAAAAAAAAAAATAGACTGATGATGATGAATGACTTTAAGTAACATGATACATTTTATTATTTTTTACAGACTTTATACATAAAGAGATTGGTTTTGAATATGTTAAATGCCAATGAAAAAGAACCGTTTTGATGGAGAGAGATGACATAAAACTACAAAGATACAAGTTTTTGAAATGCCAGTGGAGTTCATGGAATCGTATTCTAGTTTCTAGTTCTGAATTAGGTTTTAAGTTATTAGTATGATTTAAATGCTAATTAATAAATTAGTACATAAATTAATATTCAATTGATTTATTTTTCCTATGTTAAGAACACGATGTATAACAACATTATTCATACACATACCTATAATATTCACAGTGGATCTTTGTGTCTCTGAATTGGTTGCAAGACCCCGCACAGTAGCTATTTTTGTGTCAATGTTGAAGGTGAAGATAGCATTGTATAACTGTCTCTTTCACTCGCTTATGTATGTCACATAAGCTTACGGAGTTTCTTGTGCATTCTTCTCCATAACAAGCTAATTTCCGAATGCACGGTAGAATCAACTTTTATTCCATGTAAATTTAAATTGTGACATTCAAAAGTGCCGCTTGGTGGCTCAGTTGAAATAAATATCTTTTGTCTTTTGTCTTTTTTGTCATCGTCCTATCTCGCTTACTCTATGCAGTATACTCGATGACAAACTGTTTCTTACGCAATGGTTGGCAGGACCAAGGTCAAAGACACAAAGAGCCGTTGTGACTACTATAATATAGGTACCTCATGTTCATTAATACTAAAGACATAAATAAAAATTAAACAGTATCAAGATCGTTTGATCCAATTTCCCCAGTATTGCATACAACAAATTTTTATTTCCCCTTTTGCCATGAGATTCTGGTAGACCTATACTGAAGTAAACTCGTAGATCAAGTTCCAATACACAAAAGTTTTGGTAACAAGGGTTTCTTTGTGTTAAAGTCATTATAAATTGAGATACATATACAATTTTGGTCTATTTATATTTTAACCATATTGCAATTTTAAATTACTATTTTGACTATATTGTTTTCTTCTTAAATCTAAACACTTATTTTAAATGTTATCATTGTAAAGAAAGATGCAGTATTGACATCGAGAGTAAGTTTTTAGTTCATCATTTGAATATAATAGTATCAGAATAAATGGTCTTAGAGAAAACTAAGAGTAGCTATAAAATAAAAATGTTTTTATACTCATTCAATATTACAGATATGTGAGTAACGATAATAATAAAAAAAAATGTGAAGAAGTAATTGCAAACGATAGGCGTGGTAGGCTTAAGTACAGGATAGGATAGATGGACCCCCTTTTCCGAACTCCCATTTAGTCCATTGTGTATGTAGGCCTCCTCTCTGTGAGAGCGAATGGGCCGTAATCCACCACGCGGGCCCAGTGTGGTTTGATGACATGTCATAGTTCTTTTTTTACTTCAGTGTTTTGAGAGCAGTGGTGATGAAACAATTTACAATTTGTTTTCTCTATATGCATGTGCTTGACCACTATCTCGCCTGATGGTAAGCGATGATGTGGTCGACGTTTACTTAGAAAAACCTATTCACTATATATATATATATAGATATAAGACCCAAGATTGTAGCTATCGGGCAACACAGACTCCGGCAGGGAATTGCACTCCTTAGCTGTACGCATAATGAAAGTGTCCCCAAAACGTTTTGTACACGTAAGTAAAGCGCTTGCCTGGGTTCGAGCCCACGACCATACTTGTAAGTTGCGTCTGTTATCACTGGGCCATCACTGCTCTATATTCTAGGAACGGAAACGGAACGGGAATGGAACGAAACGGGCTAGGTGGAATGAGATCATGTAATTTAATTGCACACTCCCCGAAATGCAACTGGTAAAAAAACCGATAAGCTGGCTATGATGTTCAAGGCTCTAGATCTTTGACTCTACCAGTGCCTCATTGCTGATGAGCTTCTTGGCCCGTTTTTTTATCGACTTAAGTGCATCAAGCTGGTATTTAGCAGATCCGTCCCAGAAATGATATAAGTACTCCATACATCACCGAACTTGCGCTTGATACAACTTGAGCAACTGTTCTGGCGTGAAGAACCGTGTCACCTTTGCGAGGATACCGAACTTTGTAGTAGCCAGCTTAGCCTTTGCTTCAATGTATGGACCAAAATTGAGGATCGTGTTAAGAGTTACGACTAGAAGCTCAAGATGGTCGCATTATCGGCACGTTTACACCTCGGAAGGAAGGAGCCGAGTGGAATTGGCTCATTTTAACAGAGAAAAGACACGCCTGGGTTTTAGCAGCATAGAACCTGGCCAAATTGGCATCACCACATTTGGACACTGGCTTCAAGGATAAGCTCAAACGCTCCACCACAGCCTCACAAAGGACAAGGCTAGACAAGTACCTCTCAGCAACAGTGCTGTCATCTGCATACCAAAGTTTTTAGCAGATCATTTATATGCAGCAAAAATAACGTTGCTGAGAGTACCAACCCTTGAGGGACCCCAGCATTAATATCCAATTGGTCCAACGAGCACCCATCTATAACCACTTGAATTCTGCAATTCAATCACACATACCATCACCAGGCAGACCTAATGAAAGAAGCTTACTAATAAGGTGTCTGTACGAGCCCGATTGTCAGGAGGTACATTAGTTGCGCTAGTTCTGGGTGCAAAATGAGACGCAGTGTTCGTGAATATTAATTAGTCTATTTAGTCTACACAAAGTCACATGTTACACAAAGTTAAACGATTTATTGGCACACAATACCCTATCACTAAATTAACTCTATAGAACTTTATATTACTTATTACAATTACACAATATCAGGACTATTACGGAGGACACACTTATATTTACTTGTGACGTATACTAGACGGAAGCAGGAACAAGACTGCCTCTCATCGCCCGCGCAAGACCTTTTATACTAGCCTAGCGACGTGTGAGGTGCGGGGAGGGTTGTGGCATTGCGTCTCGCGCATTACCAAATATGGTAGCGTTATTTGGAGTTTGTTCACTTATGACGACCAATCACGAGTCACTTGCGCGGGACAAGACACGCCCCCAATGTCTTCCTAGAAATGTTAGTAGGTACCTATGTTTGTTATGATTTGTTATGACATTCCGTTCTATTCTGAACATTCTCCCGCCGTGAACCATCGTGGATGGTTCAGTTACTTAGTTTATCACAGGATGTCATATCATTCACAATCCCTAAACTATAAAAGGTAAATGACAATGACATGCACAAATTTAAATTAAACAGGTAACACAATGTTTACAAAGACTAAAATAATACTAGTTATACTAAAATTACTATAAGGTGAGAACTAAAGGACGACATAGGCCCATCATTTTTTAAGAAGCGTCTTGAGATACTAGTTTAACCAGCCTTTTAACAGGTCGTCTTAAAATTACCCCTTTCGTCTTAATATCTACGGCGCGCACAATGTTATCACTCCCGGGAAATGTCCTAATAACCAGCCCCATGGGCCACGAGTTCCGCGGCAGGTTGCTATCCGCGACAAGCACGACGTCCCCGGTGAGTATCGGAGCGCCACGTCCGTGGGGCTCCCGCCGGTGCTGCAGGTCAGGCAGGTATTCTTGGACTCATCTTGCCCAAAACTGGTCGGCGAGTCGCTGCGAGGCGCGCCATTGCGCACGTCCGATGAGGTCCCGGTCGTTGAAATCACCTGGTGGCGGGTTTGACGCTGGGCCGTGCAGCAGGAAATGATTTGGCGTGAGTGCCTCCGGATCATTTGGATCCACAGAAACGTGAGTGAGTGGTCTGTTATTTACGGTAAACTCTACCTCAGCTAGCAGAGTCGCCAGCGTTTCTTCGTTGGGGTGGCGCTCCCGTAATGTGCTGAAGAGAGCGGTCTTCACGCTTCGCACCAGTCTCTCCCACGCGCCGCCCATGAAAGGTGCGCTGGGGGGAATGAAGCGCCAGGTGATACGCTGTCGGCTTGCCTCTTGTCGTGTTGACGCGTCGATGGATGCTTGGAGCTCGCGGTCCGCGCCGTGCAGGTTGGTCCCATTGTCAGACCATACTTGAGAAGGAGGGCCCCGGCGCGCGATGAAGCGACGCAGGGCCATCACAGCAGACTCCGTCGCTAGGCTCGCAGCGACCTCGAGGTGTACTGCCCGTGTAGTCAGGCAGGTGAAAAGCGCCACGTAGCGCTTGTGTACGGCGCGTCCCACGGAGACGTGGAGAGGCCCGAAGTAGTCGAGGCCCACGTACGTGAAAGGGCGCTCGTGGTGGGCGAGGCGACAGGGCGGCAGGTTGCCCGTCGGGGGCTCGGGCGGCACGTTGCGGCGCGCTCGGCAGTCCAGGCAGCGTGACACGATGGTTCGTGTGGCGGGGCGTAGGTCTAATTGATAACGATAGTGTACTGACGACGTACCTGTACGTGCGGCGACAGTGATCGCGGCGGCGAGCTCCGAGATATCTATAGAGTTTGTCTTCGGAGCGGCACTTGGTTCTACTTTAATCTCATTTTTACCCGCATGTGTGCGTGGCTCGTAGGGCGCGGGTGCGCTAGTGATGTGTGGTTGCGACCACACAGTCGAGTACAGCGGCGCGGTAGCGCCAGCGTGATTCGGTAATGGATAAGCCCATTCAGCTGTAACCGGCGGCAGCAGTGCGCCGACTCGGTTCCCATATGAGTGTGCAGTACTTACTACGGCGGCCTGCATCGTTGTTGCAACAAACGGTGGACTCACGTGCTGCGGTGAAGGTCTCGATCGCTGCTGCATCGTTGTTAGCGGCTCCGAAATTGGCGGGGCGGTCGCGAGCGGAGGAGGGTAAACACATTCAGTTGTGTCATCGCGCGCGAGTGGCTGGTTAGTTTCCAACCATAACCCAACTCTGCTGTCCGTTTCCGATATAACGGTGACCTCGTCATCGACTTCATCTTCATCTGATTCCGCTTCTAATGTCGCGATGCGGGCGGAAGCGAGCTCAACTTTTAGTTCGATAAGCGCTTCACGAGCACGTGCTAGTGTAAGTTTCTTCACGGACGCCTTAGTTCGTGAAGAGCGAGTATGTTCCTGGTCCCTCTCCAATGATTTCCCCGAAGTTTTGGTAGGTTCTATACATGACGTGGTTGTGGTAGAGTCTTCTGTGGTTACGGGGCGCACGGGCGCGGTCTCATCGGCGCGAGCAATGGGCTCGATGGCGCGGGCGTCGACCGCTTCGACGTCCGTGGCGGCGCGGGCCGCGACCGCGGCCGCGCGGGCTGCGTGCGCGCGTTCACGCCCCGAGTTTGATCGTGTTACCGGCATTTTTAGTAGGTAGGTACTAATCACGACACTACGCGCACTTAACTCACACTCACAATATTATTCGGCTCGAAGGACCATTAATGTACGAGCCCGATTGTCAGGAGGTACATTAGTTGCGCTAGTTCTGGGTGCAAAATGAGACGCAGTGTTCGTGAATATTAATTAGTCTATTTAGTCTACACAAAGTCACATGTTACACAAAGTTAAATGATTTATTGGCACACAATACCCTATCACTAAATTAATTCTATAGAACTTTATATTACTTATTACAATTACACAATATCAGGACTATTACGGAGGACACACTTATATTTACTTGTGACGTATACTAGACGGAAGCAGGAACAAGACTGCCTCTCATCGCCCGCGCAAGACCTTTTATACTAGCCTAGCGACGTGTGAGGTGCGGGGAGGGTTGTGGCATTGCGTCTAGCGCATTACCAAATATGGTAGCGTTATTTGGAGTTTGTTCACTTATGACGACCAATCACGAGTCACTTGCGCGGGACAAGACACGCCCCCAATGTCTTTCTAGAAATGTTAGTAGGTACCTATGTTTGTTATGATTTGTTATGACATTCCGTTCTATTCTGAACAGTGTCCGTGCCAGACCCTATCGAAAGCTTTCGAGTTGTCGAGGGAGACAGCAAGCGCCTCCCCGTGCCTTTCGATTGCCTCACTCCAGATTTGAATGGCATACGCTAGAAGATCCCCTGTACAACGAGTTCGGCGGCAGCCGTATTGGCAATCACTTAGGATGTCATTAGCTTCTAGGTATGCCAAGAGCTTAATATTAAGTACAGATAGGTCTGTAATTGGCCGGGTCAGCTCAACTGTCCTTCTTGGATTTGTACGTTAGCTTACTTACAAGCATTCGGCACTTTTCCAGTTTCATACGAAAGGCGAAATAGAAATGTCAAGATAGTAGACAGTTCGGGCGCATACGTTTTAAGAACAAGGGCTAGTATACCGTCGGGGTCACTAGCTTTGTTCAAGTTGAGGTTGCCCAGCACTCTACGAACGTCATTTTGATGGATGCGAATGTCCGACATATATGTTTCACAACAACCAGGAGAAATAAGGGGCCACGCATCACCAGAATGCAGACGCAAAGATTCCGCAAACAAAGGCAAATAAGTTTGCCTTCTCCTCAGCGAAGCGGGCCAGCGACCCGTCGGGTTCCAGCAGTGGTGGTAGTGAGGGATGGCAGAAGTTCGACTCAACCGACTGACCCAGGGACCGAAACTCTTTATTACCTGCTGGGTAAGAAGCAAGTTATGTCCCTATTCGACTAGTTATGTGGCATTTTAGTAATGTGGTCGGACCGAGACCTTTGCAACACCTTTTTGCAGGACTTGGCAGCGCTGTTGAAGGCCTTATTTTCCGACATAAGTTAGTCGCTACCCAAGGTGAACTTGTCGACACAGAGTAGCGACACAGATAATATTCACAGAAAAAATATTTCAAATGTTTACATGACGCCATTGTAACGGTAGTTACAATGCTTTACATATTAAAAATTCTAAAATCTGTACATTAAAAAATAATATCAAATCAAAAATCATACTTGCAGTGGTTTTATTTAAACTGAAAAAGCAATTAAAATTATTAACATGAAACCTAAAATTGTACAGAACAACTTATGCCTGCAGTTGAAAAAAAAAAAAAAACCTAGCAAAAAAAAAAAATGTTGTATACCATGCCATATTGAGTTACAATGTTCTTCATATTGGGTGTCCATATAACACATTTATTATATTCCGATTATATTCCATTTTAGTCTTTCACTGCTTATAAGCAGTGAAAGACTGAATAAAACTGCTAACTTTTAAGGCCCACTTGCACAAAAAACTTAACTCAGAGTTAGTTGCTAACACTAGGTTAAATTGACAGTTTGTTGTACAATATTGTCAATTTAACCTCGTGTTAGCAACTAATTCTTAGTTAAGTTTTTAGTGCAAGTGTGTAATAATCAATCAAATACATCATAAATAACGTACGCACTTATTTGTTGCAACTTGCAAAGACCTAATGTAAATAAAAATACGCGCCGCGAGTCTGGCTGGCCGGCACCTGCCGCGCGCGTTCCCGCGCTTTTCGCCGCGCTCACCCTTCGTGCGAAGAAGTCTAGTATTTTTTTTAAATAATAAGATTTCGTGGATAAAAACGACACAAATTATGCACCATGTTTTGTTACACCATAATAATCAAAAACACGTAAACTCTAATAAATTGCATTTTCTTTTGTGGATTTTACAGGGTGTTTTAATAAAAAAATAAAATATCTAGAAAAGTCGTGGATGAATTCGACACAAAATATTTTAACCAACAGATATCAGTACTCTAAAACGCGTAACACCTATTTAACCTATTGTAATATTCTTTTAGAGCTAGTTTGGCGACTTGTTAGGTATTTGTTAAGTATTAGGATTGCCGTGGACAGATGTGACACAAAATGCCTATGTACATCAGTTACTACTTCGTTACTATCGTGAAAGTAAAATTTTCATCTCTAATTTTCTTTTCGTCCAATACTGGTCGAAAAGACAAATACCTAAATTTCTACCTATGCAAATACCTAAGATGACACAAACTAAGGTATTAGGTTGGGCAAATGGTCTGAAAACTATATGCGAAACACAAACAACTTTAATATTTTTGAAACCTCAAAACCTAGCGCTATCGGTCTATTTGTACTGTACTGAAACAATAACAACTTCGTTTATACTTTGTTACTTTATATTGGCAAACTGGATACCTTGTAATACTAGTGATGTATCACTGACCTGAATTTAGAGTACCGGAAATTTTTCAGATATATGTAACAAAAATGAAACTTGTGAAAGCGTTACTTACTGTTGCAAATTCGTGTTATCGCATGCAAATATCGAGGAATGCTAAAAGTATAAATTGGCTGGATTGGAGCAAAATCAATATTCTCTCTTGTCCTTATATCAATTTATTTTGAGTCGGCACAACATTGTGATTTAAAACATTTATATTTACCGTCATCTCGATGACTTGTGATTTTCTTGCCAGCAATAATATCATTCATACAGTTCATTGTTTCTTTGGATTTTCACTGCTGCTATCGAAGAAAAAATTAATGGATGTGAATTGTGTCCTTTTCTCTACCCCACTGATCTGTTTTATAAATCCTGCAATGTGCCGACTGTTCGTCAGCTTTTCATAATGCAATTGGTTTTAAAACAACATACCATGCTTTGCTATAACGCCACAAATACAAATGTTAAGAGTCAATATGACATTGTCTGTGATTCCAATGCATCCTCAAAATATGTCTTTGTAAGTAGATTATTTACATTCTTAGGGCCATTTCTGTACAAGAGATTGAATAGAAAATTAAGTATGTTTAAGTTAAAAGATTATTCTAATACATTTACTTAGCATCTCTCACGGAGAAATAGAAGAGCTCCTGGTTATAACGAAATAATATTTTTGAAATGTTTTTAAAATAATTTATTTTAAGTTCTTCATAAACAAGTTATACTAATTGTTAATTTATTATTATTTAAAGTTTCAACCACTTTCTAGCCTGATACACAGGCTCAACCTAGTTCAAATGTGCACAGTGAGCAAATGTGTTCTTTTATATTTTTAAAGATGTTTTATTGTAAAATGTGCCTTATTTTATAAATGAACAATATTATTATTAATCAAAACTTTGTTTTCTTTGCCCCGCACTAGGAAATTCTCCTGTATCGTGGGTGTGTTTACAAACTCAAACACACAAGCAGCCAGATCCGGAACAACTGTAGGAATTGTAGGTAATACAAATATTTGTTCCGTGCGGCCATAGAACCCGTGACACGCAGCGCAGCAGCAAATCGCTCAACCAACCTCCAGCCGGGTCTTCGTTTCCTCCCGACATGATCCTCATTCCTTCACATCTAATCCTTCTTCTGAAGCAGTTACACACACATTTATCAGACTTTACTAGTTGAAAAAAGCAATGATGCTAAACTATTTTTCGTTCGTTGCTAAATACTAACAGCCGCACGGGTCAATCTTCAAGGTTAAGTAACGGTTGCTGAGGTCGGTCTGTGGATGGATGACCATTTCAACATACCGAGTTTCCTCCGTGCCTCGGAAAGCACGATAAACATCAGTCTTGCCAAGGGGACCGTGTTACCCAGTTACTGGGTTGTGGAGGTCAGATAGGCAGTCGCTCCCTGTAAAAACACTGGAACTCAGCTGAATCCGGTTAGACTGGAAGCCGATCCCAATATAGTTGGGAAAAGGCTCGGCAGATTGATTTTGCCACTATCATGGAATTCCTTTCCACTGAAAGACTTGTTTCCTTATGTTACCAACATCGAGTTTAGTTACCTATTACTTTCCAGTTTCCTTCCTAAAATAGTTAGCTTAAAGACTAGTACAGTAATTAGAGCTTAATAGCGTTACAAGTCGCTCGAACTCACACATGTAAACATTCAAGCGAACAGAATCGGCAAACGCTCTCATTGGCCCCATTTTGCATTCGCGTTCCAACAAATACACTTCTTGAAATCCAATTTAGACTATATCCCTCAGTCTTAAGGTGGAGTATGAGAGTTTTGGGTGGTAAATATAAGTTTGTAAATCGAAACTGAACCAAAGTCTGCCAAATTGTTTCTTGAATGTCTTAATGGCGAAGATTCTACGTCAGCCAAATGAAGTGGAAGATTTTACATCTTTGAATCGAATGGAATACGGAATGAGGGTCTTATTGTGAAGAAACGGGACGTGTGTTGTTATCCGAAGATTTGTGTGCGTTTGTCTTTGTCTCAGTGTTTGGGGAAAAGTGTTTTTTTTGTGTTTTTATTTTGAGATTCAACGTTCTATTGCGTCTTTGTGGTTTGTTGGTTAGCTTCTACTGGTTACGGAAGTGTTTGGAAGAATATGATAGGTTGATAAGTTAAGCGTTCCTATTTACAGATGACATTACCAATATTATCTTCTTAATATAATTTGCCGGGGATTCGCTGGATGCGGGATGCATGGGACCGGTCAATGTGGTGAAGCTTGGGGGAGGCCTATGTCCAGCAGTGGACGTCTTTCGGCTGATATGATGATGATGAATTTTACTTTCTAGATAACTTAGCTAGTTTTCTTATCAAGTGAAAACTAGAGGTCCCAATTTATTTTTTTAAGGGCCGCACAAAATCATTGTAATAATTTTCATCAGTGTCCCTGACTATTCATTCTCAGTTTGCATTCGACTAGGTTAAAAAAACCGGTCAAGTGCGAGTCGGACTCGCGCACAAAGGGTTCCGTATCAGTATCGCAAAAAAACAGCAAAATAAACACGTTTGTTTTAAGGGAGCCCCACTTAAATATTTATTTTACAATGTTATTAGTATTTATTGTTATAGTGGCAACAGAAATACATCATCTGTGAAAATTTCAACTGTCTAGCTATCACAGTTCATGAAATACTGCCTGGTGACAGACAGACAGACGGACAGTGGAGTCTAGGTAATAGGGTCCCGTTTTTACCCTTTAGGTACGAAACCCTATAAACATAAATATATAAATTTATTTTAGAAAATATTTATGTATGTTTATATTAAAAAAAAAACAATTTCACTTCAATACTATAATATGTAAGTTGATTTAGCTATGCCACTGCCTAGGCCAAAACAACAAAAATCTGACGGAATTTCTTGTGTGTCGTCAGAAATATAAAACTTAAGTTTGTAGTAGGATACTAAAGCGAAGGTCCAAGAACTCTTACTGAAGTTGTCTGAGATACGGTGTTTTAATTTGAAGTCGATTTAAGCCCGAGAGATTCCTGACAGTAAAAATAGTTTTGTAAGTATCTTAGAAACAGCTGTTGGTTAGTTAGGAACTCGTAGATAGGTGAAGTTTCAGTCAAACATTTACGTTAAACCTTAAAATTAGGTCAATTAAATCATGTTACTTGAGCTGGTGGCTACAAAAGCAGCTACCTCTTATGTGTATGAGGTATGAACTAACTAGCACCATTCTATAAGACGCTACCCTTATAATATATTCTATTAATCCCTATAGAATATTATATGGTGTATTGTGGTTGTATGTATGGTGTTCTTGAATACAAAGGATGGTTGCGTTGAGTATCCTCTCACCAGGGAACTTTTGGATAGTGCCATTATTATTTTAGTTGTTAACTTGAACAAATTTATTATCAGTGTCAGTATCACTTACAAAGGTAAAATTAATGTCTTTGACAAAATTAAAATAGCAATAATTTTTTGTGAGTGAACAGATTTTGATACTTTAAGCTAACCTATCTATAGCCAGTTTTTTATGTTTTCAAATTTCTCAAATGACGCTTTAACATTTGCTTCTGTTATTGAGCCTCTTCGTGAAGGTTATTGGAACGCGTCTACCACAAAACATTAGACGACAGCGCTACGAGTATATTTCGCTGAAATATAATATAACCCGACCAAGTGAAATTACTTGTTAGTTTCGTATTATACGTAGGTAACTTTGAGTTGATTGAATTTGGGATTATTTGTTGTTGATTGAATTATCGCTACGTAACTTAGTAGATTTTTTATAAAATTTACCAAATTTACAGCTTCTCGTGACGGGGACTTTAGCTTTATCACGCGGATTTCATTCCGAGGCCTATTCCATAGAAAACGATAAAATGTAGATTATGATCAGTGTAGCTTTCAATCTGTGACAGTTTCTTTTTAAATTGGATTATTAGTTCCAGAGATAAATAACTTTTACAAACGTATCAAATAATCGTTGAACTACAAACATATTTTTAGGGTTTACAATATACTACCTGGTTGACAAAGCTCTGCTCGGTTGAAAATAGAGAAAACTACGTTTTCTAAAATTAAACCTAGCTAAATCGATTTATCGCCCCCGAAACCCCCTGCATACTAAATTTCACGAAAATCGTTGGAGCCGTTACCTAGATTCAGATTATATAATATACATACATGAATTGCTGGTTTAAAAGTATTAGATAAGATAGATACATTGATTTTGGAGGCACAAAAATAACCGTTCTCTATCTTTATAGACTTTTGACTTACCGTAAAAAAGAATAAAGATTGGAGTGAAAAAAAAACTGATACAAGTTTTATATTTTTTACCGAAACCCACTGACCGAAAATCCTTGAAGCCTAAACTAGTTGAGTTCAGAATCGGCTTTGTAGGAGCTTAAATTTAAGAGGTACAAGTAAGAAACGGGCGAGGTTTTAAAATTATATGAGAGTAGATTTATCCCATCTGAGAGGCTTCGAGGTATCGCATCAAAATGATAGCTTTTTTACTTTGATAGTGATGTGGCTTCGCTTGAAGAGGTTAACATAGTTTATAGAAAAGATTTTTGATATACATGACCAAGCCGCTCTCGTCGTAAATCCACATTCGTTGTTGGTTGTAAACGCTGACTACACATAAAAAGTTGCCGAATTGGCTGTGAACCCTGATAGGCAAGTTAGCTACCGGTAACGACAGTGATTGAACTAATACAACTAAGAGAATGTAGACTGCAAGAGCGAGCAAAGTGAACTTGGGTATGCACATTGTTTTATACCCGAATTTACTTTGCTTGCTCTGATTCGGTTAATTTAGGTTCAAAAATTATGATGTTTAAAAGACTGCCTATTTGTATTGCAATGGTATTCAAATTTAGATAAGCTTAGTCCAAAAAAATGTAACTTAATCCTCACGGAAACAAATGACAAAAAATCTCGACAAATTACCTCACTTTCTTCAAACAAAAATAAAGCTTCCTAGAGGCTACGTTTAAAGTTTCACGCCATCCTTTTTTGGAGGGAGTCACGTGCAGCTACGTGGCCTGGAATCACGGATGTTATAAACTAATATTGCTAGCAAATTGTTCTTCTTCAATTTTAATAGAGTTTTCAATTCGGTATTTTAGTTGGTTGGAATTTTTTTAGTAGCGTCATCATTGTCAATCTATAGATAAAGTGTTCAGAGTTCTTAAAAAACCTTCAAACATAAATAAGTATACAGTATTTATGTGATAAAATTAGGCAGCTACTAATCTTTGTTCTATATATTCATTTGAAACTTTTATTTTCTTATAAAGCATATTATTATGTGATGACTGTTCATTCAAGAAATCATGACTATGGGCCAAACTTGTCAAACCTAACTTAAATAACAATAATATGTGTGTCAGGTTTTAAGACATCATAAACTTCAAACTCTTAATTCAGAATTAGGTGGTCTATCTTTAGTTGCAGGTTGTGATACCTACGCATAGATTAGAAAACCATTCTTAGCAGAGCATCACGCTAAGAAAAATGTTTTCTATCCAATTCATTGTTTAGTTTATATCCTCCCAGTAAGTTGATGTACTCTAAAGGATTGATAACCCTGATACATTTATTAAGAAAGAAAGAAAAATAGTATATTTGTGACCCGCACAGGTGACATGAGAAATAAACAAAAACAAAAAATTCAAAAATAATAAAAAACCGGCCATGTGCGAGTCGGACTCGCGCACTAAGTGTTCTGTACCATTATCGCATAAAACAGCAAAAAAATCAAGTTTGTTGTATGGAAGCCCCACTTAACTATTAATTTTATTCTATTTTTAGTATTTGTTGTTATAGCGGCAACAGGAATACGTCATCTGTGAATATTTCAACTGGCTAGCTATCACGGTTTATGAAATACAGCCTGGTGACAGACATACAAACAGATTGACAGACAGATAGACAGACAGACGGATAGCGGAGTCTTAGTAGTAGGGTCCCATATTACCTTTTGAATCCTATCTCAGCATGTGCAGCAATATCCATTAAGTACTTTATAATTATTCATTTACAACCTGTTAACAAATAGCCCTTTCACCTTTGCCTTAAAACCAAAACCGCATAAAACATAGGTCCTACAAGACATATCAAAAACTCATAAAACCCAATATACCGGCGATACCCAACGGGCTTTACAAATCGACCACCAAAATCTCCGTTTTACGACGATATAAAGGCAAAAATGGTTACACAAAGTTCATGTGCGTATTTGATATCTACGTAGGTAAGGGGATATATGAAATAAATAAGACTCAAGCCTAATACCCTTAGGTTATCCCTGGATTGATAGGTTGGGTAATATCTTCTTCTTTCTTTTCCCCGGGCTGTTCGGTGGCTGGGCCCGTTGAGTTTCCCTGGGCTATTATAAGCGTAAGGTATTCTAAAGCTCCTGTGTTTATAAGTCAATTCAATACCCAAATGAATTTATGATTTTGTTAAATTACTGACTACTTGTAGATAAACTGTTTTTAGGGTGTCCAATCTGCCTATTCTCAAATTTAACGACATATTTATTCTACATCTTCACAGTTTAAAATTTTATAGAATTCGTTACACAAAATATATTGGTACCTATAAGGCATTGCTCTTAAACTGCCACAATCCCCAACATAAACACAATATGTTATAGATAATTATTTACAGTTCAGAATAGGGTCACATAGTTATATTTATGGTGTGCTAAAAACAGAATATTATCAGCCCTGAGTGTAATGTAGTATCGTCACGACATTACCATACCGGTTCTAATATAGTGTACTAAGTTACCTACTACATAAATACAAAAACGGTATTGGAAATGACGTATAAGCTTTTGATTGGTGTCGTTATCATAGCTTCCAAAGAGATTTATTTATAAAACAAGGCTTGCCCAAGGTTTTCCTCGACTCATTGTAGTGATAGAAACTGCGGGATTTCAGTTCGTCTGAGTCCGACATAACCCTCTGTTTTCCCAGGACGGAAAGTATCCATGAGAATTTCCCAGGTCAAGGCAGTGAGAAACCGCTGCGTGATGCACAGGGCCTGTTGATGTGGCGAAAATTAGGGAAGGCCTTAATGATGATGAAACAAGCAAGTAGGTAGGTGTTCAATGCTTCTAAAAGATATCCAATTATACAGCATCGCATGTTCTAAAAACAAAGCAAAATATCTCTTGTAACTGTAATTTACATAAGCAACTTTGCAGTATACTGGAACTTTAAACAAGGTAACATTCTATTGACAAAAGTCAAACATATTTGGGCTACTAGACATTCTGATAAACATCATGTCATGATGTCATGTCAATCTCTTAGTCAAGTAATTTGTTTTATGGTCCTTCGAACGAACAGAACTCACAAAGACATTTGGGCTGAACTACCAGACATTTCGTTAGGTCATGTCAATCCCTTAGTCAAGTTATTTGTTTTATGGTCCTTCGAACAAACAGAAATCACAAAGATATTTGTGCTGGACCAGTACAAATTCCGGTAAGGCATGTCAATCCCTTAGTCAAGTAATTTGTTTTATGGTCCTTCGAACGAACAGAAATCACAAAGATATTTGGGCTGGACCACTAGATATTCCGGTAGGTGATGTCAATCCCTTAGTCAAGTTATTTGTTTTATGGTCCTTCGAACAAACAGAAATCACAAAGATATTTGTGCTTAACCAGTACAAATTCCGGTAAGGCATGTCAATCCCTTAGTCAAGTAATTTATTTTATGGTCCTTCGAACGAATAGAACTCACAAAGACATTTGGGCTGGGCCACTAGACATTTCGTTCGGGCATGTCAATCCTTTAGTCAGGTAATTTTTTTATGGTCCTTCGAACGAACAGAACTCACAAAGACATTTGGGCTGGGCCACTAGATATTTCGGTAGGTCATGTCAATCCCTTAGGCCAAGTTTCTGTAATTGTCAAGCTCGTGTTATCTGCTATGATTGGTTGAATGAATTTTCAACAGCCAATCACAGCAGATAACGCGAGCTTGACAATTTGTCACATTAATTCTGCGATAATTTAGAGGTGAGAAACTCGGCCTTAGTCAAGTAATTTGTTATATAGTCCTTTGAACGAACATAAATCACAAAGAGAGAGCTCTACTACTATATGTTACTAAAACCTTATAATATACAAAATTTTATTCCCTAACCGAAACTAATAAATATTGATATTCGCAGGTGATATTTTCAAGATTATTAAACTCAGTAGAAAGTTATTCGTGCAATACATAACAGAGCGGGCCTTATACAGAATCATTAAAATAAATGTCGCATACTAAGTGACCTAGACCTTGCCAAGCAAAACTAAACCTTATGGCAAACAAAATAAGACAGTCTTCGATCAGGTATTTTGTCAAATTAGATTTTTTCCACCGTGTTTAATAAAAAAAGCCGGTCTAATCTCCAATATCCGGCCTGAAAGACGAATTATCATATAAATAGCTTATTAGGTTTGACCCTGTCATTTCTTAGAGGTTTCTACCTGAAATACTTCATATTAGAAATACATAAGTAGCTGGTATGAGTGTACCTTTGAACTTAAACAAGGCATATGAATCCATTGCTTCTTCTTCTAACAAGTAAACAAAATGTTCACAAATAAATACGGCAATGGACATCATCACTAAGGCTTTGGTAATTGAAATTATTTGCAATGTTTGGATACCCGTGCCTTTGCGTGAGGACGCACAACGGACCGAATGAGGCTCTAAGTGCAGAAAAGAGATTCTCCATCATCATCATGTTTGGTTTTCATCTCACTCTTGAAATTCTGGTAAATCTAAATACCACGTTCTATGTAGAGGACTATTTTTCAGACCTTTCATTACAGATTATTTTAGACATGCGTTTTAAAGGTCAAAATATTGTCTTTCCTCTAAAAAAATAATAATTATCTTTTCTGCAGAAAGTTTGAAAGAAAACACACAAAGGTCACAGGTACTACTTAATTGAAATGATGCGATTGACGATATATTATCTTTTGTTTTTCAATCATTGTCAGTCGCTCATGCGTGTTTGACAATCAGTTATAATATTTTTTGTAGCAGAAGCCATAATATTATCGACCTCTTAATAATGAGTATCCTCTATATATTTATTTACTGATCACAAACTTAACGTAGAGTTCAAACGCGAGCCTATCGATACTAATAAAAAAAAAACCTGATAGACATTTGACTTAATGAAACACTTGACAATCGCAATAAGTACCTACGTTTTAACTACTGTTCAACCTGTCATAATATTAAAGTTATTGCGTTCCAAAATGCCACGCGTTTCAGTTCAAGTGACACTGCCCACCTGACTTCCAAAATTAATGTTTAGACACCCACAGGAATTACGACGTCCTATATTTTGCGAGCCATGCAATCACTGTTACCCTATTAATTTTGATTACATTCCTCGCCTACCATTCCACGCACTTTTAACCACACGTAGAAAACCACCGATCTTAATCTTTATTGCGTAAATTACACACAACCCTAATCGTTGATATTACAGTTATTAGCAGCAAAGCACTTAATAACTTAGGTGACATTATCAAATTCAGATCGGTGACTGGGGCGATGTAATAAATAACTGAAATTACAGCCGTCTTTGATAAGGAAACCCTTACTAATGAAAGGGAGTGTCGGGGAAAAAATGGAATGAGGTAAGAATTTAGTGAGTTTTGGCGAAAAGGTAGATCGAAAATGGTCTTAAGAGAAGTTTTAGATGGACTTGGTTTTTGAAAAGATTCCATAAGTCTAGCTTTTATTGTAAGAGGACTTTAAAAGCAAAATTTTCTTGCAGTTCTACAGACTAAGAATGGAACTGATAGTCAAGTCTCTTGCTAATTGTTACGATTGTGCTTTTCAGTCTCCTTATTGAACCTATTAGACCTAAACCATCAAGGAGAATCATCAACCAACAAGAACTGATCCTGATCTTTCTTCGCGTCAAGAAATTCACAAAAAGATTCACATTAATACAATTATTTCGTAATCAAAGGAACCTTCAAAATCTTTTAAGTCCAAATCACAATACAAGAGAAATCACTCACGGTTCGCCGATATTTATATATTTTTTATTATACGATCGTTAGGTGACATTAAAATGATATTATCGAGTATTATTAGAAGGGATATAAAAGGAATATTATTACTGTCATGGTAGTATTTATTTGACTTTTATCGATAATTATTGGTATGAATAGCGTTAATGCCTTAGCAAATTTATCGTACTCTCCAGTATTGAAATCTGTTTATTATTGTTGATCAAAACTGGAAATATATTTTCATAATAAAATGTCATCAGATATATTGTATCCGTTTGTTTCTCGCTTTTTCAGATTAATACGAATGTATAAAGTAGTATTCAAAATCAAAATCAAAATCATTTTTTTTATTTCATATAGGCCTACATGGGCACTTATAAAACGTCGACAATGTGCACGGTTCGGGTTGGTCGTTTCCTATGGAGAAGAACCGGCAAGAAACTCCATGGTTACTCTTTTAAAAAAATGGTTTGGTTTTACAATATTTCCTTGTTACAGCATTAGTACTTAGATATGTGGGAACAACGTAGGCCCGACAATAAGTCGTAAGAAAAAAAAAAAAAAAAAGATTACATATTATTTAAACAAAAGAAAATAAAACGAGTTAAAAAGTTAACAAGCATCTAGAAGGCCTACAATGTTCACACATTTACAAAATAATCGGTAAAGGAATCTATACAAAAGTAAAATAAAAAAAAGACTAAATCTAACATGTGGCACAAATATTGTTATCAGTGCTGTAACTATTCTTAGCAAAGGGCTATGAAGATGATTGAAAACCATTGTAAAAACTATAATCAAAAGAAGGAAAAAAACAAAGAATTAATGAGATTGAGAATAGTTAGAGACAACCACATATTTGTGCCGTTTATGAGTTACCAGGGAAGCCGCATGCGCAGAAGGAGCTAAAGCCAAAATTTTTATCTTCAACGTAGTCCTTGATTTTATAATATGCTTTTTTAACAAGGACACGTTTGATGTAGTTTTTGAACTTTCCATCGGTCAGTTCTATAACTGACTTTGGCAACTTGTTATAAAAGCGTATACTGTTTATATAAAAAGACTTGCTAGTTTTTGTTAATCTGAATTTGGGTATTACAATTTCGTGCTTACTGCGTGTATTTAAATTATGAAAGTCGCTTCTAGTTTTGAAAAGCTCTCGATTTTTGCGGACATACAAAATACATTCCAAAATATAGAGTGAAGGTAGAGTCAGTATATCGATTTCTTTAATTTTTTCTCTAAGGGACTCTCGAGGACCCATTTTATAGATCGCGCGGATTGCCCTCTTTTGTAAGATGAAAATTGAGTCAACATCTGCTGCTGATCCCCACAGCAGAATGCCATAAGACATAATACTGTGGAAATAAGCATAATATACTAACCTAGCTGTGGCTACATTGGTTAAGTGCCTTATTTTACTTACTGCATATGCAGCTGAACTTAAACCACCCGAAAGAGTTCTAATGTGCGCGCCCCACTGCAGTTTTGAATCGATAGTAATCCCTAAGAATACAGTTTCAGCTATAACTTCAAGACTTTTGCCGTCAAGATTCAAATTTAGGTCTCGTTGTGGTACATTTGGTAAAGAGAACTTAAGACATTTAGTTTTTGTCGCATTCAGTAAAAGATTGTTAGCTGCGAACCATTTTGTGAGAATAATAAGACTTTCGTTGACATGTAAGACATCCGTATCTTTCCTATCTATTTTAAAAATTAGCGAAGTATCATCAGTAAATAGAATTATATCCGATAATTTGGCCATCATAAAAGGGAGATCATTAATGTAAACAAGAAAAAGGAAAGAGCCGAGAATTGAACCTTGGGGCACGCCCATCTTGACTAGAGACCCGGAGGACGTCACCCCATTAACATTCACTTTTTGCTGTCTTTTTGATAAATATGAAAGCACAAGATCAGCAGCTTGTCCTCGAATTCCGTAGTGGTGTAATTTACAGATCAGTGTGTTGTGGTCGACGCAGTCGAACGCTTTTGAGAGATCACAGAAAATGCCATTGGCATCCTGGGACTTCTCCCAAGATTCCAAAATGTGACTGATGAGTTTTACTCCCGCGTCCGTAGTCGATTGGTTTCACGAAAGGTATTTCGTGAATCCAAACTGCTGACTATGCAGGATCCCATTTGAATTGAAGTGAGACAACATCTGATCCAGCATGATTTTTTCATAGATTTTACTCAATGCTGGAAGCACGGATATAGGTCTATAATTAGAGGGATCACTCTTACAACCTGATTTGAAAATTGGTACTACTTTGCTGTGTTTTATTAAGTCAGGCAACGTGCCGCTGTCCAAACATTGATTGAATATGCCTGTTAGGACAGGAGCAATTGAGTCAATAATATCTTCCAGAACCCTAACGGATATCCCCCATAAGTCTTCAGTATTTTTTATATTGAGACTTTTGAACACGTTTTTAATTGTATCAATACATATTGGTTTAAATTTAAAGGTCGGTATGTCTTTGGTAAAGTTTTCTTTAAGAAGAGCTTCAGCTAATTTAGATGAGGAGGGAAAAGACTTCGTAACCTCTACCGGAATGTTGGTAAAGAACTTTTCTAATGTCTCAGCGACTTCTTGCTTATCAGAAATGGTTTGATTATTTATTTTCAAAGACAACTCATTCTGATCGCGTTGTTGTGTCTTTCCAGTTTCTCTATTTATTAATTGCCACACAGTTTTTATTTTATTATTTGAAACACCAATTTTGTTAATTATTATTTGAGATTTTGCTTGAGCGCAGACTCTTTTAAATATTTTGGAATAGTTTCTAACATAAGTGTGAAAAACTTTATCGGAAGTCAAAGATTTTTCGTAATATAAATTATATAAGATATCTCGGCTTTTTCTTATGCCCACAGTGGCCCATTCACTAAATTTTGATTTGGAATTGTTGACTTTAACTGTTTTTACAGGACACGTTTTATTGAATTCATGGCAAATTGTAGAAAACAACGTGCCGTAATTTATATTGGGGTCTTTTGAATCATAACTGGCGTTACAAAGGTTACTAAAAACGTTATTATTAAAAGAATTTAATTTATTTTTAGTAAGAGGTCTTAATCGAATTGATTTAACTAGGTTTAATTTTATATCCGACTCAAAAGATACTAGTTGACCAGTATGGTCTGACCTAACGCCACTAATTACAAACGAATCTTTTACTTTACAATTAGTGAATACATTGTCTATGCACGAAGCTGAAGTTGCTGTTATTCTTGTTGGTTCATTAAATAAATATTTTAAGTTGAATGATTTGAACAATGAAATGAGCTTACATTTTTCAGGTGAATTGACTAACAGATCTATATTTAAATCACCACAAACAAAGACTAATTTATTATCTCTGAAAAGTTTACATAATAGTTCTTCCATTGAAATTAAAAACAATGACAAGTTTGATGCTGGTGGTCTGTAAACACACAAGATAGTATGCCCCTCGACCTCTGCACATGCTACCTCACATAAGCGATCAACAGAGTAAGCAGTGATATCCTTCCTTTCCTTATATTTGAGATGACTGTTACAAAGTATCAAGGTACCACCACCCACTGTGGATCTGTTGTACGCGCTGGCAACTGAAAAATTATTTACATTAAACAACATCCTATCTGGTTTTAACCAAGTTTCACAAAAACATAGGATATCCATGTGGTATTTATCTACTAACAATTCCACGTCTAAAATTTTGCCGGAGAAGCGATTTATATTTTGATGATATAGTAAAATATTACTATTCGTCTTCTCTTTTGTCGGCTCTAATAGTTTAAAGGGTCTACAGTAGTATTATCAGAAAAACTGGATAATACTGTTAAATCACTAAACCTAGTTTCAGTTAAATTATTAATAACTGCGTGTATATTAAAAGCTAACAATGTAGCTAATAAATGTCGGCTATTTTTGGGAAGAAACATATGTTCCCGAATCAAAACAAAATCACTAACAAAATTGTTGGTGTCAAAAAACAATAAACGGTCACTATGACGACAAGATGAAATATGCATCAAGTTATTTAAACTAGATATGTATTCATTTTCCTGAACAAGTAATTTGTCAGAATAGGGCAATGCACATAGTATCAATTTGCCTAATCTTAACTTAAGTAGGGTATCAATACCATTAACTATGTCCCTTTTTGTTACACTAAGGCTATTTCCAAAAATAAGAACTACAGTAGTTTGCTCATTCAATTGTGTCTGTTGAATTTTATGAATAAGCTCATTAAAATGCAATTTATGATAACAATGGTTCACTATTGTGTGTTTAGAACGGTTATTTAACAATGATCCAAAACCTGTTCCGAAACTATCAGAATATACTAAGACATTACTTTTGGAGGGGTTCAAATTTGTTGCAGTATGATCGATGGGTAAAGTTATAGGAGCACCATGTGAAATGAGAGGTGGCGGAGCGGCAGCACAACTACAGGTGAGGTTGTTAGTCAATGACTCATACCTCTCTGCATTATACTTCACCAGGTCCACCAACTCACAGGCCTCCTGCATGCGCTCACTTAACATCTGTTGACTACATTCATATTGGAGAATAAAAAATAGTATGATAAAATTGTGACAGTCTTCTCCTTGTTTTGTGTTTCTTGTAATCCTTTTTATTATCATTCCAGTTAGGTATGCAACAAGATCAATTGAAATATCTAGTAGCCAGCTTTCCATTAACGAATCTAACTCAACGTGTTGCGCTAACTCAAAAACCTCTAAATCATTCAATTCGGAACCCAAAAAACAAATGCCTAGTGGGTGAACGTTTATCTCTCACAAACACACTCACAAATCAACACACCACAGTCCTAGGTCCAGATTTATCATCCAAAATTGTTTCGGAAATACAGTTCTTAAAGTGAAGTCCGGTCTGTATATCACAGGGCTATTTGTAGCCCAGAATATATCGGTTTGCGTCCACACTATCCATCATTTTCGTCACAAAATTGGTGCATGGTCGCAACAGGTGTTGAACAAAACATTGTTACGGGGAATCCTATACTGTAAGATAGTGTTTTGGCAATATTATGAAAGCAAGGAATATCAGTTTAAGAAAAACATTTGTCTCTATGTAGTGTTGACTAAAATTATTTCAAAAATAGATAAATAATAATAGTCGAAATAGTTTTATTTGTTTTTGTCTTGTACGTGTTCTCCATAGATGTAAACGCTTTGAAATGTGCTGCTAGCTTCATTTTAACAACTGATTGACACCTTGAAATTTTTATAAAAAAATTAAAAAGACGAATGGTTTAATAAAAAAAAAACATAATCTAAATAAATGTTTAAAGTATGAAAAATACGTAAACAAAACATTTCCATAATCTATAATGAAAAATTACAGGCAAATAAGATTACGGGAGACAGTAACGCATTTAAGCAAATCCCTTCGTCCAACAGTTGACCAAAATGATTGATTGTTGTACACAAAACGGCTTAAGCCCGTGCACAATCTCGTTATAGATATATTTATATTTAGCTATATACATTATACAGTCAATATGAAAAACTTGAACTTTGGAGAGCAGTGGTGGCCTAGTCGTAACGGCCCCGACTTATGTGTCACAGATCGTGGGCTTGGACGCAGGCAGGCTTTTTACTTTGTATAATTTATTTCATTACGCTGAAGGTAAACATCGTTAGAAAACCGGTATATCCTAGAACAAAAAAAATCGAAGACATATGACATCCACCAATCCACACTGGGCCCGCGTTGTGGATTCGCCCATTCCCTCTCTCACAGAAAGGAGGCCTGTGTTCCAGTAATGGAAACATTAAAAGGCTGATGATGATGACGATGATGAAAAACTTGACCCCATTTTGAATCTTGTCATGTGTGAATTCGAACATTACAGTAATATAGACGGCTTCATTGTCATCGTTGGGTTTAATGTGTCAAAGTCTAGAAGCGATCAACATTTCTGAGAGGCGATTGAAACTATTTGGGCTCGACGACCTTCGCTCTATTGAACTGTAACCACCAAAATTTTATTGTTATTTCAATACAACATCGTTACTGTTAATGTAATGCTCAGTTAGTATACGAGATATCTCTATGTCACAGATCACTGAGAAACCTTGGCGGTCACTGGTCGATACGGCATCGACAAGTGTCAGTTCGTGTCACCATTTGCTGATACGTATGGCATACGTATCACAAAACGGAGGCACCCACTGAAAGAAAGACTGATAGAATATTGATGATGAGTGAAAATTTATACTATGTTTAATTTATTGATTTATGAAAACTTCATGCAAAATAATGCCGCAACTATGGACTAAAACTAAAACTAACTATGGCGGCCGAAACTTGTTTTCAGACTAAATTCAGTCAAAGTTAAAAATCTTTAACTTATAACAATTTTATGGCTTTGCCAACCAAAACTGCTGAAATTGCTTTCGAATACTTATTAGTAATAGCGTCTCTAATCGTTGCTGATTCCATATTCTGTGGATTAGTTCTCTGAGCTCAATCAATCTTAGTTATTATAACCATTAAAGACAAACTATCTGCGACACTTTAGACGATAAGATTCTGAAAGCTGTTCTGAATTTAATCGTCGTTTTATTCCCTAACGTCTATTACAAGCACACAGTGTGCGAAGATTACATTCTGTTCAACAACACATTGCAATTAAGGCTTGGAATCAAACATACCTCGAACAGAAATTGCTTAAGATTTTGGAGTTCTGAAATTGTTAAACGTCAAATTAATGTTGACATGGCAATATTATAGTTTAAAGTGCTCAAAGTACTGAGATCTTAAGATATAGTAATTTTATTTTATTAAATTTTTAGCAATTATCTGACGCGGAAGAGCAAGTATGGTTCCCATCATCCATTTATCATCAACATCATTCGTGGCCCAACTTCATACACTGCTGATCAAAGGCCTCTCTTATATTTTACCAATCACCTCGCTTTTGTGCCAATCTCATGCTGTTTCTAGCGGTGATGGCAACTATGTAAATACCTGTCTCGCTGTCCCACGACCAAAAGTTCTTCTTCCAATCCCTGGTCACCACTCGAGACTCCTTCAGTTCATTGCGTTACTCCACCTGCCATCAACGCTCCTTGCCATTTCTTGGTCCCCTACAATATATTAGAATTAGCATAGTTAGATAGGTATTGTATGCTCGTTGTGCATGAAACCCTTTCACATGGAGTTTATCATAATAAAATTTCAGCTGTAAGGTGTCCAAATCAACCAGTCCTGTACTTTTCTATGCTTTTTCCATCTTTAAGGATTTGAGTTGAAAAATAATTTGTGTAAGTTTCTGTGGCAATAAATACTTTTTCTTTCTTTATTTCTTATTCAGACGCATGGGGATCAACTGCTAATAAAGAGTAAGTGTCGCATATCTTCCGCCTATCTTTTACTACAACCTTTACTTCCTCAAAGAAGCTTGGAACAAGTTCGGACAAGATTGGTGAACTTATCAAATTGGGCTTACGACTTTGTAGTTCCGGGCTTATCCTGCCTGCGTAAGTTATGTTCATACCGGAATGACTTGGTGGTCGAATATAATGAAGTTATTGTCTTTATTAAGGAGAGTGACAAAAATTTTCATAAGGACCTATAAAAGTGGATCGATTTTGACTTCAACTGTTTTGACGTGTTTTCGTGACTTCATAAATTGATAAGATACTATTTTGATAAAACCTATGTGAAGTATATACTTGAAAAACGAAAATCACGATCTTGTAAGTCAGGTCCATAACGACTGATACATCACTACTCTTAGACTGAAGTTTTTGACAAAAGGGTTACTGTGTACTTAAATTACACAGCTACAGAACACCGCATACTTGATACTATTCTTACATACTAATTCAAGAGTGTGTCACACCTACCCTTCAAAATGGCCAAGTGCTTAGTAATTTTATCCTAGGGCGTCCTCTTAAACCTACAATTTCATTATACACAAATTGTATAGTAACAACTCCTATATTACAAAATATGAATTGAAACCGAATTAATTCTCTTCAGGTATTAAATTCTGTGTAGGCGTCAAAGTGAAAACCTAGAATTTCATTTGACAAAAACAATTAGGTGAACATTTTCGTTATAATTGTATTATGTGTCTAAATTAAATTGTTTTACAAAGGCTGAATAAATTAGAGCTATTTCGGTAACCCAAAGATGAATATCAATTAGAAATTATCAAGGAATATTTTAACACACGATTGATATATTTGATCTACTTTATTTGTTGCCCTACGTAATTAATAAAGTTAAGAAGACAAACATAGCATCGATATGAGTTTCTTACCTTTAATTTAATTAAAGAAAACAGTCACGTGTCTGTCTGTCCGTCTGTCTCTCCGTCGTCTTTCACACAATTTTGTTCCGAAGAATTTTGTAACATCCCATTGACCTATGAACTTGTTTGGTGATAATGTTTATTATTACTTAAATTTTACTAAACATTACCAAAATATTGAAAATCGGATTTTTCTTTGGTGCGGAACCCTAAATTTGCGAAGTCCGAAACGCCCTTGACCGGTTTTTCGATTTAATAACATCATGTTGCTTATTTCCCCTCCAAATCAAATTCTGGGCTCTTCAACCAACTTTCTCCGAACTTCTCTTCAGTGGCCCTCCAAAAACCCAAGTGGTCTTCAGCGTCACCTCAAACAAAACTCAAACTTTTAGCCCGATCCTATCTTTAGAGCCATAACTCCTGAACACGTTAAAGCGGTGTTTATAGTAATAAGCATACAAAGTTACGATATAAACAGTCGTAAAGTGGACGGGATCGGTTACGTGCTCGAAATCGTTCGGCTTTACGCAGTCAAATTACTGACGGCCCTTGAATATATGGTTTTATGTGAAATCGATCTGGTTATGTTTAGCGGTCATTTAGTGCATTCTTTGCGTGTTGGCGTTTTGTACCGCATTATGCTTAATTTTGACTGACTGAGTGAAGATAGAATGAGCTTCTGCTGAGTATGAGGTCTTGGTTGAGATCCCTGTGTCTGGCAAATAGAGTTCGGCTTTTCTATCAGGAACTTCTTACTAGCTGTCTGGGTTGGATTTATGCACAGTTAGTGGCAGAACACTCGCCTTGTCGGTTACGTGTCTATGCTAAAGTTGTTACGAAGAACTTTAGCATGCATAAGTGATGGAATGTGGGTGTATTGATCCTGTTATTTAGGCACACCACTGCCTTACTCTTCGAAATAACAGCTAAATGATATGCTTAATGCTGTGTTGCTCCTGACAATAAAGGCATTCATTTGCTTTGATTGTACCATTAGTATAAGGCACCTCACGGTTGTGGTAACCTTTATACATTGACAGAGCCTTCATATCAGTTAGGGTGATATTTGTAGTTCAAGTTTACTAATCACTGATGATTTGTCAGCTATACAAGTAAAGGTCAAATATCAGGACCCATTACAAAGTATAGAACCTTTATGACATTGATAGTTTGATACTTCAATACTAATAATATAATATTATAAACAGGAAAGATTGTTTTGTTTTTTCCGACTGAATAGGCTCCGAAACTACTGGACGGAGTTTAAAAATTCTTTCGCCTGTGGTAAGCTGCATTATGCCGAAGTACCAGAGACTATATTTAATTTAAAAAAAAAATAGATCCCTAGAAAAATTGCAATTGATAGGTAGGGCAGGTCAGTAGGTTGGTAGGTAGGTAAGGTATAGGGTGGGTAGGTAGCCAGTTCACAGGAGCTAAGCCGCGGGGGTCAGCTAGTACCTATATAAAAATGTTCACGGGCATGCAATGCAATACTCTGAGAGAGATGGTGTTCTATAAGATCATGACCATTGTTACATCACTACGATAATTTCGGAAGCTGGGCCTGCAGTCTCGACATAGCTAACGATCGTTACGTTAGCTAACATTCGTTAACTCTTACCACAAAATAGTAAGTATACAGAAGGGCCACTCCCGCCGTTTGGAAAATTGACAGCTAAACTTGACAGATTCAATAGGGTTGTAGTGTTCGTGATATTAAATGGATATTTGATGCCCTGTCTACCCTCTAAGGCATGTAAGCATGATATGATGTATGTTTAGACGAATCTATGTGTTTATGTTTGTAACTTGGGCAACCTACCCTTTTTTTTAATTCGGAATCAATATAGTAACAACCCTAGTGAATCTGTCAAGTTTAGCTGTCAATTTTCCAAACGGCGGGATTGGCCCTTATGTATACTTACTATTTTGTGGTAAGAGTTAACGAATGTTAGCTAACGTAACGATCGTTAGCTATGTCGAGACTGCAGGCCCAGGTCCCATTTCACTGGCTTAACTCTGGATCACTCATTAGTTAACAGAAAATTAAAGTTGGCAGTTCATTTCAACATAGTTGGTAAAACGCCCGATGATGACGGCATAAAATTACCGAGCCCAGTTAAGCCAAAAGCCCAAACTTCGGTGAACTCACTTCAATTTTTTTCTAAAAGTCATTATAAAGGGTTTCATCCAATTACAGCTAATGGACGGAGTTTGAGCCCGGATGTCCAAAACAAAGACGCAAGTTAGAAACTTCGGGCATCCGTATATCATGTCATGGCAATTTGGGAATTAGCTCAGCGCGTCTACGCTTGTAGATGAGATGGTTTAGGTTGTTGCAGTTGTTCACAGTTTTACATGGTTGAGTGGAGTGAATTTTTAATTTTGAATTGTAACGCATAGAATAGATAGATAGGATACTCTTTGTTGGGCACTATACTGTATAAAAGTGTTTAGAGTTTGTTGTTCGTTGACTATGCTTTGAACTTGACAACTCTTTGAGTTTGACTGTTTTTTTTTAAATTTAATGTTTTGTAAAATAATAGTTAGATAATTACATTCGTTTGGTAGGTGCTAACGCGGGCAGTATTTCCGCCATAAGCTGCACAGTAGGACGCCGTGGAGTTTTAGCGGGTTAGAGTCCCACATAACTGTGCTATCTCCCCGTGGTATCGCAGTATGCATGATAAAAAAATCTTATTTTTGTAAGTTGTTTTGAACAAACACTTTTACATGTCGATCATATTTTAAAACTAGATGAGGTTCGCGTTTCCTATCTGAGAAGAAAGGCCGAAAAAAACTCATGATTATTAATCGAAGCAAGAAAAACAAGTTGCTAAGTAAATGTAAACTAAGCAAAAGGAATATTCAAGGATCATAGATGATCCTATAAGGAAAATGCGTGTGTATAAGTACATAATGTACTTATTTAATTGAAAATATTAGGGAATTATTTAAGAAACTCGTGCGTCAAAAAACTAGAAAATTATATTCTCTAAAAGAGTCCAAAATGTAATTATTAAAAACACAATTATTTAAAGCAGAACGGAAATTCGAAAAACCATTTTTTCGTAGCAACATCCCACAAAATTTTCTACCGGAATTTTCGCTGCTAAAATTTGGCAGAAAAACTAAAAAAACTTGGCTATCCAAGTCTAACCAATTGCTGTGGCATGGAAATTTTATATTTTCACAGAGAAACCGGACATCGGATTACTATAGCGGCATTTTGCCAGCCGAAAAAGTGGGTAGGTACGACACTTTACTAGCTTTGATAAACTTTATCAATAGCTTTTTTATAAAGATTCTGTTACCGGTGTATCGTGTTTTAACTGCGCAATTTATTTTTGTCAATAAACGAGTTTTTTTATAACCCCTGACGAAAGAAGAGTTCTGTTATAAGTTTGACATGTGTTTTTGTGTTATCCCTACACAGCTCGCCTTATTCATCATCATTATTAGCCTATTAATGTTCCCACTGCTGGGGGACAGGTCTCCCCTCTGCGAGAGAAGTAGTGGGCAGTAATCCACCACGCGGGCCCAGTGCGGGTTGGTGGATGTCACAAGTCTTCGAATTTTTGGTTATAAGACTTGCCGGTTTCCTCACGATGTTTTCCTTCACCGTTTTAAGAGCTCTCCTTATTAATTCACAAACAGATTCTGAAACATATGCGAGCTAGATTATTAATCACGCTATTCACTCATAAATTAAAACCTCCAAACATCGTCAAACCAGCATTCCAGGAACCAAGCTAAAAGTCCTTAACACCCGGTGGCTAATAGGAGTGATACCGATGACGTCATAACTATGGCAAGTAGGTACCAATTCCGCTTTACTAACAGATTACTTCAAACTTTTCATTGCCTTGATAATAACTTTTAAATGACTGAGTTTTCAAACAGTTTTGACTTTAGATTGTACAGTAATAAGAGTACTCTATTTGAGCATTTTCCTTTTACTTATTTATATACTTTATTGTACACTCAAAATCGAATCAGAAATGTTACATTACAGGAAAATGCTCCAGGTGAGGGAGCGATTGCTCCTTTAGCCAATTTTACAATTGTGTAAACTGAAAACAAAATATATCATAAAGAAATATGTGGGTAACAATTCGATAATCGTTAAGATTTTTTTTGGAAATTCTGCTAGGTTAAATAAAAACTTGTCGACCAATCGAATTATCAAATGTCACTTTTAGCCTGTTGCGTTTATTAAATAGGGGCCAGACAATTTCAGGAACTGAGATAATAGTCTGTAAATTATGGTAGCTAACAGGCCTGAATCCGATGAGGGAAGGGAATTCCACTCCTTAGCTGTGCGCACAATGAAAGTATTATCAAAACGCTTTGTGCGTATGGGTGGGATGTCCAACATGTACCGATGGTGCATGGCCGTACGTCTTGTAGTCCGATGATGGAATAGAATAGAAAAGAATATACTTTAATGTACACCAAAAAAAGAAATAACACATATTATACAGCAACTTAATATTATGGGTACAAAGGTGGTCTTATCGCTGACAGCGATATCTACCAGACAACCAAACCAAGGAAAAGGCTTGAACAGAATCAAATTGTACAGTTGCGTCACACACTCCCCGAAATGTAACCGATAGAAAACCAACAGGCTGGCAACTCGGCATCGATGTGCGAGGCTCTGGAGTTTTGACGCGACCAGTGCATCGTTGCCAATAAGCCTCTTGGCCCATTTGTCAATCGACTCAAGTGCATCAAGCTAGTATTTGGCATATCCGTCCCAGAGGTGAGAGCATTACTTCATGCACGACCGAACTTGCACTTTATACAATTTGAATTGACCAGCTGTTTAACTCTCTATAGTAATAAACATTTGCAAATCAGTCCCTAAACAGCGTCGAAATAAAAAAGGCAAGACAACAACATAGCTATATTACATGAAATCTATAGCATAACTTTACTTTGTTCACCATAAATACAAGCCTTTATTGTGTTCACCACCACACATTTCTCCGCTCCTCTCCACACCAATGAACTAGCTACCTTATAATGTGTGCAAAGATAACTTTAGGTTAATGGGTTCACCGTTTTCATACGTGTCCATCAGTCCCCTTATCTTCACTTTGTTATAAAATATTGAAGATTCTATAGTTGCCATTTTGTCGCCACTCACCCTAAAGTGCACTCTAAATAATATGGACGGGATAAACTGTTTATTTTTATATGTTGTGCGCTTATACAGTGAAAATATGAGGGATTATCAAGAATGTTGTGTAAACTTTTCAATACTTGGACGTTGAGATCTTGTGTCGCTTAAACTTTCGATAGTTCAATGAGTTATATATATATATTTTATGTGAGAAGAACAGAAAATCTTACTGCAAAAGCCACATTGACCGGACCTGTGCTTGTCACACGCATCGATATTCCTTTCGCCAGGTCATCGGTCCACCATAAGGGAGGCCTACCAACGCTGAGCTTTCTGGTATACGGTCACTCTGGAAGCCCTCAGGACCATCGGCTATCCGCCTCCAGAAAGTCATCCAAAAAGAAATTGGAGATTATACTCGGAGCGTCAAATCGTGCTTAAATTAAGATATCTTCTTGAGAACCAAGGTTACTGACGTAGCTAGAAAAAATACTATACTGTTAGAAGATTTCGAATGAAGACGTCACTTTTGAACGTCAACTGACATGACAGCGAGTGTATATAAGCAGTGCGCACCATCTTTAAGCCTGGACGGAGGCTAAGAGTATAGTCTCCACAGGGAAGCCCGGTTAAGCATATGTCGGTCATTTTGACTGTTTGCGAGACGCCAAGTAGAAAAAAAAAATTGTGTCGCCCTTTTTGCATCGAGACTTCGTGGCGTTCGCATCGTTGGTAAACTGGTTCATAATCTCTTACTAACTACTTGTTTATTCGTGTCTGGTTATATTTTACCTACCTTCATGTTTGCTGTACTTTTGTACATACATACATAAACTCACGCCTTTTTTCCATGGGGGTAGGCAAAAACTACAGAACGCCACCTGCTACGATCCTTACATACGTCTTTTGCTTCACACACATTCATACATCTAGTCATACGCACACGCCAGTTATGGGTACTGCGCACTTGGCCTTTCTGAAGAACATCACCTATATATGTCTATATATGTATGTCTTTCTAGGGCGCTCCCTCCCGGCGTTTCCATTCACGTCTGCCTTGTAAAAACCTTTCGTTAGTCGCCTTTCATTCATCCTCTCAACATAGCCAAACCATCTTAACATACTCTTTTCAATTTTAGTCACTACATCTTCTTTTAAACCACAACGTTGTATTATTACCTTATTCCTCAATCTATCATTTAAAGTTTCACCTCACATACTCCGCAAGGAGCGCATTTCTACTGCATTAATCCTACTTTCATGTCTTTTTTGCCATATCCAACCTTCACTTCCATACATAAGTGTAGGCACCGGCACGATGTTGTGAACAGCGAACTTACGTATACTTTTGTAATTTTGAATAATTGAAAACAATATAATTATAACGGGAAATTTAACGCGATAATTTCGATTGTTTGTTTGTTTTTTTTTGTTTTGTTTTTTTTTGCGTTAAATTTCCCGTTATAATTATATTGTTTTCAATTATGAAACGCGAAAGTTTTAAAGTTAATATTTTGAATAATTGATTAAAGTTAGTATTTTATGTGTTTATCTGTGTTTTTTTAATATTAAAAATAAGTTACCGCTTATAATACTTTAAAAGCAGTCCTTAAAATTTCAACGCAATTGGAGTTGCCCAAAAGATTAAGTATTATATATCTTGGTGCCAACCAATATAATATGGGTAAACCCACGGTATATAAAACTGTCTACCTATTCACTTAACATAAGCCTTTATATATATTAGTCTTCGTCGATTTATTTCCAGGCGGGAACCACACAGCCATTATTCCACAAAGTAATATCTGTGCAAAGCAGTATGCAAGGAGGTAGAAACATTGTTTGAATATGTGGGTAGAAACTGTTGGTCTTTGCTCCGTTTTATTTGGCTTTGATTCCCCTGTCGAGGGTGAAAGATCAACAGACTCACCTGTTGTTGAAGCTATGGAGTTTTACTAACGTTGTATAATTGAGTTTTATAATATAAACTGTATGTAAGTTTGTGTCAAATTAATTTGATATGCTTATGGTAATTGATAAATAATTATTTAATGACAATAAAACCAAAAAGGAATTTCAAATTTCAAGTAATAGTACCTGATTACGGGTTTAATAATCGGTGGTCGTGTATACACTTTTTGTTTTTATAAGATATCGATAAACCCATCAAGTTCGTGACCAGTCGATGGGAACAACTGGAGAGGGAGGTTAAGGCCAATCAAAATATGAATAGGCTGTGTGACAATTGATATGAAAGAAAAGGGCGTCAATGACGGTGAATAGAACGGTATGGAAGAAGAAAACGTGTTGTACCGCCCCATACGACATCGCGGCCCGCCTCTGTTGGGATGTCGCCCAAGCGGCACCGCAACCTACGTGTTGGCCGCGACGTTGTCGGTTTGATTGGCAAAACCCCAGACGGGTGGCCCCTCCTCAGGTTCTCTTCGCTTCACCGTGGGTGACAAAGCCACGGGTACTGAGCCCCGCCACCTCAACAATGTGGGAACCCACTGGGGGGTAAATGTGCACCCATGGCGACTGTTTTGCCCATGATCTTTGTACACCCACCCATTGAGGGCATCATTTATCTGCATTGCTGTAGCGACAATAATGCCATTATATACGAACTAATTACCAATCGTGCATCGCGCTAGCAAAGTTCTTGGCGCGATTTGAACAAATACAACAGTCTGACAACAACCGACGGGCAGTTGCCCGAAATAGTCTTAAAATCCGTCTATTAGGAGGATCCTCCCTTTTCTATGGTGGTTAAGGCGTGTATATTCCCCAATGTTAACGCAGTACTGGCCGTGCGCCCAGTCGGAACCAGAATATCAATATTGAACCTCCCTTTGGACAGTTTTGTTTGCAAAATATTCTTATATTTACATATGTTAATTATTTTTTTAAAGCAGAACTATTTGCTATACGAAAAAAACATGTTTCACAAATAATGTACATGAAACAATAATAAATATATATTTTTATTAAACATTTTAACCTAACCGTGACGAAAGAGTATGCTTTAGAAAGTTACAATTTTTAGTAAAGTTATCGCTACTAAAGCTGTTGTAGGCCCATAAGGCCCATCTGTTCCGCATACTTTTAGTTAAAGTCAGCATGTAATAACGAAGTGATGTGTGATGGAGAGCAGTGATAGCCCAATGGTAGCGGCAGCGACTTACAAGTTGTAGATCCTGAGTCCCAACCAAGGCAGGCACTTTATTTTGCGTAAATTATTTTCCCCACTACTGCTCTGAAAACGGTGAAAGAAAACATCGTGAGGGAAACAGCATGTCCTAAATTCGAAGACATGTAACATCCACTAATCCACACTGGGCCCGCGTGGTGGATTACGGCCCATTTCCACACACAGAGAGGAGGCCTGTGTCCCAGCAGTGGGAACATTAAAAGGCTGATGATGACGTTATACTTATTGCAATAGAGACTTTTTAATAGAGATTCTACCCATGCTTTGGAACGAGAAGAGCTTCATTTCTGTGACTGACTGACCTTAAAAGTTCAAAAGTGCCTGAAAAAGATTTTATTGAAATTAAGTGGTCCGAGTTTTCATCTTTCTGCGAGCGAATGATGTTCATAATATTTGGATAAGCCAATATGAGCAAATGATCCGTACGAATATGAACTTTATTTAGTAAAGATTGTGTATTCGTTTTCCACGCTAACTTTATGTAGCAAAGCAAAATCATAATATCTGTGAATCTTACCTGAGAATACCAAAAGGTCAATGAACATAAAATAAATACTTGACTGCAATAAATTGCTGAGTACAATATTAATACAAAGTACCTCTAATATAAACTTTGAAAGGTCTTTATTTCTATGAATTTAAATGACTCAAAAGCAGAAACTATAATCTACAGCAGTGTTTTTCAACCTGTGGGTCGCGACCCCCTGGGGGGTCGCGAAGCTTCTGTAGGGGGGTCGCCAGAGGTTGAGAGAACAACTTCACAAATAAAACGATAAATATTAAAAATATTGATTTATTAAGTGTGAGAATTTTAACAAAAAGATATAGGTACTCATAAACATTTGTATGTTAATACAAACAAATTAACAAAAAATAAAATCCTAAGACTCATGTTAATGAGAAGGTTGTGCTTGTTTTTGGTTGATCAATTTCTCCCATCGTGGATCTGTATTTGCTACACATAAAATTAAATCGTTTTCCAAATTTAAGCGATATCTTTGTACGGCCATTGATGAAAATGTCAACTCGCATAAGTACGAGGTGGCAAATGGAATCAAATACTTCAAAACCTCAGTTGTCAATTCCGGGTATTCTGTTTTTCTCCTTAACCAAAAGGTATTCAAATTAGCAGACTTGAATTCCAAGTGTAACATCCCATCGGCAGATAATTCTAGCAGATTCTCTTTGAGCTTAGTTGGCAAATTAGCCTCATTTATAGCTGCATTTAAAAACGGATTTAAGATCCACCTCTGCCCAGTGTTCTCCGATGTCTCTTGCACTGTGAAGTAATGACACAATTCTTCTTTCAAATTATCTAACACCATTTTCATACCAGGTATATATGCCTTGATGTTTATCTCACATCAGATAATTCTTCAGTAAAAGATTGTGTCGACGAAAATGAATCGAAGTTATTTTGATTTATAGACGACGACCATAAGTATTTTTTTTTGTAAAGCCATGTATTTTGTCTTTTGCAGTGATGACCCGGAATTTCAAAAGAAATTCCTGGTCGCAAATGAATTAAGAATATTCTGTCTTGGCCTGCTGTAAATATATTAAAAGTTCAGGATGAAGTTCCATAACTCTGGTCAGTACTTTGACTTTTGACAACCACCTCACATAAAAAAGCGAAGGGTCGGGGGGTCGCGAAATATTTTTTCATACCAGGGGGGTCGCATCATGAAAAAGGTTGAAAAACACTGATCTACAGTTAACATAGAATTGAAAAGTCAATGACCGAGCTAGCAAGGCTTTATTTAATCTATTTTCGGGGAAAACGGTATGACGTACATAAAAACCTAGATGTTTAAGCCAGTTTCAGATCAAAAATCTAGTTGAGCTAATTTAGCTCAACTCACACAGCTGAAATAATGTATACACAGCTCAGTTCATCCTGCAAAAAAAAACAAAAAAAAAAAACGATTACAGACATGCTTATTGAGCCCCGCTCTTGGGTCGAAATTATGAGTTAGTAATTTTTTGTTCATCAATTGATGAACAAAAAGTTGAATAAATAGATTGTGATTCAAAAAGTCGACTTTGTCGAATAATAAATCGTCTAACGAACATAGCACCTATACACACACACATGACAGCACACAGCACAGGACTCGGGCACCGCCTGACGTCATAGTGCTCCGGCCGGCGCGCGCCTTCATATTAATTATAGCTCCTGACTTCATACGCGTCAAACTCGTTAAAATAACATGGTTTTTATATTTTTACGCGGAACCCAACCAATTTTGGATAAGGATGAATAAAGAGTAACTAAGGCTAAGTTACACCTTATTACATCAGCTATATGCCAGTGTAAATCAAAATCAGTCCAGCCGTTTCGGAGACCACCCGGAACAAACAGACAGATAGAAAGAAACGTTTGTGTTTTTATAAGTGCCGTCTATACTTACATAATAATTATGCATTTACTAAAAACTAGTATTTTGATATTACAAACTAGACATTTTCATTTTATTTATTTTAATGGAATAGATGTATAGATATCGTTTTCATCTGTTAGCTCAACTTATAATGTGTTGTAACTACCATAGAACTAAATAGTTTATTTTACAAAATGAAAGATACAACCTTGTAGTAACCAGAATTTCTGCTCGTGAAACTCCTTTCAACTTTATATAATATATATTTAAAGTGGGTATACTCTCACGGATAGCTTCTATCTCCCATTTACCTATTCTAAAACTAGTAGAAAAACACAATTATACTGAGAATGAAAGCAAAACTATTGTGGGTACAAAATGTTTTGACGAACGAAATTCTATTGAAAACATTGTAGGAAAAACTAATAAAATAACGCTCATAAAAATCATTCTGAAAACTGAGAAATTATGTTTTCGTGTCAAACGACCAGCTGCAGGTCTATTCACAAACGTTCGATTCCATCCCGGAACGAATGGTTGTGATAATATAAGGTTCGGTTAGGTTTCCCTAAACGAACCTTAAAAATGTTCCTCTTTAATTAATATTCCAATGATTATTTTATAGTGGTTAAGTTTTGTTCCAAAATACTTACAAATAATAATTTATTTACTACTTTAACATTTTCTAACATGAAACTTACCATTTTGTAGCATTCTCCCTAAACAAACCTTATAATGTCACAGCCATTTGTGCCAGGATGGAATCGGACGCTTGTAATTAGCCACGCTGGACAGCTAGCACTCGATAACGCACTTGTATCTTTAACCTAAATCCTTTTAAAAGAAACTGAATTCCAAACCAATCGACTCAGTCACCATCACAACGGGCAACACCCCAGAATTATGGTCAATAAACAATATTTAAATAAAACTGTCCATTCAACGTCATTGCACATACACATTTTTGTCAGCCGAAGATATTTTTTTAAGAAAATGCATTTTTTTTTTAAATAGTCTATGATCTCCTTGGAGAAAGTCGTTCATTTACATGGGCTAAATATTTTTACCTGTACCTATAGAAAAAAAAACAAATTTACAAAAAATACAACCGACTTCCAAATAAAAACACTACAAAGTGAAAAGTAAATTCAATTTCGTAAGTCGGTGTCAAAATACCAAGATTTGTTATTTTTATCTTCTTTTAAAAAGTTTTTAATTTTCACTTTTTACTTGTGGTACATAATGGGTAAATTTTATAGTAAGGTACCTATAATGCCAGAATAGATTACCCGAAAAACATGAAACCTGAACAAAACCGGTAGAATGAGAGGCTACCAGGGTGAAATGTACACATTCTGCGTACCCCTTTAAAACGTACTCCTTGCAGCTATCCCGGGCGATTTGCCGTGTTTTTTTTTTTTTTCAAAATCTGTTAAAATCGGGTAAAAAAGATTCGACAAAATCGGTTGACCCAGTATAAAGTTATGAGTTAACAAATAAAAATACAGTTGAAAATACCTTTTTGAAGTCGGTTAAAAAAATAAAGTCGAATTAAGAACCTCATCCTTTTTAAAGTCGATTAAAAAATATCAATGGGTGACTATGATTAACGTTGACGTTATTATAAGTAACAGCCTGAATCTAGATTTCTTTTCAATTACTAGTTCACCCACTATCGCTGTATTTCAAGATAACCAACATGTAGTTATCGTTCCAACAACAAAAACTCTGCCTACTCTTTCAGTTAAGACGCAGTGCTGTTATTCTTTACGTAAGATAAAGAAGAATCCAACAAAATTTATAGACGGTGTGCAAATAGACACCGTTGATGCTAAAGACTTTAAAAATTGCAACAAAGAAGTGATAAAAATATAAATTTCACAGCAGAGTTGTAAACAGAAAAATAAAAAAACTGAGGCACAGAATATGACAGAAAGTCTGCTCTATACAACGAGTAAAAACAGACGCACACACGCATAGACGCAAACTTCAGCGGCGATCTCAAACAAATTCCGGAATTTGTTTGAATTTGTTTGCCTCTGTTTGCGTGCGTTTTCGCTTGTTGTATAGAGCCAACCTTCTGTATCTTCAATTTTCTGTCTCCGAGGGTCGTGTTTTGTCGTAAAATCGAGGGATGCTTCCAGTTTTTTATTATTATTTTTCAAGTGCAAAACAATTAAAACTTTTCGTGAGAAGGGAAGGGATTTGAAACGTGTAATGACAGGAGTGGTATAAAATATGAATGGAAATAGAATTGTTCGCGAAACTTTTCGGAAGGTTTGAAAGAAGTATCTCCGCCATCAGATGGTGGAGACCCCGTAGGGAGAGTTGCGCACCGCAATACTCCCGCTGGCACTTCTCTCCCGCCGCGGCCTACAACCCTATTCCGTAAACGCTAAGTCAGCTTATGGCGAAAATTTTGCCTCTGGGATACAACTTCTGTGCAATCGATAAATAATTCTCAGCTCAATTTGACACGTAGGCCAAGATACTTATGTAATACAATCCCAAGATTAACAAGTTTACTGTCTTCATATCAGAAACAATAGTTAAAACATTCACAATTGCCATAAGTAGGTACTTGAAAATACCACCTAAAACTTGTAATAATGTGCTACAAACTTTGTAAGTATAATTCAAAGTAAATGTCGATACAATACAAGTCTTTGACATGATATATTATTTTGTTTATCCTCACATTATAATATATGGCCAAAGTTTTAAAACAAAAGTTTATATTTACTGCAAAAGTCTAAAACTATGTAAATTACTGTTTCGATTTTAATATTGACATTGTTTGTTTAGCAAATACAGTCACGAGTTTAAAACTAGAAACTTATATATATCGTAGCGTTGCAAAATTCTTTTAACAAAGAAATGGCAATGAAACTATATCATGACTCAATAATGTTTGTACAGAGAAAGGTAGTCTTTTTGATAAGATAATAATTCACTAAAAAGAGAATGGATTGTAAAAATCATCTTCTCAGTTCATTCAAAAACTGACAACGCAAAACCTAAATCGCTGTGACTAGAACATGAAGCATGTTCTCCTAAAGAGAGAGAAGAGAGTTCCTATATCAGTTGTATATAACTAATATATAATGGAATTTTAACATTCCTGTTCCAAAGGTTAAAATATATAATAATAAATAAAATCCTATGATGACATAGAAAGAAAGAATAAAAATAAAAAATATTTATTTGTGACTCACACAGGTGACACAAGACAAGCAAAACACAAAATGAAACAATAATAAAAAATAAAAACCCCTTGCGAGACCAAAAAGGCTCCTATCTCAGCATTTGCAGCGATATTTAAAAGGAAATAACATGTCAAATTAACTTAATATGATAATGGTAATTGATAAATAATTATTTAATGACAATAATACCAAAAATAAATTTTAAATTTCAAGTAATAGTCAATCAAAAGATGAATAGGCTGTGTGACAAGTCATATGAAAGAAAAGGGAGTCAGTGACAGTGAATAGAACGGTATGGAAGAAGAAAACGTGTTGTACCGACGCCATGTTACTTGGGTCAAGGGCAGGAAGATGATTCATGTGACTGTCAATGTAGCGACACTTAGAGGAGGTCTATGTTCAGCAGTGGACGGTTTTTGGTTAAAATGATGAAGATGAAACCCATTACGTCTGTGGAGTTTCTCGAACTTATTAAAGCCACTGTAAAGGTACCTATGAATAATTTTTTTTAACTGAAAAGTTAATAACGAAACAATATCAAAACAGTTTTCGCGAGTTTTACTTATAATTATTATGAGAAATATACATATTTTCAAGCTTTTATATTTTTTTATTATTATTTATAGGCTCGCGCTTGACCACTATCTCACCTGATGGTAAGCAATGATGTGGTCGACGGTGTAACAGGCTTGCCTAGAAGAAATCTATGCGCAATTCTTTTTTTATCCTTTGTAAATGCTCATGCTAAAGTTATACGGGACTCCAACCCACTAAAACCCCACGGTGTCCTCCTGTGCCGCTTATGGCGGGAACACGAGCACGCGTTAACACTCACCGCGCACCGCCGCAGCTGTCCGTCACCGGACCCGGGTCAGATCAGTGGCCTCGCCACCTACCACTTTATGGCCGCAGGGGCTAGGGACCTCCCCACCTACTGCACCAACTCCGCCATCAGACAGTGGCGACCCCGTCCAGGCCACCGAAGGTAGGGATAGCGGCGCACCGCAATACCGGCACCCCTCTCCCGCCGCATTCTCCAACCATCAGCCTCGATATCGTATGCGTATGGGAGGCCCCATACGACATCGTGGCCCGCCTCAGTTGGGATGTCGCCCAAGCGGCACCGCAACCTACGTGTTGGCCGCGACGTTGTCGGTGTAATCGGCAAAAGCCCAGACGGGTGGCCCCTCCTCAGGTTCTCTTCGCTTCACCGTGGGTGACAAAGCCACGGGTACTGAGCCCCGCCACCTCAACAATGCGGGCACCCACTGGGGGGGTAAATGTGCACCCTTGGCGACTGTTTTGCCCGTGATCTCACACCCACAACCCATTGAGGGCATCATTTATCTGCATTGCTGTAGCGACAATAATGCCGTTATATACGATCTAATGACCAATCGTGCAACGCGCAAGCAAAGTTCTTGGCGTGATTTGAACAAATACAACAGTCTGACAACAACCGACGGGCAGTTGCCCGGAATAGTCTTAAAATCCGTCTATTAGGAGGATCCTCACTTTTCTTTGGTGGTCAAGGCGTATATATTCCCCAATGTTGGCGCAGTACTGACCGTGTGCCCAGTCGGAACCAGAATATCAATATTGAACCTCCCTTTGGACAGTTTTGTTTGCAAAATATTCTTATATTTTCATATGTTCATTATTTTTTTAAAGCAGAACTATTTGTAATACGAAAAAACCGGCCAAGTGCGAGTCGGACTCGCGCACGAAGGGTTCCGTTCTTGGTAAATTGCGGTTTACGATTTATGACGTATTAAAAAAAACTACTTACTAGATGTCATTCAAACCAATTTTCGCTGGTAGTTTACATAGTAATGTACATCATATATTTTTTTTAGTTTTATCATTCTCTTATTTTAGAAGTTACAGGGGGGGGGACACACATTTTACCACTTTGGCAGAGTCTCTCGCGCAAACTATTCAGTTTAGAAAAAAATTATATTAGAAACCTCAATATCATTTTTGAAGACCTATCCATAGATACCCCACACGTATGGGTCTGATGAAAAAAAATATTTTTAGTTTTAGTTTCAAGTATGGGAACCCCCAAAATTTATTGTTATATTTTTATTTTTGTGTGAAAATCTTAATGCGGTTCACAGAATACATCTACTCACCAAGTTTCAACAGCATAGTTCTTATAGTTTCGGAATAAAGTGGCTGTGACATACGGACGGACAGACAGACAGACAGACAGACAGACAGACAGACAGACAGACAGACAGACAGACAGACAGACAGACAGACATGACGAATCTATAAGGGTTCCGTTTTTTGCCATTTGGCTACGGAACCCTAAAAAACATGTTTCACAAATAATGTACATAAAACAATAATAAATATATATTTTTATTAAACCTTTTAACCTAACCGTGACGAAAGAGTATGCTTTAGAAAGTTACCGTTTTTAGTTAAGTTATCGCTACTAAAGCTGTTGCAGGCTCATAAGGGTATCTGTTCCGCATACTTTTAGTTAAAGTCAGCATGTAATAACTAAGTGATGTGTGATGGAGAGCAGTGGAAGCCCGATGGTAGCGGCAGTGACTTACAAGTTGTTGGTCCTGAGTTCCAACCAAGGCAGGCTCTTTATGTTGTGTAAATTATTTTCATCACTACTGCTCTGAAAACGGTGAAAGAAAACATCGTGAGGGAACCAGCATGTCCTACATTCGAAGACATGTAACTTTCACTAATCCGCACTGGGCCTGCGTGGTGGATTACGGCCCATTCCCACACACAGAGAAGAGGCCTGTGTCCCAGCAGTGGGAACATTAAAAGGCTGATGATGACGTTATACTTATTGCAATAGAGACTTTTTAATAGAGAATCTACCCATGCTTTGGAACGAGGAGAGCTTCATTTCTTTGACTGACTGACCTTGAAAGTTCAAAAGTGCCCGAAAAAGGTTTCATTGAAATTAAGAGGTCCGAGTTTTCATCTTTCTGCGAGCGAATGATGTTCATAATATTTAGATAAGCGAATATGAGCAAATGATCCGTGCGAATATGAACTTTATTTAGTAAAGATTGTGTATTCGTTTTCCACGCTAACTTTATGTAGCAAAGCAAAATCATAATATCTGTGAATCTTACCTGAGAATACCAAAAGGTCAATGAACATAAAATAAATGCTTGACTGCAATAATTTGCTGAGAATAATATTAATACAAAGTACCTCTAATATAAACTTTGAAAGGACTTTATTTCTATGAATGTAAATGACTCAAAAACAGAAACTATAATCTACAGTTAACATAGAATTGAAAAGTCAATGACCAAGCTAGCAAGGATTTATGTAATCTATTTTCGGGGAAAACGGTATGACGTACATTAAAACCCAGATGATTAAGCCGGTTTCAGACCAAAAATCTAGTTGAGCTAATTTAGCTCAGCTCACACAGCTGAAATAATGTATACACAGCTCAGTTCATCCAGCAAAAAAAAAACAAAACAAAAAAAAAACGATTACAGACATGCTTATTGAGCCCCGCTCTTGGGTCGAAATGATGAGTAAGTAATTTTTGTTCATCAATTGATGAACAAAAAGTTAAATAAATAGAATAAGATTCAAAAAGTCGACTTTGTCGAATAATAAATCGTCTAACGAACATAGCACCTACACACACACACATGACAGCACAGGACTCGGCACCGCCTGACGTCATAATACTCCAGCCGGCGCGCGTCTTCATAATAATTATAGCTCCTGACTTCATACACGTCAAACTCGTTAAAATAACATGGTTTTTATATTTTTACGCGGAACCCAACCAATTTTGGATAAACATGAATAAAGAGTAACTAAGGCTAAGTTACACCTTATAACATCAGCTATATGCCAGTGTAAATCCCGTCAAAATCAGTACAGCCGTTTCGGAGACCACCCGAAACAAACAGACAGATAGAAAGAAACGTTTGTGTTTTTATAAGTGCCGTCTATACTTACATAATAATTATGCATTTACTAAAAACTATTATTTTGATATTACAAACTAGACATTTTCATTTTATTTATTTAAATGGAATAGATGTATAGATATCGTTTTTATCTGTTAGCTCAACTTATAGTGTGTTGTAACTACCATGGAACTAAATAGTTTATTTTACAAAATGAAAGATACAACCTTGTAGTAACCAGAATTTCTGCTCGTGTAACTCCTTTCAACTTTATATAATATATATTTAAAGTGGATATACTCTCACGGATAGTTTCTATCTTCCATTTACCTATTCTAAAACTAATAGAAAAACACAATCATACTGAGAATGAAAGCAAAACTATTTTCTATTGAAAACGTTGTAGGAAAATCTAATAAAATAACGCTCATAAAAATAACTCTGAAAACTGAGAAATTATGTTTTCGTGTCAAACGTCCAGCTGCAGGTCTATTCACAAACGTTCGATTCCATCCCGGAACGAATGGTTGTGATAATATAAGGTTCGGTTAGGTTTCCCTAAATGAACCTTAAAAATGATCCTCTTTAATTAATAGGTATTCCAATGATTATTTTACAGTGGTTAAGTTTTGTTCCAAAATACTTACAAATAATAATTTATTTACTACTTTAACATTTTCTAACATAAAACTTACCATTTTGTAGCATTCTCCCTAAACAAACCTTATAATGTCACAACCATTTGTGCCAGGATGGAATCGGACGCTTGTAATTAGCCACGCTGGATAGCTAGCACTCGATAACGCACTAGTATCTTTAACCTAAATCCTTTTAAAAGAAACTGATTTCCAAACCAATCGACACAGTCACCATCACAACGGGCAAAACCCCAGAATTATTCTTATTCTTATTCTTTATTGTACAAAAAAAACATAAAACATACAAATACAATAGGACAATTTATGTACAAAGGCGAGCTTAACCCATAGTTGGGTTCTCTAACAGCAAACCTCAGTTTCGTAGAAATATGACATTAATGTCAATAAACAATATTTAACTAAAACTGTCCATTCAAAGTCATTGCACATACACATTTTGGTCAGCCGAAGATATTTTTTTATGGAAAATGCATTTTTTTTGGAAATAGTCTATGATCTCCTTGGAGAAAGTCGTTCATTTACATGGGCTAAATATTTTTCTAAAATATGATCACACTTTTCCGTTACATTCTGTACGTATAGAAAAAAAAAATACGAAAAATACAACCGACTTCCAAATAAAAACACTACTAAGTGAAAGGTAACTTCAATTTCGTAAGTTGGTGTCAAAATACCAAGATTTGTTATTTTTATCTTGTTTTATAAAATTTTAATTTTCACTTTTTAGTTGTGGTACATAATGGGTAAATTTTATATTAAGGTACCTATAATGCCAGAATAGATTACCCGAAAAACATGACACCTGAACAAAACCGGTGGAATGAGAGGCTACCAGGGTGAAAAGTACACATTCTGCGTACCCCTTTAAAACGTACTGCTTGCAGCTATCCCGGGCGATTTGCCGTCATTTATTTAAGAGTACTGTTGTAAATCTAAGTAGTTTTCATCGGATCTTCACCTCCCTATATGGGACCACATGAAAAGCACCAGCTTTCAAAAGAAAAAGATTCGACAAAATCGGTTGACCTAGTATAAAGTTATGAGTTAACAAATAAAAATACAGTTGAATTGAGAACCTTTTTGAAGTCGGTTAAAAAAATAAAGTCGAATTAAGAACCTCATCCTTTTTAAAGTCGATTAAAAAATGGCAATGGGTGACTATGATTGACGTTGACGTTATTATCAGTAACAGCCTGAATCTAGATTTCTTTTCAATTACTAGTTCACCCACTATCGCATAGGTATTTCAAGATGTAGTTATCGTTCCAACAACAAAAACTATGCCTACTCTTTCAGTTAAGACGCAGTGCTGTTATTCTTGACGTAAGATAAAGAAGAATCCAACAAAATTTATGGACGGTGTGCAAATAGACACCGTTGATGCTAAAGACTTTAAAAATTGCAACAAAGAAGTGATAAAAATATAAATTTCACAGCAGAGGTGTAAACAGAAAGATAAAAAAAACTGAGGCACAGAATATAACAGAAGGTCTGCTCTATACAACGAGTAAAAACAGACGCACACACACATAGACGCAAACTTCAGCGGCGATCTCAATCAAGCGGCGTGCCTATGTTTGCGTGCGTTTTCGCTTGTTGTATAGAGCCAACCTTCTGTATCTTCAATTTTCTGTCTCCGAGGGTCGTGTTTTGTCGTAAAATCGAGGGATGCTTTCAGTTTTTTATTATTATTTTTCAAGTGCAAAACAATTAAAACTTTTCGTGAGAAAGGAAGGGATTTGAAACGTGTAATGACAGGAGTGGTATAAAATATGAATGGAAATAGAATTGTTCGCGAAACTTTTCGGAAGGTTTGTAAGAAGTATTTTAAAATGAGAATGCTTGGAGATGAATTTATAATACAATCATTGGAGTGGAACAGATTGTTGGTATATTTGTGTATTGAAACATAAAAAAAAACTGATGTTAAATTCTCTGGCTTGATTTTTGCATGGCTGATTGCGTAAATAAGGCCAAAGGCTCTAGACGTTTGAAGTAAGCGAAGGTAATAGTCGAAATGTCAATATGTAAGGGATTAATCAAGTGATTTTTTGATATCTTTTGGCTATCCCATACAATTTTGCCTCTTTGACAATCGCTATCGCCACACTATCGATGATAGAATGTCACTTGTCTAGGGCCCCGCAAAATGTTAACACCAATAGCTTTCCAAGACGTAAAATATAGGTGCCCAAAATGAATGGAATTGGTCCTAATGAAATGTTAGCATCAATAACTTGACAAAAGTAAAATGTGGGTGAGATTTAAGTTGATGACCTGGTTAAGGTTGCGGGAGTCGCCTGGTTGCGAGACGCACAACACCGGTCACATGTTCAGTGAGTGACCGTCAAAGTCGAGCTGTGAATGGTGATGATGATAAAGGTTTCTGTTAGTTAGTCAGCTCATTGGACTCCACCAATACCTAGTATGATGCTCAGTCTCACTTAAAAATTGGCAAGCTGTCATAGTGATCAGGATTCTGGCGAAGAAACTAAGATGAGGCATAAAAACATTGTTTGCAATAGGTTCAATCTTCTACCATACTCAACAAAAAAACCTAAAGTACATAAATCTTTGCGAACCTTTTTGTCACAGATTTTATTTGTACAAAGATTGTTGGAAAATGGAAACAAAAATCCCCGAAATGTTTTGTTGAACACAGCTATGAATTTCACCTGATACAAAATAAGGTATCAATCACCTTTGTTATTGAATTGCAAAAGAATCGACTGCTTCATTGGTATAGTGGTCGCAACCGGAACCCCACGGTGGGTTCCCGCATTGTCGCGGTGGGGGGGCTCAGAAGCCATGACTTGGTCACCCACGGTATGAGAAGAGGAGGGGCCGCTCGTCAGAGCTTTTGCCGATAAGCCAACGACGTAGCGGCCAACACGTGGGTTGCAGTGCCACCTGGGCGTCATCGCAGCTGAGGCGGGCCGCGATGTCATATGGGGCCTCCCATACCCATAATTATGATATCGTGGCTGAGGGTTGGAGGCCGCGGCGGGAGAGGAGTGCCGGTATTGTCATGCGCCGCTCTCCCTACCTATCGCGGCCTGGACGGGGCCGCCAACGTCTGATGGTGGACGCGGTGAAGCTGCAGGGGAGAAGGAGTGCCGGTATAGCGTTGACCGCTTTTCCTATCTCCTGCGGCTGAAAAATGGTAGGTGGTGGGGCCATTGGCCTTGACCCGTCACACGGGTACTGATAGTGGCATACACCGGGCCATCTGGCGCCCATGTCCTAGTTTGGTCCTTGGGGTGGTCACGGCGTACAATGTGCTCTGGTGCGCCGGTGGTAGAGGGTACTCCCCAGAGGAGGGTCCGGTGACGGATAGCCGCAGCCGGTTTGCGATGCCCGTGTGCCCGGCATAAAAAACGGCCCTGGAGGAAACCGAGGAGTTTTAGTGGGTTGGAGTCCCACGTAACTGCATTATCTTCCCGTAGTAGTGCAGTATGCATGAGCATTTCTCCAGGCAAAAAATACGTCGGGCAAAGTTGTATTGGGTTTTCCATCTGGAATATATCATTAGCAGCCCAGAGTCTGAACTTGTGCCCAGTTAATGGTAATAGACTCATCTTCTTTTACATTGGACTTAAATATAACTGGCAGTTATGGGCAGGTGCCTGCCTAATTCTTCGGAAAATACGGTCGTGTTATGTTAAGTAATAAAAATAATAAAACAAGAATAAACTTTTGTTTTACGAAAAACGTTAAAATGTTCATCTAATTTCATTTCCCTTTAGGGTATTTGTTTCCTTCTTCGGAAACTTTTTGAAATCATCTCGTCAGATAAACAATTTGTAACAGTCCTACTGCTTTCAGATTTAGTTTTTATTTAATTTCAACCAACAGGGACAAATAAAAGGTTTGTTTTGTACATTAATAACAGAGAGTCGTGCAAAGATTCATTATGAAATAAGAAGATTTCCTTCAAGCAAGGAAAGGCAAAAAAAACCGGCCATGTGCGAGTCAGACTCGCGCACGAAGGGTTCCGTACCAAGGGTAGCGTCAACTATGTATGTATGGGGACACCCTTTAATTTTCATTTTTTTTTGGCATGTTTCCTTTATTTGTGCTGTAAGACCTTAATTTTTGCCAAATTTCAATTACAACAGGAACTACCATATAAGTTTTCGACCCAAAACCCATACACATACTTCCAGTTGACCTAGAATTGACAGTTTTAGTTAAAAACAAGGCCTTACAGCACAAGTAAAGGGAAAATGCCGAAAAATTAAAATGAAAAATGAAAAATTAAGGTAAATTTTGGTACTTACAAGTTTTCCTGAAAATCTAAATTTACCGATATCTTTTTATCGTGTTGACTCGGGACCTTGATTTTTATAGACCTTATAGCGACTATAGACACACGGACAGACAGACGGACAAGAGAGTGATCTTATAGGGTTCCTTTTTTACCTTTTTAGGAACGGAACCCTAAAAACAACATCCTGATTTTTCATTCCATTCTGAAAACATCGTCCAAATTAAACCCACAAAATAAAAGATAAAAGTCAATTAATAATGCGATGTATTGTGGCGAAGACTATGCTTACTCCATAAAAGAAAAAGAAAATGTATTTTCCTGCCTTTTAAACAATTATACGAATATTTTCCCATTTCTTTTGTGATATTTTTGGAAATCCTCGTGTATTCTTCCAAAGAGAATATAGGGTAGGGAACTTACAAAGGTTATTTTTATTACGTAATTTCCCTTCAGAATTATGGGAATAACGTTTCATAATAGATATTGTTAAGTTACCGTTCGTATGATTGTGATATTTCTGGAAATATGGCATGGCTTTAATAAAAGAACAAAAGGACCCTTTTCTTTCTTTTTGTGTGGAGAAATGCTCATGCATATTGCGCCAACACGGGGAGATAGCGCAGTTATATGGGATTTCAACTCACTAAATCTCCACGGTGTCCTCCTGTGCCGCTTATGACAGAAACACGGGCACGCATTAGCACTCACCGTTAACCCGCCGCGGCTTACGCAGCCATCTCTGGACCCTCCGCGGTGGAGTACCCCCATCACCGGCGCACTAGAACACATTTCACGCTTCGACCACCCCAGGGACCAAACCAGCACATGGACGCGAAATGACCCCGTGTATGGCACTCTTGGTCCCTCTATGACGGGTTAGCTCAGTGACCCCGTGACCTACCACTTTTTGCCGCGGAGGATAGGTACCTCTCCTGCGGCCCCACCACGCCCGCCATCAGATGGTGGAGACCCCGTAGGGAGAGTGGCGCACCGCAATACTCCCGCAGGCACTTCTCTCCCGCCGCGGCCTCCAACCCTTAACCACGATATCGTATGGAAGACCCTGGGAAGCCCCATACGCCATCGTCATCTTCATTTATTACTATTATACCTTTCCCACGGGATTGCTTCCTTGGCCTATTTCACAGAAACTTTGCATTTTGCCGACATTAAAAGTTGATTAAAATACCCAGTGATAGTGCTATGCAGTAGCTTGCAATCAATTTAAGATTTTTTTTCTGAATCGGATCAGAAGTTTCGGAGATAACTTTATAAAAAAATTGCATTGAATTTTTTACCCCTAATTTAAAGAATAATAAAAACAGTCCCGCTTTCATGAGACTGAAATACTACTGGCGAAGGTGGCTGCTTCTTTCTTTCTTTAAAACCAGTCACTCTGAAGTTTTTGATTGGAATAATGCAATAAGTTGTATTTCAGTGGAAACTAAACAATGTAAATGTTTACCTCGTATTCTGTTTAAATTCCGTAAACGCTAAGTCAGCTTATGGCCAAAATTTTGCCTCTGGGATACAACTTCTGTGCAATCGCCTACAATTCTCAGCTCAATTTGACACGTAGGGCACGATACTTATGTAATAAAATGCCGAGATTAACAAGTTTACTGTCGACATATCAGAAACATTAGTTGAAACATTCACAATTGCCATAAGTAGGTACTTGAAAATACCACTTAAAACTTGTAATAATGTGCTACAAACTTTGAAAGTATAATTCAAAGTAAATGTCGATACAATACAAGTCTTTGACATGAAATATTATTTTGTTTATCCTCACATTATAATATATGGCCAAAGTTTTAAAACAAAAGTTTATATTTACTGCAAAAGTCTAAAACTATGTAAATTACTGTTTCGATTTTAATATTGACATTGTTTGTTTAGCAAATACAGTCACGATTTTAAAACTAGAAACTTATATAAATCGTAGCGTTGCAAAATTCTTTTAACAAAGAAATGGCAATGAAACTATATCATGACTCAATAATATTTTTGCAGAGAAAGGTAGTTTTTTTGATAAGATAATAATTAACTAAAAATAAAATGGATTGTAAAAATCATCTTCTCAGTTCATTCACTAATTGACAACACAAAACCTAAATTCCTGTGACTAGAACTAGAAGTATGTTCTCCTAAAGGGAGAGAAGAGAGTTCCTATATCGGATGTATAACTAATGTATAATGGAATTCGGAAAATTCCTGTCCTAAAGGGGTTAAATAAGGGATGACATAGAAAGAAGAAAGAAAGAAAAATATTTATTTGTGACCCGCGCAGGGTACACGAGATAAGCGAAAACACATAAAAAAACTATATGAAAAAAAACAAATTAAAAACTTCTGTCGAGACCAAAAAGGCTCCTATCTCAGCATGTGCAGTGATTTTTAAGAGGAAATAACATATGTATAGAAGTTTGTCCTTTTATCGGTGGGAAATCTCATCTCACTTTGTAGCAAATAAATGTTATTCTGTAGCACTGTAATGGAATGATTATGACTTTTAAACATTCAATCAATCAATTAAACTTTTCAAAACAGACTCACCATATTGAAAACAATGCCAATATTCTTAATCATGATGACAATATAAACAAGACAAATAAAAAGATGTTTGGAGAGACCCAAATATCTTAAGACAAATTGCAATTGTTTCAGAACCGTCAACGAAAATAATTTTAAGAAAAAGCTGACGCAAAAAAAGATAGGTTCAAGTCTCCAACTGGCTCGGAAGAAAAATATAGTAAGCAAAGTTAAAACGTTGTTCGCATCTTTGCAACTTTTCTTGCAAAAGATAAATGGTGGGGTGGAATAGTGGGACTGCCGAGAATAACTCACTGAGATTCCTTGAACGATTAAGTTTGTTTATGCACGCAATATGGGCGACTATATTGTGAGTGACTATTTAAAGGGATGGTTTTGATTCAAAGGAGTTACCTATTAATAATGTTATCTGTACAACTAGTACACAATAGATCCCATGGGTCGAAGTGTCCGAGTTATTTCTCGGCCCCTCCACAAGATAAGTAATATATAGTAGATGTTGGTTTTACTGCTCCGATAGTCTACAAGTCACAAATGCGACTGCTGCTCGTGAGGCCCTGTGTTTGATTCTGAAGTCGGGCAAAATGCATTATCGTCATCTTCTTTCTAGCCACAACGTCTTTCACACAGTGTATCCATCATTACTTAAGTCTTCTCTAAACTTATAAATAATCATTCGCATTCATAGTCAAAACTTTCCCTTGCAAATGTTTCTCATTTAACTTGCCAACATAATGACAAAGAATTTCCATATAACTTTACGGTCATCATTGCCTCTTTCAGACTTTATTTTATCAGATTTCGTTGCAAATTCGTTCTCGTCCAGTATTTTCCAGCTGCCTCGTTCTACAAAATCACCAACAACAAAGCATAATCTCTTACTTCCCCAAACAAACGCAGGTATTTAACGCCATGTTTGTAGCTAAATGAGATATCACGCGCGGCGCATGACTTCGAATGCATTACCGCCACCGCTTAACCACTTAATGTTTGTTGGTGTTGGAGCTAATTAAAATTATTGTTCGTAAGTACTTAGATTGGGGGAAGTTGGATTGTCGTTTTGGTTAGTTTTTAAAGGCTTTTTGGTTGTATTTTTGGCTAAAATAAATTTTGAGGTCGATGACTGGTGACCTGGTTAAGTTTGCGGGAATCCACAGACTGGTCGATGTGGTGATACTTTTGGTAGTCCTTTATTCAGCAGTGGACGGCTTTCGGCTGAAATTATGATCATGATGGATTCTGAGATGAAATAGATCTTGACTTTCAGATATGGTTTCAGGTGGCAGTCAATTCACAAACAAGCCAACGTGCATGCGCTTCTAGATTGTGGTACAAAACCTCTAACTAGTACAACTCCTTCAACTTTTTGAATCGTTATATATAAAAAACGGTGGCTCTTATATTTGTTCTAGATAATTATCTGATCTACAATTTTGTCTGGGCTAATTTTATCATAAAACTTACCGTTTTGCTGAACATCGCGAAAAACCCGTTTTTATGACCTTTGACTCCAAGTAATTTTTTTTCCAGGCGTCGGTTTTTTTAGATTTAATTTATGATGGTGTTTTGAACATTCCTATAAATTTTCAGCTGGGTGCTAATTTGTGGACCCTCGGATGTCTAAATTGACCGGACTGTAACTGTATAAATAAGTATGACAGAATTGGTCCAAATAGTCAAAAATAGACAATTAGCATCGTATCTACAGATTGTGACGCTAATAGTCTGGGGATTTTTATATAAAAGCACAGGAATTAAGCAATCTTCCTGATGGCTCAACACGATTCGATGTATATCACACCGATAAAAGATGTTTACCAAGCAAAATTTAAAGTAGTATTCACATGAACGCAATGAGATGCATTCGACGAAATTTTGAAATTTTTATAGAATGAACTTCCGCGATATTAAAAGTAACGCACCATGGTGCACATTATCACACTACCACACTTATATTATAAAGGCAAAAATTCTGCGTGTGTGTGTTTGTTACTTCTTCACGCTCAAACGGCTGGACGGATTTAGATGAAATTAGGTACAGAGATGGATTTTAGTCTGGAACAGCACATAAAATTAACGCAGGTGAAGCCGCTGGCAGAAATACATATTAGTCGGTTAAACGCAAGAATTTTGAGTTTTATAACAACAGTGAATTCAGTGTTACGGTAAAGGAAAACACTGTGCAGACACCTGCAGCTGTAGCGAAGTTGACAATCTAAAGTCAATAACGCTAGTAGAAAACGAATCAATGTATGGAAATGACACATGAACGTTAAGTTACGTGGTCTATAAATAGAAAGTGTAAACGATTGTAGAAAGAGACCCGAAACGAAACGTTTGTAACATGGCTTTGCTGAAATTTAGTGTTTAAAATCATTAACACGATGATGAATGCTCATTCTAACTCTGAAGAAGCCTTTGTCTTACAACAGTCCTATCAAACATATATTATTGTATAACTTACTGGTACAGTAACAGGAAAACACATAAAATAGTTTAGATTGCAAACACTTCACGCTACCTGTACATCATTGTCTGGCCAGCTTTAGACTGTATGTCTAGATGACTTATCGTATTGCATAGGATCTTACGATTAGATTAGCTGAACGCTAAACTTGGTTAGGCAGTTCTATAGCAACATACATGTTTGTATCTTTGTTGTATAGGATATATTCTGAAGTAGCTATTAGATTAGGGTGAGATCAAAGGACTGTGTGAAAAATTATTTTGCTTAAAAATACTGTTTGACAAAATGATAGTATAAAGCATCAGAGATCTAAATACTATCTCGCTTTTTAAAAAACGATTAAAAGAGATCTGTCCTCTCAAATCTGATATTTATAAGCATATGTATATATATTAAGTATCTGTATATTTTAGAGTTATGTATTTATTTATGTATATATCACTTACACTATATGTGCATGATTTTATATCTTAGGTTAGTCGTTCACTTTTTTTCTCTTCCTGTTCTCACACACTATTTGTCTACATTTCTTCTTGATTTCTGCTTTTCGCGGGTCTTCTAGTAGAAATTTCTTAAGAAATAAGCAGTACTTTTGTACTCCTTTGTCATAATGTGTTTTCTGTATGTATTTTCTGTGTGTACATTAATAATAAAATAAATAAAACAAAACGCGACAAAACGTTTTTGATTCCGACTTCCGAAAATAATGTTATTTTTCGCTTTGTAGCATTTTGCAAGTCGATTTATTTTTTTGTAAATAAATATATATTTTTCTCTTTTTTTAAGTTTTGGTACCTTATATTACCATGAAAATAGGCTAAATAGCTGGCTAATAGGCTAAATATTTTCGAAGTCAGTTAAACACTTTAAATGATAATAATTAAATGCCGATATACATGTAATATATCTAAAGAATGAAAGAAAGAAAAATATTTATTTGTGACCCGCACAGGAGACACGAGAAATAAGCATACACTTAAACAATAATAAAATAAAAAAACCCTGTGCGAGACCAAAAAGGCTCTCAGCTCAGCATGTGCAGCAATATCCAAAAAAGGTAATAACGCTGCGCTGATATTCTGATAGGGCCAACTGTTGATGCCACGGACACACTTACGGAAATGGGACTTATATAATAAAATAAAATAGAAGAATATATAAATATCAAAGAAAATAAAATAAAACACTGAAGGTGGGTCAAAGTATGTGTAAGTGTTATATAAATAAAACATATTAAATGTAGGTAGACCTAGAAAACGACGTCCGCGATGCTCAATGATCATTTGTCGAAACCATAGACAAACGACAGAGCGCTCGGACCAAAGAGTGATTATATCTGTGTTTATATAGGTTTTCTGAACAGCCTAGTTATACTTGATAAAAACTTGAATACATTATATTTATAACAGACAATCAAAAAGCAAATAAAAATACCTAATATAAATAAAACAGTTTATAATTGAACACCCAATGGGTTCAATGTTTTGTATAAAAAAATTGATATATTTAAATAGCATTTTCCGCTGCTTTCAGCTTTTAGAACGAAACATTCAATTAAATAAATACAGTCAATAAACTTACCACAGAGCTAAAAAAAAACATCAAGAGTCCTTTCTTTATTCTGCAGATAGCAACATTTTAAACACAGCCGGGCCAAGGAACCCATCACTCGTTCACCCGTCCTCCCGAACTGAATAATTCACGACCAACAATAAGACAACATGGGATAGGATGTATGTCCCTCGAGACATGACGTCATTATCCGAATCAATCCGATTAAGCTTAGGGGCCCACTAGGCAATTTTACTTTTGGCGAACTATCGAAATGAGAATGTTATGATTCGAATCTTTGGCATTTTTTCCTCTCGAGGGATTGTCCGGTTTATTTATGTTACATTATTTTGTGAATATTAAAATTTCGCATGTTCATTGTTCTTCACATAGTATATATTTTTTGAGCAGCATCTATACCACCACATACGACCTAATGACCTGACGTCACAAAATCACAATACCTGTATGGTCGGAGGATCCTCCCTTTTGAATGGAAGTTTGTGGGAATTTCCACCCTGTTCTGCTTACCTCCAAATTTATAGAAAGCATGTAGAATGTTATAAGATATGGGACAAAGGCATCATGCAGTAGCAGCCAGAAGACTTCTTAGGCAACACAGACGATTAGAGGTGTTGGAAGGAATGGCCGAAGAAGTGTACACACTGCAAAGAGTGCAGGCAGGCTATAAAGGTGACTTTTGACCAGCATTGGGAGAATGTAGGTTACAAAACCTAATCTGGATTTTTATCATGGAAGACTTACAGCTAAAACAAACAGACCAGAAACAGTAGATTTGAAAGTCAGCCAATAACAAGTCTCTTCACTTATAGATATTGAATAATACCTAATTTCTATGGACATTTTAGTACTCATCGGTAAAAAAAGATCACCAAGTGAAAAATCACTCAATAACGAAAGCACCAGTGATACTGATATGTTGCTTGCACTGCATAACAATATATACGCTACAATGAACTAGGTGAAGAAGTTTAAGCTTAAACACTTCCTGGCTGATGGCACACTAGTTATTTTTACAATTATAGACAGGTCAAAGTTTTAAAGCACGATGCAAACAATTAACTATACTACTAAACGAACTAGATCAATACGTTAGTTACGTATAAATTGCTCACACATGACATAAAACGATCATCTGATGTACGGTAATTAATAAACAGCAGCTATCCAATGAAAACAAATACGAAACAAGTGAATTTTATTCAGGTTTGTGTCTCAGAATAATACAGAAGGTCAGCTCCACACAACGAGCAAAAATGCACGCATACATAGATACGCTTCACTTAAACCCTGCATTGGTTTGAGGTCGCCGTATGTACGCGTCTATTTGTGCGTGTGCCCGTTTTCGCTCGTTGTATGGAGTTTACCTTCTTTACCGACTAATTGTATGCTAGTATTATGTTCATGCTAGCGGTACTCATTAATACTTCGCTACAACACCGCGTCGCTCTGTCAATATTTTACCCTTGCAATATTACACTGGTGTACAAAGTTTTTAATAATATTTTTGTTGGTTTATTACGCGGTAGTGGTTTGCGTAGTTTCCAAATTAAATAAGTTTTGTGAAAATTTACACGATGTATAAGCTCTGGTGAACTTTTCCGACAAGGGTTCTCATGATTAAAGTAGATACACGTGTCGACAATATTAACCTTTCTTATACCTATGAAAATATCAGTCTAAGATTAGAAGGCAAGATGAAAGAAAATCGTTCAGTAAAAATAAGTACCTAATATCAAAGTTTTAGAAACAACGTCATCCAAAAAAGATCAGAAATATATTTATTTTACATTTAAAAGTTCTATTGTTATGAATTAATCAGGATGTCTCAGTCTAGCCTAAGTATTTCTTCCAAACTAATTTTTTAAAGAGTGAGTCAGTTGGTTTGTAAGTTACACGATCCAAAATGTTGATGTCTATGGAAAATAATGTAGAATAAACTCCATTCTCTCCTCCTCCTTAAAAAAATCCTGTTCACCATTATGACCACGGCTAGCGCAGCAAAACCTTACAAACCTTTTGACCCACAGTTCTTTACTTAACAAGAAACTCAGGAAGCCTCGCTATCTACAACGTCCCAGCAAAATAAATTATCTCAAAACATTTCTCAGAAACAGGAATATTTCCTAAAAACTTTGCGAATTCGTCCACCCGCATACTTATTACCGCTCAAGCCTATTTTGCAACGAATTTAAGTCGTCGGGGCAACGAGCCAGCCAACAGCACGTAAAATTTTATCCGCCATTTTGCCTTTTCAAAATTCGAAGGGGAAAGCGGAACAATAGATTTTTCGTAACGGAAAAATGTTTAGCGCTGAGATATTTCGGGTTGCCAAGATAAGGGAATATAATTAAACAAAAATAAAATGTGATTGTCTTTGTGATTTTTTGATGTTAGTGGAGTTTTTATGCATCTGGTTTGAATGAGAAGTTACATTTGGAATGATCTTTAATACAGTTGCAGTCCGAAAAAGTACTTACTGAATGAGCCTTTGGGGACCATTTGACGGTTACATTAAAGAATTATTTTGATTGCGCACAATTAATACAAAATCTATTCTTATTTACAAAACTGTAATATCTAACACAGTCTGTTTTGACTTTAGACAAAAATCTTCTTTACCAAGTTTTCAATACTAAGATAACTAAATATTGTCATAGAACACAAGCAATAAAATTATTAAACGTTTAGCAGTACGGTTCGCAATTTCATCGTCAACATTTATCCATGATAATTATTATAAATGCGAAAGTAAGTCTGTTTGTTTTTTAACCGAATTCGCAAAAAGGAGGAGGTTATAAATTCGACTGTATTTTTTTTTATGTGTGTTAACTCATAACATTGTATTGGGTGTACCGATTTTGATGATTATTTTATTTGAACGCTGGTGCTTGTCATGTGGTCTTTCATTAAGATCTGATGAAGAACTTCGGAGATATACATCAGAACTCTTCAATAAATGACGGCAAATCACTCGGGATAGCTGCAATCGCATGTTTGTTTATTGTTTACACCATTTCATAACATAACATCACACTGGTACGCTCTAAAGAGGTACGCAGGTGTGAACAGTTCACCCTGATATACTCACATTCCACAGTTTTGTTTAAGTTTCATGTTATTGGGTTAATATATTCTGGCTTCACTTTGGGCATTATGGGTGGCTAGCCTATAGAACTGGTCCATTTTGTATCATAACTAAAAAGTGAAAAATAAAAACATTTTTACAAAAATTACAACCGACTTCCAAACAAAAACACTACAAAGTGAAAAATAACTTCAATTTCAGAAGTCGGTGTCAAAAACCGAAGAAACGAAAACAGGAACACCGACTTCCGAAATTAAAGTTATTTTTCACTTTGTAGTGTTTTTTTTTTACCCTTTTACGACTAAACGGCTATACCAATTTAGATGAAATTTGATATCATTATGCCAACCAAGCATCGTTATTTGTTTCATAATCGCGCCTTTTCTTTTTTTTAATGAGTTCTGCTTATGGTGGCCAGTTCGATTTTCGAACAAACCTCTCTACAATGTGATTATTTGGGCATTTTTTACTCAGAGTATACCACGAGTTTCCACTCAAATTTGACTTTTCAAATTCAAATCAATTTACTCCCTTGGGAGTTTCATACAACGTAACCCCCCTTGGGAGTTTCATACAACTTTACCCCCCCTTAGGAGGTATAGGAGGTAAAGCTTTACTTTACGTTTAGATTGCATTATATATAATTGGACATTGTCGAGCTTGTGGTGTGAAAAATTGTTTTACAAAGTCAGTGCTACCAACCTTATTTATTTAATCACCTATGACACCCACAACTGACGAATAGGGGACACATCCTTCTACCAACTATGTATATGAAGTTTAAATTTGATTAAATATTAATCAGTACGTGTGCGTGTGCGACAATTAATCATCGTGTAAGTGTTACAAAGTTAGTATGATATCTGGCATGTTCTAAGTTTACATTATCTAAGCTCACGCCATTTTTCCATGCGGGTGTCGGGCGAATCTACAGAACGCCACCTGCTACGGTCCTTACATACTACTTTTCCTTCATCTAAGTTCATACATCTAGTCATACACGCACGTCGGTTATGAGTACTACGCACCTGGCTTTTTTGAAGAACATGACTAATGAGATCCTTGTATGACCTTCTAGGGTTTCCCCTCGCGGCATTTCCACTTACGTCTGCCTTGTAAATACCTTTAGTTATTTGCCTTCCATTCATTCTCTGAACTTGACCAAACCATCTAAGCATATTATGTTCTGAATTCACATGGCCGTTTTAAATGCAAAGAGGTCAAACAAAGAAAATATCAAAATTGCTGACTGCCGGGAAACCAATTAATTGAATTTTGGAGGCAACCGCAATTTCCGAAAGTTTAATGGTGGAGAGATTTCAACGAAATGAAATTGCGAATTTATTTTAGACTTCCATTTAAGTATTGAATAATGTTAACGGCATGTTTTATAACCTCATTCAAAGTTCGGGTAAAGTTATATGGAATTTAAAAAAAAAATGTGTGCTTTGTACATGTTGAAGCTGATGACGATATTTAAAAATGCACAGTTAATTTAATTATTAAAACTTCATGCAACGTAACGATGGCGGACTTAATTCATGAGCCTTTCTCTACCAGTCAACCAAGGGTGGTGGAGAGATAACATGGCAGGTGCATAAAAATAGAAATAAGTTCAAAAACTAAAACCCGACTGAAACTTCATGATCTAAAAAGTATGAAACAAGAAAATATTCTTATCTGAAATTGTTATGTACAAACTATTCCGTAGAGGATTACCGTGGTCGCTTGTCACCTACCGCAACAAAACAATACATTCTGCAAAGTGGCATACGACCACGGTTATCCTCTACGGAATAGTTTGTCGAGTTTTTTTTGTTCTTTACTGCGTGCCCCATAGAAGGCGCCATACTCGATTCATTGTGACGTCTCATAGCCTACAACTAGCAGTCAAACAAGGCGCTTCCAGCGACACCTCATTTGTCAAATTATGGTAAGAAGTTTAAAAGTTATGAGGAAACATGAACATACCGGTAAAAAACATAAACCTCCATTTTACACCGCCGTAGTCGGGTAATAAACAGTTAATTTAGGATAGCTCACAGAAGCGAAGCCACGGCAAAAAGCTAGTATTTTACAATATTTTGTTAATCTTTCCTTTCACATTCTTTTATTCTTAACAAATAATTAATACAATCCCAACATTTGTGATAGAATCATCGGATTACTGGCACAGAACTGGGCCGAGCCAGTTCTCCTACAGTTTGCACTCAGTTAACACGTACGTACGCCACAGCTAAATGCATTTGTGTTGTGAAGGCAATCCGGTTTCGGTCGTTACTATTGCTAGCCGCTGGCATATCAATTGCAGTGGGGTTGAAGGGGAATTGTTGTTGTAGAAATAGATTAGGTTGTGTCTTTATGTTTGTTAAAATAAAGCCTTTTATAAGACGGTATAGTACGACGATATAGTAGTTATGGCTGAGACCATAGAGGACCTCAGTATAGTGCTCAATGACCTCAGTAGAGCTTCCGAAAGAGTGGGTCTTAGGATGAACATGTACAAAACCAAGTTGATGTTGAAGGTCCATGTTTAACCCACTCCTATCAAGGTCAGAGACTCTACACTCGAAGTTGTGGGTGACTATGTCTACCTGGGATCCTACGATCCAGTTGGGTAGGGCCAACATCGTGAAAGAGGTCAACCATCGAATCCGACTAGGCTGGGCAGCGTTCGGGAAGTTACGCGGTATCTTCTCGTCCACCATACCACAGTGTGTCAAGACGAAATTTTATGACCAGTGTGTGTTGCCAGTGATGACATATGGCTCTGAGAACTGGTCGCTTACAATGGGCCTCACCAGAAAGCTTACAGTCACTCAAAGGGCAATAGAGAGGGCTATGCTCGGCGTTTCCTTGCGTGATCGAATCAGAAACGTACAGATCCGCAAGAGAACCAGGGTTACAAACATAGCCCTAAGAATTGCTAGACTTAAGTGGCAGTAGGCAGGGCAAATTGATCGCAGAATAGATGGGCGATGGGGCAGAACTGGAGTGGCGACCGCAAACCGGAAGATGTTGCGTTGCAAGGCCTCCCACCAGATGGACCGATCCATCGATGGGGATCCGCTGGTTGCGGGACTGGTCAATGTGGCAACGTTTGGGGGAGGTCTATGTCCAGCAGTGGACGTCTTGCGGCTTATGATATGATGATAAAAGAGGGCCTAGATAAACTCAATGTGTGTTTTATGTTTTTTTTTCCTTTAGCGATTACGATTGTCCTACAGTCCAAAATATGCACATGTATTATTAAAATGTCACAGTCAATGTGTCAAAATGTCTGTCCTATTTTTTTACTGACTAAGCAACACATTTGTTATTAAATTATGTAATTGTCACAGTCAATCAAACTTCATGGTCCTTGTAAGACAATAATCGATTGATGAAAGACATTAATTGTCTGAAAACTATTTTTTGGAATCATAGCCGAAAAAGGTCATTTTAATATTCTACTCTTTTTTTACCCGACTGAAAGGGTTATGTTTTTCGCGCGTATCTTGTATATTTGTAATATTCTTTATTACCTTATATCTTTCAAAACACTTGACTATTTTTGATAATTGAGACATCGTTAAATAGTTCTTGACCGTCCAAGTTTTCTTAGATAGGTAATTTACGTTAAAAAAAAGAACATGGCGGATTTTGGGTTCCATATTGTGGGGTTTGCATTTTTCTTCCAAATCCATCGAGTGGGGTATCAAAATGAAGAGTTTTTAGAGGTGATTACAAAATACATTTTCCACTTATATGTTTAAAGGACATTTGAGAAAAAAAAGTGTTACTAAAAAGTTATAAATAAAAAAGTTAATAAAATCAAAAACCCGACTGCAAAGATGTAAACAAGAAGAAAATCATGCTGTGCAGTCGGAGAATATTTATAGTTTTGGTCAGCTAGCTCTCGAATATGTATCCTCCGACTGCACATCATGATTTTCTTCTTGTCTACATCTTTACAGTCGGGTTTTTTGATTTTATTAACTTTTTTGTTTAAACCGGTTATTTTATTAATCTTTGACACGCCTGAATATTCTATTTACGATCGCTGTAACCGGCATACACCTAGCGGTGGCCGCCTTGTACCTAGTTCTAGTATTTTCTATGTAACTTTATTTGAAAGTTAGTCCCTATCCTGACATGACCAGAAATAAATCCCTTACATTTTGGCCATTGCCATTGTTAATAGATAAACATTTTGTCTAGAGACTAAGATATATTTTCCAAACTAAAACATTTACAATCACACCTTTAATTCAATGCTACAAGAACAAGTCAATTCACAATATCAAAACGATCTTAATTACAACCCAAAAACAAGCTAAACTTGTACATAATAAATGTTACTAGAACAGAATCAGTACCGCTGTTGCAAAGCATCGTCAATCAGTGAGTGACGTAGACAAATCGTGGGTTGCCAGCAAATTAATCGGGGAAGACGCACTTTCAGACATTGTCATAGAACAAGAAAGCATTATAGAAGCGTTTTTTTTTAATTACTAATATAATTTTTCTCCTCCGAGCTTTCATTAATCGCTATTTTCAAACATTATTTATGCACCTTACGAACTTTCGTCCCTCTTTCCATCCCTTTAAGGAAGGTTTCCGGAATAAATACCATCCTATGTTCAGCCTAGGGTCTCAAACTATCCCTATATCAAATTTCATCTACATCCGGTCAGCGATTTAAACGTAACAGACAGACAGACAGAGTTACTTTCGCTTTTATAATATTCGTATGGATTATATTTAAGTAAGGAATAGTAAGGATGGATACTATGAATTGTCCTTAGGCAGATTGTTTAGAATCTACTACGTTTCACCACGTTTGATTACGTTACGCTACGCGCTGTTATGTACAAAACACTATGCTATGCACTACTACAAGAAGCTACGCGATGCTAAATCCGCGCTGTGCCAAGCAAAAAAAAACCGGCCAAGTGCGAGTAGGATTTGCGCACGAAGGGTTCCGTACCATTATCGCAAAATTTGGCAGAAAAACGCGTTATTTGTATGGGCGCCCCACTTAATATTAATTTTATTCTGTTTTTAGTATTTTTTGTTAAAGCGACAACAGAAATACATCATCTGTGAGAATTTCAACTGTCTAGCTATCACGGTTCATGAGAACAGCCTGGTGACAGACAGACAGACAGACGGACCGTGGAGTCTTAGTAATATGGTCCCGTTTTTACCCTTTGGGTACGGAACCCTAAAAACATGTATGCAGCTCACAAGTGATAGAAAGGAAACGTTCAAAAACTATAAGAAACAATGTTTAATGTATTCTATCGAAGAAATAAATATCCTGTAGAAGTATGTATGTCTCTTTTTAACCTACTAACCAAAAAGGAGGAGGTTCTATGTTCGACATTATGTATGTTTATTTTTTTTATTGTCGCTTTTTCGTTTTATCGAGTTTCAAAACACAACGGGGCTAAAGAAGATTTTCCTTAAAAAAAGGTTGTCAATATTTTATATTTGAAAATGGAGTGAGATATTTGCCGTAAGCTACTTAACAAAATTCTGGCAGTTATTAACGCCGTGAAACAGTAGGCATTCATAATGCGTTCTAAGAGAGATTGCCTTCTATACATTCTTATTCTTTGGTATAGTCTATTGCTCTGATAATATTTAACGCAATGCCGAGGTATTAATCGAAGTATGGTTGGATGAACATTTTGAAGACGCGGACATTAAATTGGATAGATTTTATTCGCGTTCAGTGAACTTTAGCAAAAAGTACCTGTTTAGATTTTCAAATCTATTTTCGGTTTCATTGCGAAATGTTTTATCTTTATGTCGCAGGGATATGATGAAAACAGGGAATTGATCAAATCTCTAAGCGATTTGATCAAATCACGGAGGATGTTAAAATAATAACACGTTTTTATCATTTCCCTAAACAAATCTGGTGATTTGACAAATCCCAATAAAGAAATCTAGTGATTTGAACAAATCTCAAAATTGGTTCAGTGAAATGACAAAAATAACTTTTCTGTAGTAATTTAAAGGTTTATTTTGTACTTTGCTTTCCGAGGTAATCGGCTGCGTTATGTTATATGGTCAAAGAATCAGTCCAAGAGCGAGCGAAGCGAGCTCGGGAACTTAGGGCACCCCGACACGGACAGGTTAGGTTCGAACGAGATGACGGGAGCTGAAGTGAGCGAGCAAAGCGAGCGAACGCAGCTCCCGTCATCTCGTTCGTGTTAGGTTACTTTTGACCCTGCAGACAGAAATAGGAGCCCCGCGCAGCGGGGCTACGTCGACTTTGTTACATGTTTTATTATCTTTTCACTGAATCAATTTAGGGGTTTGTTCAAATCACTAGATTTTTTTTGTGAGATTTGTCAAATCACCAGATTTGCTTAGGGAAATGATAAAAACGTGTTGTAATTTTAACATCCTCCGTGATTTGATGAAATCGCTTAGAGATTTGATCAATTCCCTGTTTTCATCATATCACGACGACATTTACATTTCTGTAAATGGACAATTCTAATTTCTCCATAAAGTTTATAAATATTTTATTATTTTGCTTATAATTTAGGAGGAAATGAATGACGACGTCTTGTAAGGGTTCCGTACCCAAAGGGTAAAAACGGGACCCTATTACTAAGACTCCGCGGTCCGTCTGTCTGTCTATCTGTCCGTCTGTCACCAGGCTGTATCTCATGAACCGTGATTGCTAGGCAGTTGAAATTTTCACAGATGATATATGTCTGTTGCCGCTATAACAACAAATACTAAAAACAGAATAAAATAAATATTTATGTGGAGCTCCCATACAACAAACGTAATATTTTTGCCGTTTTTTGCGATAATGGTACGGAACCCTTCGTGCGTGAGTCCGACTCGGACTTGGCTGGTTTTTATTTATAGAGCACGAAATTGCCACACTGGCGACTAAAAAACGCCATTATCCTACTTGGGCGAAAGTTGTAAGTATGTGTGTGTGTTTGTTACTTCTTCACGCTCAAACGGCTGGACGGATTTGGATGAAATTGTCAGGAATAGCACAAATGGTATTATATACTATTCTTTATATGACTATATTATTTTTATGCCGGGCTAATATAATATTTTCATGTTTGTCCTCTATGCGTTCTTAAACAATTGCTCCGCTTGTGATGAAACGTTGGTGGGTTGTTCTTCGTACGCCCACATAGATTTCCGGCCTAAAAATCTATATAAACACATGTTTTTACTTTACGTGGCATTTCAACACACTAGCTACAGCTTGTCATGGGACATCAATTTCTATAAGTTTACGGTGTTAGGCAGCTGTGTTGTCTGGCTTGGTTTGTATGAAGGTTTGATAATGCCGTCTCTAGTGGTGACATCTTGGTGTTCTATGTTGGATAATGCCCTACGGTGGTGCTCCAATTGCCCAACGTCCCTGTATGAGGTTCACTCGCTCATTAAATTTAGATCTAACAGTACTCTGGCTCCTTATATATGCTGTAATTTAACTTTTACAAAATAGATACTAGAGACAATTTAGAAAATACCTAGTTAATAAGCGGTTTTATTGCTTGCAATTTGTAAATTGCTTCTTGGTTTAAGTTACGATTATTACACCGTAAGCATGGTATCGATTAATGTGGTTACGCCTGAGGGAGGCCTGATACCTGGGGGAGACCAGACGCCTGTGGAAGCCCTGACTCCTGGGGGAGGCCTGATGCAAGGAGGAGGCCTGACGCCTGACGTCTAGCAGTGGACGTCTTTCAGCTGAAATGACGATGATGATGAAGTACCCCATAACATGGATTGAGAGGGATAAGAAGGCCATAAAAGTGGATGAATTGAGTAAATGACGACTGAAAAGGTTATAAATATAGCATGATGTTTTAGGAAAATAGACGAAGAACATAAATGGTCCCCCAATAACATTAGGTAATTGCAGGAAGATGATGAAGAGTACCCTGTTACGTAATGTCCCCTAATCACAGATCAAATAATACTAACAGTAAATCTCACACATAAAAACACAAACTATGCAGTCTTAACACTGCACGACATCAATGCCTGACAGCATCACCAGTGAAGTTCCACTATTGAGGCGTCCATAATTTGCCAAATGAAATCCCTGAGGGCGCTAACTATACCACTGAATTTGCGCAAGCCAAGCTCAGAGGAGGCGAAGGACGAAGATGGTGTAATGCTGAAAAGAGATTGGACGAGGGATAAGAATTCTTGTTAGGAAATAAGCCTTTTCTAGTTGAGTTTTATTTATTAAGCTAATTATTTGCTTTAGGAAAATGTAATTTAAGTTATATTTGTAAGTTATAATTTATAACTTTAAATTTTATGGGTATTATAGCCGGACATAAACGATGTTTTGTATTTTCTTTTTGCATGTTGGAAATAGTGTGTTTGGAGGAAGTATAAACAGAACATACCTCAACCAAAGAGATAAGGGAGTTTCAAAAAGTAAAAAAAAAAATACTAACTTAAATATGAATGTAATATATAGTTTAGTTTATCGAAGTAATAATTTAAATAACCTTGAATGTATCCCTCTACCACAAAATTCCAATAAGCATACGAGGTATTTCTACCTGGGTCGCGGATAAATTTGAAAGGGAGTTAACGCCGCCCTGGCACAAGCAACTGGAGGAACACGGGTGCGTTTTAGTCAGTAAAAGTCTGACACGCCCTCCCGCTTCACCAAGAGCGGGGGAAGTCATAGGATAATTTGACAAAGAAAAAAATTATATTTCTACCTGGTAAGGCCAAAATTTATTTTTCGCTCTCACCTTTTTCTATATGACAACTGCCCAAAAAATCTTTTTGGACAATTTTTATGGCTTTGGGTCAACAAGATGCTTATACTGTGAAAATTTAAAGACTGTAGCTCCAACCGTTTGGCTGCAAAACCTGTGTGACAGACGACGGAAAGACAGAAGGACACGTGAGTGAAAGCAATAGGGCTCCGTTTGGAACCTTCGGGTACTGCACCCTAAAAAATAACGTTCTATCAGCAATAACGAATTTGAAATGTCCAAAATATATGGGATTGACCACGAATCATTTCATTACCAATTGTCAATCCCCTCATTCTTCACTTTTTAACCGAGTCCACAAAAGGAGGAGAGTCTCAATTCGTCGGAAACCCTTTTTTTATTTATGTTCCCCGATTATCCAAAGACACCCGGACCGATTTGAAAAATTCTTCTTTTGTTTGTAAGGGTATACTTTGCAGGCTGTACTATGTTCGTCAGGTCACACCTGATGATGGACAAATCGAGGGAACTCCTCAAATATTATATGCATACATACAGCGATTTTGGTATTTTTATCAACAATGCAATCATTTACACTCAGAAAGTGTCATTTGGTGAAATGGCCACTGGAACTCTTTAATGCTAAGTATGTCACGGGTATAAGATATATCGAATAGCTAACCGACTATGATGAAGCAAATGGTAAAATGGTACTGATGAAAATGGTAACATGGAACTGATCTGATGATAAAGCCGGAAGGTAGGCACTGGAACTCCGAAATAAAACAATGGATCCTAGTCATGTTTGGGCTTATTTTAATCGTCATGGGATTTACTTTGGCTATAAATGATTGTCATGGTATTTGGAGGTAACTAAAAACAAAAAAAAACTTAAAAAAAAAACAAACCAACTTCCAAAATAAAACACTAAAATACGAAAAATAACTTTCTTTTCTGAAATCGGTGTCGAAAAACGAAAAACAATAGGTACCGAAGACATCGACTTCGGAAAAGAAAGTTATTTTTCGCATTGTAGTGTTTTGTAATGCAATTCGATTGTTTTTTTTTTGTTAAAAAGTTTTTGACAACATTGTTGCTGATAGAATGACTGATACATTGTCTGAGCCCTCTTGACGCTGAACTTGACGATAAAAATCACATTGCATTGCTTCGTTTCTTTCTTTCTGATGTATCGATCGTTTTCTTTGCAACATAAAGACAAATCAACGCACTAACAAACACACTTTCGTATTTTTATTAACATAGTAGGACAACATAATATAGTTAAATGCCGCGTCAACACTTCATAGCTCCAATAACTCACGGAATTAGATTAGAGCCCGTTATAAATCAATACCCTATCGGAATTAATTTACTGTTTGATTGGATATTGTGATACTTGACAAAAGATTTAATTTTGTGTGAACTTTTTGTTAAAGGAGGACACCTCACTTCATCAGCCTATTAATGTTCCTTCTGCTGGGACACAGGCCCCCTCTCTGTGAGAGGGAATGGGCCTGGAATCCACCACGTGGGCCCAGTGCAGTTTGGTGGATGTCACATGTCTACGAATTTTTGGTTCTAGGACATGCCGGTTTCCTCACGATGTTTTCCTTCACCGTTTGAAGAAATAATTTACACAAAATAAAACGCCTCGCCTGGGCTCGAACCCACGACCTTAAAAATGATATTGTGAATATTATCAAAAAAATCATCTGCGGTTTTATATGAAACCGCTGAAAAGTATGAATGAAATGTATGAAACCGCTGATATCTTTTTTGTTTCTTCAGGATTCGCCTCATAGCAAGTTCGTGTGTCACTAGCGGGCTGCCAACTGAAGATCAGCGCTGGGTGTCTGACGCCCAGCAAATGCCAAGTTGGTAACCATTTTGGTATGGACACGCCCGGTAGTATTTGAACCTTGTTTGTACTTTTTGACCGACTTACCAAAAAGGAGGAGGTTCTATGTTCGACTTCTTGTATGTTTTTTTTTTTTCTGTTTGTTCACCGATATCTCCGTCAATTATGGACTGATTTTGATAATTATTTTTTTGTTTGAAAGAGTATGTTTCGAAATTGGTCCCATTTTAATTTAGTGAAGATCTGATGAAGAACTTCGGAGTTATACAACAGAACTCTTCAATAAATAACGGCAAATCATTCGGAATTGCTGCAATCGCATGTCTGTTTATTGTATATACCATTTCATAACATAACATCACGCCAGTACGCACTAAAGAGGTACGTAGATCTCTCATTTCACTGGTTATGTTCAAGTTTCATGTTATTCGGGTGATCTATTCTGGCGTTATAGGTACCTTACTAAACAACTTGCCTATTTTGTACAACGAAAAATAAAAAACTTTTTTGCAAAAAATACTACCGACTTCCAAATAAAAAATGGTATGGTCACCCATTCACCAAAAAAAACAACGTTTTCTCCGTTTATTGTGGACCGACTTTAGAAATGGAATAGGAAGCCGCCCGTGCCATGTCCGCGCCCGACGCCATTTCTATGTGGCCAGCGCCTTTTGTATATATATATAGGACCGGAACGACATTGACATAGTCATTATTACTAACTATATCTGCATGAGCAGATATAGGTTGGGTTGTGCTGCAGTATCTCTAACGGTGCCAAATCGACTACCGGTACATCGAGGTGTTGAAGTGTTAGTACAAAAACGCCACCATGTCAGTTCGACTTCAGGTTCAGACCTCGGAACCTATCCTTCTGCAGCGAGGTGTGAGACAGGGAGACGTCATATCTCCGAAACTGTTCACCGCTGCACTGGAGGATGTCTTCAAGGTTCTGGACTGGAGAGGGCTAGGCATCAACTTTAATGGCGAGTACATCACTCACATTCGGTTTTCCGACTATATAGTCGTCATGGCTGAGGACCATAGAGGACCTCAGTACAGTGCTTGATGACCTCAGTAGAGCTTCCGAAAGAGTGGGTCTTAAAATGAACATGAACAAAACCAAGGTGATGTTGAATGCCCATGTTACACCCACTCCTATCAAGGTCGGAAACTCTACACTCGAAGTTGGGGACGACTACGTCTTTTTGGGACAAACGATGCAGTTGGGTAGGGCCAACTTCGAGAAAGAGGTTAACCGTCGAATCCGACTAGGATGGGCAGCGTTCGGGAAGTTGCGCAGTATCTTCTCGTCCGTGTTACCACAGTGTCGCAGGACGAAAGTCTATGACCAGTTTGTGTTGCCAGTTGTGACCTATGGCTCTGAGACATGGTTGCTCACAATGGGATGCTCATCAGAAAGCTTACAGTCACCCAAAGGGCAATGGAAAGGGCCATGCTTGGAAATCTTTGCGTGATCGAATCATAAATGTAAAGATTCGCAAGAGTACCAGGGTTACCGAGACATCCCGAAGAATTGCTAAACTTAAGTGGCAGTGAGCAGGGCACATTGCTCGCAGAACGGAAGACGTTGCGTTGGAAGGCCTTCCACCAGGTAGAAGGAAGATGACCTGGTGAAAGTTAAAGACCAGGAACCGCTGGATGCAGAACGCAAGGGACCGGTCAATGTGGCGTCGCTTGGGGGAGGCCTATGTCCAGCAGTGGACATCTTTCGGTTGATATGGTGATTATGATGATATCTGCATGCACTGTGAAAAGCTGGTAGAATATTGTTGGGCAAATTTTGAATATGGCATCAATAAAGAATCGCTTACCAAATCTTATGTAATTTTTCATTTTCTCGTCGCCAAAGACTTTTTCAACATCAGTTGCTTTGCCAAACCAAACTTGTTTTGCACCATGAGATTTATTCCTTTTTTACAAAGCTTTTTCCAAACGTTTCTAAAGACAGGTAGATTCTTTACCAGATTCGTGCCCTTGTCTTTGAGAGTATCCATGCTTTCTTCAATTATCTTAGAAATTGGAACTGAAAAATCTTTATGAACAGATTGTTTTTTTGCTTTTTTATAATAACTAAGCGTATTAGAAAATCTTGGCTTTATAAATAAAATATGAGACTGTCGGTAACCGTATTTTTTTTTTCGTAATACACAAGTTTTCTGAATATAAGCAATTCTTGCATACTGTATTTTTTTTTTTGCTAAAGCACCACTTATCTCGCGAAATAAAGGTTTTATAGAAATTATTTAGTATTCATATCATAGGGAATAAAATATGATTTACATTGATATGCGTTTAACGAAAAAATACCCACCAGATCATTTTTTATGATTGTTATTCGTAAAAAAAAGACGTTAAAATTTTCGCCTGAGAATTCTCATTATGGCGTTTTAGCCATGCCTTTCCACGGACGATATGTATAGATTTAAGGTCATAAAAATTTAACTATAAGATTTGGCCTTCGGATTCAGCACGGATTACTCCGTGACTGTACTAATAATTAAATTGATCCATTCAAAATGTGATTGATTGATTGATTTTTAAAAGTCTTTATTCACATAATGTTACACAAGCAAACAAAAAGATCTTATTCTAATTATTTACAACCTTAAATATAATTAGTTATTAGGCTTACTCACCTTTACAAACATATCACTGAAATTACCGTGTACTATTAACAATTTTACTTGATATGGTCGCAAAAAACAGCACTATTTCCTAAACACGATAGTCTTAGCGATGACTATAAACGTATAACGCCAATGTTTACCTTCTGAGGTAATGCACTTTATCAACACAGAGAGTGCTTTAATTTAAAGTGCAGGTTAAACACCGTAAAAACAATTAATTTAACATAACTATATAAAACAGAGAAGAGGACAAAGAAATATCAATAATAACAAACTGAGGGTATATTTACCCAAAAGTACACTTTTGCGGCCTGTGGGGGCAGCACGGCCGGTCCGGTGGTGGGTAGATGGGGTTAACCGTTCAAAAAGTAGTGATGTGGTAAGCGATATCGATTGTATGTTTTTAAATATGGTAAATTATTTGATCTACTCTTGCCTATTGATGTTACTAACGGGTTCATATGGCTGGGATTTTTAAATAAATAGAATTTACGCGATGATTTCAAAATAAATTGTTTAAGTAGTGGAAATTGAATTTGCTCGTGAACTCGTTTTAAGTTTGTTCGAAAGGCTGTGTTGTATGCAATTTTGATTGCCTTATTTTGAACCACTTGCAACTTGTTGTAATTGTTGTCTGACATGCTACTCCATGCTGGTGCAGCATACGTTAGACATGGCCGGACGAGAGTGCTATACATGCGTAGTTTAGTGACAGCGCTTAGCTTAGCTTTTCTATTAAGAATAGGCTTTAACGCATTAATTGCCTTTAAACTCTTTTCACGTATCGCATCCGTGTTTACACTCCAGTTAATTCTGCTATCTAGGAATATACCGAGATATTTAACTGAGCGGCTCCAGGGTATCGAATGATCTTTAAAGTTGATGCGCCTAGACGGTAGTGATCGTTTACGAGTGAAAAGAATGGCTTCCGTTTTACTTGAGTTTAATTTCAGCTTCCATCTAGTGAAAAATTCATCGAGAAGATTTAGTGCAAGCTGAAGCCGCCCAATTATTAAGTCGATATGCTCTGAGGAAGTATACGAGGCAGTGTCGTCAGCATAAATCGCAAGATGTGTTCTTGGTTGCTTGGGCATGTCATTAAGGAACAGGATGAAGAGAAATGGTCCCAAATTTGAACCTTGTGGTACACCAGATACAATTGATTTAGACATAGAATGGTGTTCACCTATGAAGACTCTGAAATTACGGCCAGATAGATAGTCTCGAACAATTTTTATAAGTGAGATAGGAACGTTATTGACCAAAAGCTTGTGAAGTAGTCCCTCATGCCAGACAGTGTCAAAGGCTTTTTCAACGTCCAACATCACCATACCTGTGGATTTGCCTTCATTCAGGTTGTGTGCAAATATATAAATGTGATTGGGTTGAATGAAATTAATGATGAAGGTTCATTTCGAGTGAGTCCAGTTGACCAAAGACTCCCGATCAGTATTTTTTGTGTGAAAGTGAAATTTGTCACATATCCTCACAAACTTTCACAAATATAATATTAGTAAGTAAGATCCCACAACCACAACAGAAGGCATATTTTGTTCTGAATTAAACCAACAAAAAACCTAATTTAAAAACGTAGAAACACGTGTAGAATATTCAAAAATTTCATAAAATTTGCGCTGTACAAACAAAGTTAGGCAAACGAATGCGAATAACGAACGCGAGTGCATATCATTACTGAAGTTGAACGCTGGAGAAAATTTCATTGCATTATAAGTTCGGTACGAAAGACCGGACCGACATCCAATTTGAACCATACATTTATAATTTACTAGCTGCGCCCACGGCTTCGCTCTTGATAAAGGTTTCTCATTTTCTGAGGTGAAAGGTAGCTTAATACTTGTTTGGATTTCAAGTAAAAGAAGAACCAAATTGCTTTAAGAATAATGTAGATCACGCTTACTAGAATTGGCAATTTATCTTACAGATTTTTAATGTGGTCGATGCCGCAAGAATAAAAATAGTAAATCTTCTTTGAGAAAGGCTGAATGCGGTTTTCGGAGCATTTTTTGGTTAGTGCAAACCTTTTGGGTTCCCGTCATTAACAGGCTAATGTGACAGCGTCATCGACATACATAAGTGACGTGTGACGGATTAGCTGTGTTATTGCAACAGAATTTTCATCAAAGTGTGCCAGATATATTCATCAAAGAACAATGGCAGAATAATAGTTCACAAAAATTAAAGCGTCTAGAAAATCTTATAATATAGAAAGAATTTAATGATTTTTCTATGATTTTTCATATAAAAATGTATTTCAATAAAACCACAGAAAAATACAAACATTTATGGGAATGTCAAATGATTAAAATTATGATCAGAACCATTTTACACTTTCAAGTGTTGCCATTTACTAAAATCATACTATTTTCGTATATATTTGTAAGACAACTTAAAGGTTCAATATATTTTTCATAGGAAGTTATTATTACTTATAACTATACAATTAGTAAAAAATCAAAAATAAAAGTATTATGGTTGAAAAAAGGTTTCATAAGAAATACTTCATGCAATTATTCAATACCTCAAACATAATAATAGTAACAATTACATTTAATGTTATGGCAACTCTAAATGAAACACTAAAAATGAAATGTCACTGTCACGAAAAAAGTGGTCCGGTCTGTCACATGCTCCCGTGCTTTTCGTATCGGTTGTGTTCGTTTTGTATTGTTGCTATTTCTCTTATTTCTATTTGACTTGGCTTGCTTACGGACTGATATTCGTTTGCTTGCTTAAAGGATTCTGATCTTGCCCTGTGTGACTGTGCTATCGCCCCTTTGGACTACGATTTTGCCCCATCGTTTGGATTGTTGAAGTGCGTTTTATTTGAACCACTATGGGAGATCGTAGCAGATTAACGCGAATCCTATGTGTTAATTGCAACGTTTGGTTGGTTGGCGGACTTTAGGGTGTTGCGCCCATGTTATGACTCTGCTGTGGTATTTAGGATGGGCCAGACATCAAGATAATATCACAGAGCCAGCAGAATTATTAGATTCAATAATTATAAGAGAAGATGATGAGGAGGAATAAAATTGTAAAAAATGTAGAATTGTTTCATTTTTTATTCATTACAAGTACCTATGATAAATGCTGTATACATATCGGCAAGTCACGCCTTGTCTCCGTAGATGCAGGCAGAGAAATCATCCTTCCTCTTGGTACCTACGATCCTGTCTAACCTCTTTCGCTTAACCTTTAAGGCAACTATTGAGTGTTAAAGAAACCATACACGCGTACTTTTGACCCAACGATGTAAGTACGCATAAATATTTTCCTAGAAGGTACACACTAAAGGTTGACTGACTGTTACAATTAAGCTAAAAAGGTAGGTACTTACATATATTATATAAAAACCTTACAAAGCTGTATTATGTAATTACATTAAGTACAGAATTTAATAAACAACAACAGCATGCAGTACTTTATCCAAGTGACATAAGGCATAACCTAAAAAAGTTGAAAATGTTCAAGTCCAAATATCTTTTTTGCTAGGCCCTCTCAGGACAAAATTCTTTGACTAAGTTACTCAGGGACTGACGCAGCGCATTTTAAGATTTTTTTTACGTCTAGACGCTACCATTTCTGTTCAACTAATTTTATATATGAAAGGCTGCCATTGTTCTTGAGCTAACGAATCAAGCAAATTTTTAACCATTACATTTCAATAACATGGTAAAATTGCATCCATTCATCGATCATTTATTATTATGATATTTGTGATATATTGTACAACCTATCCAATTACAATGCGGTTGCGTATTTTACATTTCAACGGACACAAGCAATTATGGTTTAAGTATGATATTGCCAAAATGACAATAAATTACTTCATTTTGAAACACGGAGAGAGAATAATAATTTTGCCGGATGAAAAAAACGAAACGAAAGACAATATGAAACGAAAGAAAAACAATGCCTCGAGATGCCACACGGATCCATCAGCATGACAAAAGATCCGTCGGCATGCCGCAGAACCCGTTGGCATACCGCAGGATCCATTGGGATGCCACAACTTCCGTCAGCATGCCGCTGAAGTCGTCGGCATACCGCAGGATCCATAGGGATGCCTCAAGATTTGTCAGTATGCCGCATGATCCAACGGCATGCCACAGCATCCGTGGGCATGCCGCATTATTCGCCAGTATTCCGAAGGGTCCGTTGGCATGCCACATGGTCCAGCGGCATTTCGCAGAGTCCGTCGGCATGCCATAGTACCGTGGAAGTCAGTTGAATTTTATTGGAAAAAGTATTTTATATTTAAAAAGCTAAATCATTGATACGATCCAACCAGAAAGTACTTTTTTCAGCATGGTCCAGCGGCATTTCGCAGGGTCCGTCGGCATGCCATAGTACCGTGGAAGTCAGTTGAATTTTATTGGAAAAAGTATTTTATATTTAAAAAGCTAAATCATTGATACGATCCAACCAGAAAGTACTTTTTTCAGCACGCCTAATAATTTAAGTGCGATTACGCCCCCAAACTCAACCGAATGTTCCATTAAGTTCAGTCTACTTATAAATGCTGCAACTTTTTAATAGAATCCCAATGATTCGAAAATAGAGAGCAAACGTTGCTGGCAGGCCACGACGATGAAGTTCGTAATAGTAAAAACGAGGCAAAAACTTTTGCTGTGTCAAATTAAATAGAAAAGCATTCAATAGGGATATTTTTAAAGGAAATTATTTCTGTTTCTGTCGTTTTAGTATTGGCTGGGTTCAACTTGTCTATGTTGTAAATTTGCATCCTTTCACCTTTTACAATACCATAATGTATTAAAAATTAGGCAATAAGTCGTAAAATTAACCTTTGCAATATTGAGTCCTATAAGTCTATTAATGATAAGGATATTCAAAATGTATTTCTAACTTATTTATTTTTCATTTTTGATAGACTGGCGTTTGACCTCTATCTCACTTGATGTTGGTACTATTCTTTGAGTATTTGTACAAATGTTTGCTCCAAATCTCTTATACAAAATTAACAAATAACTTTATTTTAATAGCATTAACATTTATTTTGAATTGCCAAAATTTCACAAATATTTTTCCAAATATATCAAGTGTAGTGCCAGCGATGAAGTTGTCGACGGTAAAGCACGAAATGTCGATAATCACTTATTTTTTTATTATTTTAATCTTTTATTTACTAAGAACATTTATAAAAATATTTGTTGAATGTATTCAACTATATACTATTATACCTCTACTCTCTTTCTCTTCTTCAGAATGTAGACAAAATGATATTCTTCCGATATAGGATATTCATTTTATGTTAAGTCAGTAGCTTACTAAAATACTATTAAATCATTAGAATTAACAAACAATGAACAGGATAAATCTTTGACTCAAATCCTTCTAATATAATTTCACAATGTATTTCAGATTTATTCTCACAAAAACACAATGCTCGGCTCTCTTTCTAATATTGCATCATCAATTCAAAACTTCCCACTTAGCAGATGACAGAATATTGAAGAAATTAATCGAATAAAACTCGAAAAAAAGTCATTTATAATGAAAGCATTAAAGACAGACGGAAATCTTGGATATCATATTTCACGAACTTGTCAATTTTTAAGTTAAGACGGCGGTATATGAAGGATGAAACAGACGGGAGACAGAAATCATGAAATTAATATTTCGCATTTTAATTTTGCCGATGAAGCAGAGGAATATCGTCAAAATCGTTCTAACATAAACATTCTTACAGCTTGAACTTCGAAAGCTTTCCTTCAATCAACTCAACTTGCACAGTCCACTTCTAAGCATAGATTTAATCCAAGCTGCACCGCAATACTAGCTTCTCCGCCTTTAATGTCTAGTCTGAAAGTCTGTCAAAATTGTTTGGTCGAGTCCTTATAACTTATTCGAATGTGACGTTGGTAATATCTCTCTCGAGATCTTAGCAGCCTTAAAACCAAAGCATTACTAAAAAGGTGACTCCCTTGGTCCTTAGAATGGTTTAAGTGGCTCCAAAGTTTAAAACAATAAAAAACCTCCTACGAACTCTTTAGAAAAAAAAAACTTAGATTGCACAAAAAGTCGCCCGTCTAGCCCCTTCTAAATTGGAAGTAACTCGCATTTTCAATGGAGGGAGAGCTAAATTTATTTTGGAAACTTGCTAAAACAAAGATAAATTTGAATCGACTCCGCTAAGATTAATGTACCAAGTTTCAGAGAGACCAGTGGCTGATGGGAACGAATGTCGTGTCAAGGCGAACAACTATGAGATTAGTTGGAAGATAAGGGATAAGGCGGAAATTAATATAAGAGGATTTTCATATATTAAAACTTGTAAATCGCCTTTACTTGAGTGATTAATCTGAGGGATCTGCACTAAATCTCGAGATGGTTTTTGGTGGGATTTGACCTGATTTGAGCTTTAGTCTGAAACAGTTTTGCATAGAAACTGAATTAGTGGATATCAAAGTGATTTTCTTAGTGTTAAATGCTAATATTCTCTGTTATAAAGCTTTTTTTATCCCTGGAAAGTAACTGGGATGACGATTATTAGAATGAAAGAAGACATGTTGCGTCGACCGCAAGTTAATCAGGATAAGGGCAAGAGAATAATTTCAAAGTTAATGAAGTTACGTGACCGTCTTGAAGTTGAGCAGGATGACTTAGGCCTACTGTGCACGGAGGCTTAGCTTCTTAGACGCGTATTCGTCATCGTATGCTTGATGTAGGCCTGCTTGCAGCTTACATACAAAACTATGAATTTCTGTCGACGAAGCGGCAATGTCGCGCTCGCGTCGCTGCATGCAGGCTTTATGACAAATGCCGTACCGCAAATGCCATATACCGCGGGGCGTACATCGAGTGGATGCACGTGTTTATTTTTTTGTAAAAATGGCGTGAACGGCAGTGAAACTTGTCAGATAATGGAAAAGTAGCCGTCTTTGTACAACAATAATCTAGCAGAATATCTTAGGAAAGATACAATTGAACTTGCCGAACTTTCCGAACTTCAGTGTGCGTATCATCTGTATGCAGATGACCTGCAGTTGTAACATCAAGGGAATGTCGACAAAATACCTGACATCATCAGCAAATTAAACAAGGACTTATCGGCTATTAAAACCCGGTCCAATAGATTTGGTGTTGCAGTGAAGTGTAAAGCGGTCATCATTGGGAGTCATCGAAACATTGCTAAAGTGGATGGTGCAACTTTGCCACCTGTTTTATTCGACAGTATGATTACTTCATTCAGCACTGATGTAATGGACCTGGGCTAGCACGTCGATAATACTCTTAACTGGCGTACTCAAATCTATAGTGTGAGTCAGAAAGTCACTGGAACGCTGCGGGCTCTATCGTTTGAACAATTTATTACCAATCAACACGAAGGCAATGCTTGTGCAGACCTTAATTTTTCCTATAATCAATTATGGCGACATGTGCTGCTATGACCTGAATGCAGATCTTCTCAACCAAGTTGACTGTCTTCTAAATTACTGCATTCGATTTGTTTTAAATTTGCGTAAATATATTATAATTTTATTATTTATTTTTATTTATTTATTATTAAAAATACAGAGTAGACTTATAAGCTACGCACACTCCCGAAAAACTGCACATACAGTTTGATAGTTTGATCATGTCTGGGTCATGTCTCTGCGCATCGATAAATTCTAAAGTGGTTGCCAATATGCCAGTGCAGAGAGCAAAGGGCACTAACTACCTTGTTCTTATTTCTTGACTTTACAATTTCCCTAGTTATCTAGCCCCTCACTTTCAATACATTTGCGCTAACCACAGTAAAAATCTACGTTCATCACATAACCATCTTCTTCAATGTCCCACTCATCGCACTGACTTCATTCACCGATCTTTCTTCGTTCAGTCTATTTCTCTGTGGAATGCGTTCCCGCAGGAAATCAGGATGACAATCTTAAAAGTTAAAGTTCGCGAGCATATCCGTAAGAAGTTGGCAGTAGTATCGTCACAGCGCTAATGTTTTTATAAATTATTTATCTAGTACTACTAATGTTTAAGTGTATTTATGTATTTAATTTATTATTTTGAGTATATATTTTACAAGTATATTTAAATAATCCTGATAAGTTTAAGTTTTAATATTGCTCCTACCACTGTTTTTCTCTCCATTACCCAAAGGTCGACAAGTAGAAAATGCCTAAGGCAATAAGTCCGCCTCTGTACTTTTGTGTGCATGAAGTATTAAATAAATAAATAATAATAAACTGGAAATACTTGGAGACAGTTTGCGAATGAAATGCAATAGACATCTACAGCTAATATTTTTCTATATATGGATGCACCCAATATAATCGTCTTCTTCGGCGATTTCAAATCTAGTAATAAGCCTAAATAAAGTTTCTTCGTTCAACGGCATTGTCACATGTAAATAAAAACGTACGCGTGCAATACGCCTGGTGGACAGGATTCACGCGCAGCGAGTTACGTGACTTTTATGACGTCGAAATAACAGTAATTTTTAACCTCCGCCGTAAAAATGAGGTGTTATAAGTTTCACGTGTGTTGCTGTGTATCTGTGTCTCTGTGTATCTATGTATCTGTGTGTCTGTCTGTGGCATCATAGCGCCTATACGGATGAACCGATTTTGATTTAGTTTTTTTTTGTTTGAAAGGTGATTTTGTCGAGACTGCTCTTAGCTATGTTTGATTAAAATCGGATCAGCCGTTCAAAAGTTATGGACGTTTTACTGTTTGAATCAGAGTGTTTTCGTAAGATAAATGTGTCGGAGGTTTTTTAACCCCCGCCGGCAAAAGAGGGGTGTTTTAAGTTTCACGTGTGTTGCTGTGTATCTGTGTATGTGTGTATCTGTGTATCTGCGTGTCTGTCTGTGGCATCAAAGCGCCCAAATGGATGAACCGATTTTGATTTAGTTTTATTTTGTTTGAAAGGTGATTTTATCGAGAGTGTTCTTAGCTATGTTTGAATAAAATCGGTTCAGCCGTTCAAAAGTTATGTGCGTTTTACTGTTTGAATCGGGGTGTTTACGTAAGATAAAAGTGTCGGGGGTTTTAAATTTTTTGCATTTTTACTTGTTGAAATTTAACTTGTGTTAAGATTCGTCAGCTTTCGTGAGTTAGAAGAACTCTAAATGTTTTCTCTATAATTTATTTATTATTATTTATTTATTTCAATCAACTTTGGATCACACAATTAAAATAAATAAAAAATTATCAATTAAATCAAATAAAGAATTACACTTAAATTGAAAATTATACATAATCTTACATAAACAATATTTAAACATGTAAAATTTCTAAATTTAAAAAACCCCCGACACATTTATCTTGCGAAATCACCCCGATTCAAACAGTAAAACGCCCATAACTTTTGAACGGCTGAACGGATTTGATTCAAACATAGCTAAGAACACTCTCGACAAAATTACCTTTCAAGCAAAAAAAACTAAATCCAAATCGGTTCATCCGTATAAGCGCTATGATGCCACAGACAGACACACAGATTCACACATACACAGATACACAGCAACACACGTGAAAATAATAACACCCCACTTTTTCCGGCGGGGGTTAAAAACCCGCCAAGTCCGAGTCGGTTTTGCGCACGAAGGGTTCAAATCACGTTTGCTTTATGGGAGCCCCACATAAATATTTATTTTATTCTGTTTTTTTAAATCATCCTTCATCATCTGTAAAAATTTCAACTGTCTAGCTATCACAGTTCATGAGATATAGCCTGGTGACAGACAGATAGACAGAGAGACAGACTTGATCTAACTGATGTATTTAAATAAATAAATATCACTACTCACGCAATCCACCCATCTTTCCTTCCTAGCCTCCCTTTTTCTGACAGAGCCATCAAATCTTTAAAAATGATAGCTCTCGTTCTGTTCCAATGGACACTCAATCTTATTTCTTGAACAGCGCTGCAATTTCATATAAAATCCGTCCCGTGTGCGATTGTAATCAAGTTTCGCTGAATCCAATGAATTCTTTAATTAGATCTCGCGTTTCTGCACAAGAAAGAATTTTATCTTTAAGACATTCTACTAAAATAAGATGTTTAAATACATTCAGCGTTTAAATTAGCCCGAACTGGAGTTTTAGGATTAAACTCGGGACTCTTTTAGGGTCTTATCCAGTTGTCACATTGCTATCTAGATTAAGATCGTTTAAAAAATAAAGCTTTAATTATGGCTTATCAGATTAATGACTTAAAGTTGTATCGCAGAACTTTTGATATCATGTTTCTTTTTTCGTAAAATTTTGTAGCAATTATTAACTTTCTTACGTCATCATTAGTCATTGGTTCAGTATTATTGAGATTGGCCCCGTTTATGGAACAAAACCTATGTCACAAATCAAACACGCGTTTAGTACTGTAATTATTTAAATGCACACCCAATTCCATCACACTACAGACTGTTCGTAACGAATGACAAGCAGTGACAACTGTTTGAAGTGCTTTCCAAGGCATGAAGGAGTCTCGGATGGTAGATGGGCCCCATCCACGATGCAATCTCGGCAAGCGTTGCTTAACCCCAAAATTCGACTCCTGCAGTTGTTATTACTTAGCCACGAGCTCTTCTTCGGATCGTCTCACTCACCTACATTTGTAAATAAACAAGCTTCACCTGCCTATTTTCATCATGATCATCATCATTTCAGACAAAAGACGTTCACTGCTCAACATAGGCCTCCCCCAGGCGTCGGCAGTTTGATCGATCCCGTGCGTCTCACACCCAGTGAATTCCCCCAACCTTTACCAGGTCTATCATAGCATAGCCCTCTTATCGCCCTTTAGGCATAGCCCTCTTATCTCACTTATGATCAAATAATGCTTTTACCCTTAAAACCACTCATCTAGCACCGTGTTTATTATTTCATTTGATTATGCTGACACGAGGACGGAAACTGTCTCGTGATTTATACATAAATATCGTAGGTGACCCAGTTATGGTGTGTGCGGGACTACAGAGGGAAGTTCTGAGGTAGAAGAGGGTAGCGGATAGAATTTAGGAGAAATTGACGTTAGAGGAATGGAAAGCAACGACTAGGTTGTCAAACAATCTTATAGCTGTTCTTTATCTTACTTCTTACTACATTTGAGAGGAAGACTATTGCAAGGCTGTTTTGAACTTAAATCGCTGACACATACAGGAAAATTTAAAAAAAAAACCATATACACAAACATAATTTATTTAGTAGTAGACGCGCTTGGATCGACAATCTATTAACCACGTTATTATGATACGATATCGATCGAAAACATTGCATGATTCAAACAGAAAAACGTCAATAACTTTTGAACGGCTCAACCGATTTTCATCAAACATAGCTAAGTTTTTATTTATACTCTTGATTAAGGCACCTATGAAACAAAAAAAAAAAGATAAAAATCGTTTCATCCTTTTAGGAGCTATGATGCCACAGACAGATACACAAATACACAGGTACACCCTTCACATTTATTTAATGTTTAAACTACATAACTGTAAAGATTCATCAGAATCTGTTCAGCAGTTTTTGCGTGCAAGTGTAACAAACATCCATCCATCCAAAGATACTCACAAACTTTCGCATTTGTAACAGAAGACGGATATAATAGAAGTAGGGAGTAAGATACACTATCCCATTCATCACCGCCTGTCCCTTGAACCACCGCTACAGTTTTCCCCGAAGGTCTGCCCAGTTCTCTCAAGGGTGCTAGTGTGTGCTCGGTTTAGAATGAGTTATGAACATCGGCGAGAAAACTTTTTATACGCTCTCCTTGCACTGCCATTTCATTCCTCCGTTTTATTAATTGTTCAAAGTTTTTGTCAAAGGCGAATTCTTTCTGGCCAGTTATGCTGAGAATAAGTGCTATTGAAGGCATTAAAAGTTTTAATACAATCGTGGTTTTTATAGTCTGGCCTTTCGCACCTATAATTTTTCCTGTTCATTGGGATCCAATGGTGTGGAAAATGCGTAGGACGTGTTGGCGTGATGGGTCGACGACATTCGATGGAGCGTAGGTCAGGCATGAATTGTTTTCTTTACAAAGTGAGACAAATTCTTTGCTATGTATGTGGTCAAACAACTAACCGCTTGTAAGGAGTTTAATCTTACTGTCTTACCCATATTGTAATAAATATAGGGATGTTCCCTGGGTAGAAAAATTATAACTCTATTTAGTCTGTCATTGAGTTTATCAAATAATATTGGACCGTTATGTTTTGCTTTTTCAAGTCAATAAAAAATGATAAAAATTTTGTGGGGGCTTGTGACGTCAGTTTATCAGCTTATTTATTTTAGTGTCGTCACGGTGTGCTACACTACACCGTGATGTCACATACTTCAACGCACTGTATCGCCGTCATTTTTTGTTTGCGAGGCAAAAAAAAAATACGCACCCAATACTTTTAGGTTAACTGACGGACTAAACAGATATTTTTTGTCAACTAAACTATTATAAAAATATTATAACTGAAAGTTGGGATGGATGTGTGTAAGTTTGTTACCTAATCACGTTAAAACTGCTGAACGGGTCTGGATGAAATTTGGCACTGAGATAGGTTGTAGTCTGGAATAGTACACAGGCTTCTTTTTATCACGGTATGATGTTCCCTTAAGATAAGAAAACACTATTCCCGCGTGCGGAGTCACTGGCAGAAGCTACTGCTAAATAAATATCTGCAAATGACAACCGAGACTAAAAGCTTAACGAGCTTTCCGAGGCATGGAGAAACCTTTTGGATTGGAGCGATTGGACCAATGTTCAAAAAAATGTCCAATTTACGCTTGGTCCAGTATGTGGTTGGTCCAATTCGCAGTTGGTCCAATTCACAATTAGTCCAATTCGCAGTTGGCCCAATTCGGGATTAGTCCAAAATGGATAATGTTTTCGAAATTATACAATATATAATGTATTATACGTGTTATGAGATTCTATCAATAATTATATTATGATAAATTTATATTAGTACAAAAAATCAACATTCATGGTGTAAATTTATTATTGATTTTAAGCGATGTTTTACTTTGAAGATCAACAACCCGTGCAGCTCTTAGTATATCCACGAGTTTCTCCAAATCAATGAAAATAAGTATCAGCCTCATACAGGTGCCATAATTTGCCGAAGACATAATTCTAAACACTTTGGTGTATATAAACCTATTTATATCCACTGCTCCGAGAACATCACATTTATCTCAGTCGACATTAGCATCTGTCACGATTGGCATGACCTATTGGTACTAAGCTGTTATACGCAGAATACATAAGTGTTTTAATAGTAGATGTAGAACATTAACCTGTGCTAGAGACACTTGAGATGAAAATAAAGTAGTCGCATACATACAAAAAAGAAAAAAATTACATTGAGATTTCATTGAGGTCGTTCTGATACCATATAAAGAGGTGCCGTGTTTCAGTTTTTAGAAGTTTTTGTTTGCTATGTCCTACATAATAATTCCAGTCTGTCAGTTTCACACTCCAGGCAAAAGACCTCTTCAATAAGGCACAAGTATCTTGTAAGTGATGTGTGTAAGTGATCGTTCTTGCTCAATGCGGCGATTTCGAATTTATATTAACTGAGTACTAGCTTTTGACAGCGGCTTCACCCACGTGTTAAGTGTCCCAAGGGAATACCGGGATGAAAAGTAACTGCTCCAGACTATAATCTATCTCTGTAAAGCTATGCCATCTTTAAATAGTTGGCTAACCAGGCGTTTATTACGCCTGAACAGGAACGGCCTGCACCTGGTGACGGGGACCATCACGGGACACTGCTCGCTAAACAAACACTTCCACACAATAGGCATAACGGACAGCCCTTTGTGCAGGGTGTGCATGGAGGTGGTGGATACCAACGCACACGTGCTCTTTGAATGCACAGGCGTCACCCAGATTAGAAAACAAACCCTCGTTCTGAGCAAACCAGTAGCTTTAATTAACTTCTGGAGGGAGGTGGGCTGCTTGGACCACCAAATGGCCGCCGTGGCCCACGCACAATGGTCTACCTGAAAGACTAATCATAATCATAATCATCATTTATTTATTTGCGAATATGGGTACAAAAGAAAAGATCTTATACAAACAATAGTGTCCATTAGCCATATCCTACCATAAGGCATGCAAATTAAAAATACACAGGTATCCTTTAAAACTAAAATTTAACAGTAAAAAAGAAATATTATTTATGTATGGAGAAAACTATCGTATGGAGTAACATTATATAAGTTTATCCTGTAAATATTCAGTGACAGAGTAATATGCTTTTTTTAGTAACAGTGTTTTTATATTGTTTTTAAATATATTTATATCACTTATCTCCAGAAGTGAATTTGGTAAATGGTTATATATGCGTGGAGCCATACATAATATACTTTTATTTAATAACGCTGTTTTATTGCTTGGTAAACATATATTGAATCTGTATCTTTTGCTATTTAACTTATTAAAGTAGTTTGTATTCTTCCTAACGAACATTATAACCTCTAATATATATATACATGGTAACATAAGAATATTTAATTTCAAAAATGACGGTCTGCAGCAGTGCTATTCTCTAAGGATACAGCCTTGAGCGCAGTGCTGTGCCAGCGACGAATCTACAGTTTGGTATTCGCTAAGCCGCGAATAGCGACACTAGCGCTCTAAGCTGTGACGGCCGTGAGTTAGAACTACTCAATGTCGAGCAAGTTGACAGTTCTTCATACATTTTGGTATTCCGTAAGAAAAAACAGCATCGAATAGGCTCGCAGCCTGGCTTATAGCCTCGTTTTTATCTGTCAAATCCAAAAGCCACTATTTTTGCGCGTAACGTAATTCTTCTTAGTTTATAATCTAACTAATATTGTAAATGTGAAAGTTTGGATGGGAAGTTTTGTTGGTTTGGATGTGTGTGTGGATGTATGTTTGTTACTCAACTACGCCAGAATGAAACTGGATGAAATTATGCATAGAGAATAGAATAGAATATTCTTTATTGTACACCATAAAACTTATAAACATTTACAAGGAAAACTTATTAATACGGGTATAAAGGCGGAATAGAGATAGATTATAGCCTTAGAATAATAACGCGTTATTATTCTAAGATTATAGCTATAAGAACGGCGAAGCGAAGAACGGATGGCTGATGGGGTAAAAAGATTCTGGAGTGGCGACCGCGAACCGGAAGACGTTGCGTGGGAAGGCCTTCCACCAGGTGGACCGATGACCTGGTGGAGGTTGCGGGGATCAGCTAGTTGCGGGACGCACGGGATCGGTCAATGTGGCGACGCTTGGGGGAGGCCTATATCCAGCAGTGGACGTCTTTCGTCTGATATGATGATGATGAAAGCTATAAGATTAGCAGAAAGGCTACTTTTCTGCCCAATATATTGTACCCTTAGTATAAAAAGACGCTTTTCGTGTGGTTGAAGCCGCTGGCAGAAGCTATTAATAAAATATTGTATTAAAATAAGCTATTTCGATTAATAAAAAAAAATGGCAGCTTGGTTAAACTGAAACAACATTTATTAAAAGAAGCTAAGAAAATTAATGATTTTAACAGCTCGACAGGTGATTAGCAACGTTGAAAACAAAATTTTTGGGATAGAGACTTTATCCATAGTTACAGGCTTTCTCAGCATTTAATAACATATTGGAAAACGACTTAGCTCTTAGCGTACAGGCGTTTTATGTTTCATGTGAATTTATATATTATGTAACTAGCTGTTGCCCGCAACTACCTCTGCGTAGCATTAGTACTTTGAATAGCAAATTTTTTATATAAGGCAATAAAATTTTAATTCACTATAAAAACTTCCACTCCCTTAAGGAAGATTTCCATAATAAAAATTATCCTATGAAGGACATAAGATAGTTACCTACGGTCTCAAACTGTTTCCATACCAAATTTCATTTAAATCAGTTCAGCGGTTTAAGTGTGAAAAGGTATCAGACTGGGTTACTTTCACATTCATTATATTAGTATGAATTGCATAGGTTAATTGGTAGCTTCTATAGTTAAAATTATATGTCATAAATATATTTGAGTACATTAAATAATATTTTTTGTGATGACTTGTCCGGCTATATCATCATCATCATATACGCCAAATGACGTCCACTGCTGGACATAGGCATCCACCAAACGTCGCCACATTGACCAGTCGCGTGCATCTTGCATCCAGTGGAAGCCCGCAACCTTAAAAAATAATTAGACATAATGACTAATAAAACAATCTCAAAATTATAAAACTCAGATTTATTTATTAAACAATTTTCCAGTAATATAATTTTATTCTATAATATAGACCCTTTTTGTTTCTAATCTGAAGTATCTTTTTTATAATCTTTTATAAATATTAAAGTAAGTATAATTTAAGTAACTTAGACCACATAGTAGTGATAATTTGCCAGTACTTGCCCTTAAATTTGTATTAAAATTTCTTAACATCTCTCACAATCTAAACTATAATAATATCTATATTTATAATTTATATTAAAATCATGTTCCAGGCATTCAATTTCCTCTTCTGATGAATGCACATAAATCCTGCAGTGCTCAGGTTTCTCTTGACCACTTGCTTATTTCCTTATACATATCCAATTTTGTCTACTGGTTGCCAATAAGGAGTTGCTGGTTTTCCAAATGCCTCTCTTCAATAGTTAAGCTCCATTTGTGTCTACCTTTGTGAAGGTTGTTGAGAAATGAGCATTGGATTAGATGGCCTCATACCGTTAGCAAACGCCGCCTACGAGGAGCTGTAAACATAAAAATGCAAAAAATTACTATTAGAGGTAAAAATATGTGCAGGATACTATGTAAACCAGAATCACATCTACTCTCTTTCTGAAGGAAAGAAAGAGAGTAGATGTGATGGATGGATGTGATGGATGTTTCAGATATTATAGGCAGATAAATTATAGTATTGCAGGTTAATTGAATTTTTGGCTTCTGTTAAAAAAAACCCCAACAACTTGGTCCAACCTGGGTATGAAAAATGAGAACACTATTTTATTATCTAGAGCTTCTTACACTGAACCAACAATTAAGCTAAACTTACATAAAGAGGCAATTGAGGCTTCTCTCCTATGAGGCACTGCAGGTGGTCATTTAGCCTCAGACTGAAATACGATATATAAATAAATTAGTGAAATACAAAAAATATAACATACCTATTAAGACTTTTCTAAAAAACCTCACCAATTGTTTTGTGTTCGGCTGGTTTTCCATTGTCATATTGTTCTTATGCCAAGATAGCCCTGGTTTACATCCTGCAAATGTATTTCAACGCAGTACTATTATATTTTATCTAAAGATAAACATATTATATATTTATTCGACAACAATAATATCGTCACATTTTGCAATACTTACATTTCACACAGTCACATAACTATGTTAAAATCAATCGCTGTGAAAGCACTTCACAGTTTTTCAACTTGAAAATACTTTAAATAAAAACGAACAACAAATTATTAAATAAAAACCGTCGGTTGCGATTTTGCAAAATTTTCTGTGTTTGGGTGTCATGTCTGGCAGCGTCATAGCGCGTTGTTTTTACTTACGAAATAGGCAAAGAAATTGTCATTCAGCCTTAAAATGCAATCATAAAAATGCATTATTTAAACTTTTATGACTATGAAATCGTTTGTAGTTTCACTCTATTACTTAAAATACTTGAAAATTGACCTTTATTACACGTTTTAAGTCCATAAAACTCTCAGTCGAGATTTATCGATTTTAATTTTAATAATTTGTTTCAAGCCCTAATTCGTCTACGAAATTGTGACGGGCGATGTCAGGCCTAGAGTTCGTCGTCGACCATAACCGCACTAGAGAATACCGTTTGAATCAGCACTGCACGATCGGTCGATCTCAAGACTGTCTCGCTGACGAGCTCGTCGACGAGCACAGCCAAGAAACTGTCTCTTAGAGAATAGCATGGCAGCTGTCAGTTACTTTAATACTATTTATGGCTCGTATACATTTCTTCTGGGCTTTAAACACCGCTTCTTTATTAGTAGAATTACCCCAAAAAAAAACACAATACTTAAGAATAGAAGCAACATAGCCATTGTAGGCTGTAAGGACTGTAGGAGTGTTGACCGTTTGTTTAAGTTTAAACAATGCATAAGAAAATGTGTTCAATTTAGTGCATAATGTATGGATATGTTCTTTAAAATTCAAATTATTATCTATCTGTATACCCAGAAATTTCGTAACGTCAACTTCTTGGATGCTATTGTTTTGGTAATTTATATTCATGTTTTCTATTTTACTTACTCTACTCCTGAATGTCATGAAATTGGTTTTATCGAGATTAATATGTAAATTGTTTGATTTCAACCAGTTTACAATGCTATCTAAAGTCATATTTATCTCAAGTTCCATGTGTGATTTATTATCTCCTGTGAACAGTACTGTACTATCATCAGCAAATAGGATTGTGTTGTATTTTGTCGCTTTTGGAAGGTCATTAATGTATATTATAAAAAGAGGCGGACCCAATACACTTCCTTGTGGAACGCCAGATGTAACCTGTCTACATGTGGACGAATAAGTTATCATTTTTTTTACATACGGACATATCCTTGTTATTTGTGTTATTTGCGTTCTATTACTTAAGTAAGATTTAATTAGGTCATAAATGTTTCCTCTGACACCATAAGCGTATAATTTATTTAAAAGTATATTGTGATCCACATAATCGAATGCTTTAGTGAGGTCCATGAACAGTGCGCACGTTTGTTTACCTTGATCCATGTGGGTTAATATGTCGTGGAGAAAATTATATACTGCTATATTAATCGTTTTATTTTTACGAAAACCAATCTGTTCTTTGCATAGTAAATTGTTTCTTCAAAGTAATTATAAATACCATCATGGATTACTTTCTCGAATATCTTCGATATGACTGGTACAAGTGCTATTGGACGATAGCAGCTCATGTCATTTTTATAATTTTTCTTAAATAAAGGTTTAATTATAGTTAATTTTAACTTTTCTGGGTAAACTCCATTTGCTATACTTAAATTGATTATATGACTAAGTATAATTGATAACTTAACGGCTACGTGTTTTATGACTTTTGTTGATATATTGTCATATCCAGTACTATTTGTGTTCTTTAGGGCTCTAATTATTTGGTATATATCTTCTGGTATAGTTGGACGCATAAATATTGAGTTTGCTTCGAACGGGATCTTGCATCTTGAGTGGTTTGGTATGGAAGCTTTAGTTTTATCAATGAAGAAATTATTGAAATAGTTTGCAATCTCTTTAGGGTCAGTTATTATATTACCACCTACAGTTATCTGTTGTATTTGATCCTTTGGTATATTTAGTTTATTGGTATTTATAATCTTCCAAGCAGCTTGCGATTTATTTCGGGCAGTTTTTATGTAATTTTCATTGCGAGACTTTTGCGTTAACTAAATGATCTGATTTAATCATGTGGATAAATTTGAGAATTTAGTTTTATTATTTTTCGTAGGATTTTTCCTGTACTCCCATAAAAGTTGTCGCTTACGTTTACAGCAAAATGTAAGACCTTTTGTAATCCATCGAGGGCGAGATCTTGCAGATATTTTTATCTGTATAGTAGGGAAGCAAAGATTATAGAATAAGTGGAACAATTCATAAAACTCATCAAATGCTAGGTTTGGATCTGTATTGACAAAAACGTCAGTGAAATGAAGAGAATTTATGCAGGTTTTGAATTTACGAATGTTCTCTTTAGAGTAGTCTCTTTTTTCTATGTACCATGATTTACACAGGAAACTAGATTTGACTGGACATGTGAGCAACTGAGCAGTGTGATCAGACAGCGCAGATTCAATAACCTTTGCGGAACATCCCTTAATATTAAATATAATATTATCAATGCATGTTTTGCTTGATAACCGTGTTGGTTCGTTGATGCCTAATTTTAAGTTATAACTGTGCAGAATTTGCACAAATTCAGTTGCATCGTAAGTTTTCTTAAGCAAATTTATATTAAAGTCGCCACAAATTACAACTTTCTTTCTGCCGTAACAAAATCCACTGAGAAGGGAGTCTAGTTTTCTAAAAAATATATTTATATCATTCGTATTTGGCCTTGGAGGTCTGTAGACGCATATGACGTATATTTTATGGTCTAGTAACTCAATACCAGAGCACTCAATTATATTTTTAAGTGAGTAATTACAGAGATTTATTGGTGCATATTCAATTGATTTTTCTATTAAGATACAAGACCCACCGCGCCGGTTCTTCCTAAAGAAACAAGAAGTTAGTTTATAGTTACTGATATTTAGTATGCTTTTGTCTGTTTCTATCATGTTATGTTCGGTTACGCATAGCACATTGATAGGGTTTTGTTCATTCTCAAGAGCTAACGTTAAAAGGTCTGACTTAGAGATTAGGCCATTTATGTTTTGGTGAAGAATTTTAATATATTTAGACACGAAAAAGCTGTTTTGACGCTTGTGGGGTAGATGTATTATCTACATTCTTATTTTGTAATGCAATGGTTGGATAGCAAGTATCGCTAAAAGACGAGCATTGATGGATGAGTGTTTCCGATTTATTGCAATGTCCATTTGATTAAGCATCTGTTAGTTTTTTAAAATAATAAGGAATAGTGCCAGGTTTCCGTTGACTGATTTTATTGCAATTTTCTGTATATGGAGTATCTTCAGTCTTATAATTTTTCTCATAAAATGTGTTTAAGTAATGTATATATTTTTTTAATTTATGAAAGATTTTTCCGATCGCAATATTATTCACTTTTCCTGTATATTTAGAGAACATATAGTAAGTATAGTTTAAATATTTATTAGTATCAAACGTATGCGTATATTCATACTTCTTATTACTTAAATATAGAAGTTGGTTGAACGTTTCTATTCTATTATTAAACAACATTACACTACCATTTAGTTTAAAATTTGGAGCACATAAAATAACATTAGTATGTGTTATTTTTTCGAGCTTACACTTTATGTGATTTACCAATGTTTCATAGTTTTTAGAAACGACAAAGTCTCTTTCACCTAATAAAATGATACAATAATCTTTCGAAGTGTCATTTACAAGTTTTAAATCGAGCCCTGATAGGAGTTCGGATATCCCCGCATTTGGCAAACAGTAATGACAGATTTTATTATTTGGGAAAACGTTTTCAGCAGTTTCCAGAATACTATTAACATTATTATCACTAAGTATACAAATTTTAGAGTTTGTTTTGTTTATATTACCCATAATTTCACGATAACTACATTTTGCTGAATCTTGTATGACTTGAGAGACAGCAGTGCCCTCTGTTTCTGGGTTAAACACCAAATTGGATGATCTTGGAATATCATCAATTAATTTTTCGTCACTGGAACATTGTAGTTTGTTGCACGTTTGTGGGCTAGATGATGTTTTGTTTAATGTCTTTTGATTAGGACTTTTTTGCAAAAAATCAAGCTGAGATCCAACTAGGCTTTTACGTTTTGATTTTGTAATGGATTTCTTTTTAAGCGTACTTGTACATACATGTTTCAGTTTGTTAACTGTTAATTTGTAGCGATTTATTTGTTCAGCTTGTGTGCTATTTTCTAACAGTAATCTTTCTATTTTATTGTCAGCAATTTTTAAATTGTCTTCAAGTTTACGTATTTTAATCTTTAATTCATCAACATCATCATTTGGCCTGTGTATTTCAGGATAACTTCTGTTCATAACATATGAAAACGTTGAAATAAATGATGTGTTTTCTTCCTCATTATCTGACAGTTCAGATAAAGCTTCAAAAGAGTTTTCAGTTGGAAAAGTAGTTTTACATGTTTTGTTTCTAACTGTGACATTATTTATCGGCGTGTCGCATATGAAAAAAAAAATGAATGAAAAAATGAAAAAATGTTTATTTCAAAAGATAGCACACATACAAAAAGGATTTTACTTCTGCCAAACTGTAGGACAGTTTGTTGGCAGACGCAACTCCCACAAAAATTATACACATATTATATTTCTAGGTTCATTTTTTCGCTTATTGTTGTTGGACTACTGAGTAAATTAACATGCGATATATCTGTAGATCTAGTAGATATTTTTATAATACATGTCCTGCAACGCCATTTGTTTTTTGATTCTTTGTCCATTAGTTTGTATGTTTGTGCTGGATAACCGTCGCAATCTGGTTCCAATCTGTTGTTACAGACCGAGCATAGTGCCGTTGTTTTTATGTCAACCGAGTTTTTACATTTGTAACATACTACTTGGACAGACATCTTGTGGTAACGTTTGAAGTATAGAAAAGTTATTTTAGTAGTTTTTTTTATTTTACTTTTTTTAAATCTGTTGGTGCTTTTGCTGCTCATTCAACGTCGTAAGAACGTCTCTGAACAAGTCAGTTGATGTTGAGAAATAATAGAAAAAGTTATTTATTTACATAGATACAAGTATATACAGTGTATAAAATACTTAATTAACTAAGACTACAAAATATACACTTAAACCAAAAACTACTCACTAACTAAACCAAAAAATATACACTTAACTAAAATATGGCGTCGAAAAACTCCTCTCCATCGTTGACCACTGGTAATGTGCCCAAAAGACTGGCAGCATTGCCACGTTGTATGGCAATGCTAATTCTCTGACCAAAGTAAAAGCCAGCCCTTGGGTCACGCGAAGTGTCAACTAGGCGTTTGGCAAGATCCTTAAACAAACCGTGAGCACTCGGACCCCACGGACCAAGAGTTTCAACCCCAAACGGCTCGAAAATATAACTACCAATGAGGTTATTATATTTCCGCCGCTTGAGGTTCTCTGCAGCCGCAGCGGCAGCGCCAGCACAGCACGACGAGCTAGGAAGATGGGATGGCGCAAGAGTATCGACACAAGTAGCGTCCCACACTAAAGGCCTACCCATCTTCCATGGAAACAAAGACATCCCGTCCGGTCTTTTGCCATCGTCGCGTGCCAGGCCATGGGGTTCCAATACGGCCGGAACGCCGACGGCGACGAGAGCACGTCGGATGATGTCGTTTAAGTTTCCGTGACGCGCTATGCGACCCGCACTTCGGCTGCATGAAAGACCGTGGTGACCGAGGCTGTTGACAACTTCGCCACAGTGACAACGATGAGGAGTACAACAGGGAGCGCCAAGACGTAGGGAAGCAGCGAGGCGGAAAGTAGTGTCGTCAAACAAGGTGCCTATGTTCGACGACGGAAGTGCGTGAAGCCAGAGGCCCGACTCCCACTCACCCACAGCCAGCAGGCGAGCGCGTTCGGCAGGAGAGGCAGAAGTGGCAATTTGGTGCTCCTGAACTGCTCTGCAGAGCGGCTCATCCCACCGTCTCTGGGATGATGGGTAGTCGAGGAGATTACAATTCGGGCAAGCGAGTCTCCAAGCATCAATAGCCTCGGTGAAGCACGGCACATCAAAATTAATCAGTATGGGTGCTAGGATATTCCTGATTAATTTCTCAGTACCGTGGACCGAGGATATAAATGCCGGTAAACTAATACTAGAAATTTTGCGGACGCCGAGGCCTCCCATACGGATGGGAAGAGTAGCTTGTGCCCAAGCTCGGTCGTCCATGGCCACATTTAAAATTAAAGTTAGTGTATGAGGGATAATTTGGTCCATTTTTTCTAAAAGAGGAGGGTGCTTCCATAAATGGGAAGCACGAAGGAAATATGTTAATTTGGGGCCAAAACAACAAAAGCGAATTATGGTGATAGCCGAATGCATGTTAATTTGGAGCAATCTTTCCGAAATGTTGTTAAAATTAAAAAAAAAGAAAGAAATAATAAACAAACTTTTAAAAATCCAAAAACTCCCGTCCGATGCCCAGACGCGAACCCGCGACCTCCGTTACCGAGATACACTTTGAAGCCACTCGACCAGTTGAAGTGTTGAAAAGGTGTTTGAAATTAGGCAGCGCTTTCTTCATGAAATAATTTTTAAATTAATGAAGTTTTTTGATAATTATTTTTATTTTTCTGCACCTAATTTGTATATAGACAAATAATTGTAGTCACTGTACACTTTGTTTTAGTTTTATTACACTTTAACACAATATCTTCGAACTGTTTATTGTTTTTATTGACACTCAATAGTTGACAATTTAGTTTTTGTTTTTCACCTATTATTCACTTTCTCTTAGAGATAACACTCACACTTTGTAGTTGGACTATTATAAATCGTTTTACGTTATTTTACGGATGAATACAGTATTTAAACCGAAAAAATACACAAAATAATAGCGGAGCGATTTACTTCAGTTTTTAAGGAGTACCCTCATATCACGGCAAAGTACACTAAGTGCGGAAACTAAACCCCGTAACATAAAACATCTATCTCTGTGTCAAATTTCACCGAGATCCGTTCAGCCGTTCTGGTGTGATTGAATAACAAATCTCACGGTGTTTTCCTTTATCGTTATCAGCGATGGCCAAGATAAGCTTAGTAAGTAAATATGAATTGATAAAGTCACATTCGTACTTGCTCGGATTTGAACCCTCGACCTCAAGCACGGGAGGCGAGGTCTCAAATAAGACTGTATTCTGGTAGGCTCCAAATATATTTTAAACGTTCCTAACTTACAAAACGGTATTACTTGAATTTGACGTTATTAGAAAGGGACGTCTCATTTTAGATAGCATATATTAAATGTTATGAACATGTTTAAAATAAATTCGTTTAGTTCATAATAATTATGAAGCTGGGCTGGAAATTGAGTTTCTGCAAGATTTGAGTGTAATGATATTTCAAAATTTATATTTCGTAAAATGTATTTCACTTAATATATTATGATATTTTTACCCGCCTACGGCAAACCTAATAAAAAGGGTTTTGGGATTAGCAGTCTATATATCAGTGATGCAACGGAAGCAGAAATGGTAACAGATGTAAAAAGTAAATCTTGGCTAAAACAGAAACGGATGCGGAAACGGAAGTGTAAATACTATTTAAATAAATTATTAAAGAATTATTTTATTAATAAATCAATATTCAAAATTCTGTTCTTCTTGACTGGTTGTCTTAATTTCGGAAGGTCGACTTGGAACGCTTTGACGGAGTCACTGACAAGCAGTCATCACGCCATTCATGTCTTCAACTCTTCTCAGGGCAGTGGTCACCGTCAATCGTCTAATCTATCTGACCTGACCAGCGAGTAGGTGAACGTCCACGTGGCTGTCTGGCTGTCTCCGAGCAATTTGACCAAAGTAGCTCAGGATTCGTTGGTAGCATATCGTGGCGAGTCTGAATCTGATGTTAAACTGGTTGAGAATGGACGTATCAGTGCGGTTTGCTGTTAGAGATCTTTCTGTCTTGCCATATTCTCGTCATCTTGCTCATAGCAGTTTTGGCCATCTGTGTATGCTTCCGAATTTCCCTATCGCATCCCACCAGACCGTGGATCATGGTGCCTAGGTATATAAACTCATTCACGAATTCCAGATCAGTAAGCTCTCCCGAGCGTACGATTAGTCCAGCTCGGTCGACGATTATGACCTTGGTCGTTAATTTATTGATGAACATCTCACTTTCACGCTCTATCCTCCCGAAGAGTTTGGCAAATTCGTGCTCTGAAGACGCAATGTGGCGTCATCTGCATATCGGAGAGATTGCTGATCTTATTGCCACTTACGGCGAAGCCGCCCTCCCACTGTTCTAAGGCCCTCCTCATAATGTATTCGCCATAGATGTTGAAAAAAAGAGGGGATAGAATACATCCTTGGCGTACTCCTTTTTCTGGCTTGAGACGTCCTGACACCACATTATTGACCCTGACCATCAAGTCTACATCCTCGTACAAGTTTGCGATCTATGTTGTCAATTGCGAAGGCACCCCATTTCCTTGAGGATTCTCCACAGACAATCCCACCTCACTCAATCAAACGCGCTAGTAATTGGAGTAGTCAATAAAGCACACCAGCATTCGAACATTAAATTCCCGGATCTTCTCTATCATTTGCCTCATGTTCACAATTTGCTCTCTTGTGCCTCGACCCTTGCAAAACCATCCTGGCCAAATTGGTATTTGTCGCTGGAGGTACGATTGCAGCCGTCCGCTATGTACCGCATTATCTAGCTAACATGAGATATGAGTGCCACTGTCCGGTACTTTCCGCATTTCTTAGTTGAGATTCAAAATTCAATAAAGATAAAATATATTTTATAAATACTAGTTTTTCCGCTTTTGTACCCAGCAATATGCTTCGGTGCTCATTAATTTCTAGTACACTGGCCCGTCCACGCGTCACCCTCATAATGTTCCGTTTAAATTATTGTTTTAAAAGATGCGGTAGTTGGAAACAAAAGCAGAGGACTGTTTCATCACTACTATTTATGTATACAGGTATGTTTCACCACAGTGTTTTTTACCGACTTTCCAAAAATAAAGAGGATCTATTTGCGAAGGTATTCTTTTTTTGCTGTCGAATCGAGTGAATATCGAATCAAATTAAAGAGCAACAAATTTTGCGTTCAAAAATATAAATCATTTCATATTCAATATACCAACCAATATAACTTATTAGTTATATTCTACTAATATTATAACTGCGAAAGTTTGGAAGGATAATTGTAACTCAATCACGTCAGAACAGCTGAACGAATCTCGATAAAATTTGGCACAGAGATAGATTATAGTCTGAAATAGCACATAGGTTTTTACATCCCGGTATAATTTACCTTTGGGATAAAACACTTTTCAAGCGGGTGAAACCGCAGGCAGAAGCTAATAAATAATTACGGTGAATGCACCGCTATCAACAGCTTCCATAGTCAGGGTTTAGTTTTCATCTTTATCTTACGTTGAATAAAAGCTATATCTTAAATATTTTAATACATAAAAGATAGGTAAGATTATGACCCAAATGAAACTCTGGGTGGTTAATAAACGAGAAAGCATTATTGCGGATAAAACCTAGTCTGAAAGTTAGTGCCTCTTCATACGAACTGACTTTCAAAATGTTTGTGTTTTTCTACACATGTAATAAAATCGTAGAGACGTAAAAACTGTACATTGAATAATTTAAAAAAAAGTTAAAGCTACGGGGTATGTGAAGGATACCTAAGTTTTTTTTCGGGTTTTGTCTTGATTTTTGGTTTGTTTGGGTTCAATTGGCGCAAAAATAGCAGTACAGAGTACAGATAACACTAATGGATAGATAATTTAATAACGAAAATTTTGGTAGTATTTTGTTTTTCAAAAGACCAAAATTCGATTTTTTAAAGATTTTATTCTAAAATCTGGGCGCCACCAGTGCCGCTAGACCAATAGGAATGCTCATATCGCATGCCGATTTTTTGGTCAGGGTACCGTCTTAAGAAGCTAACTAACAAGACGTAAACAAGAAGAAAATCATGCTGAGCAGTTGGAAGATACATATTCCCGAGCTGCCTGACCAAAACCGAACAAAAAATGTAGATGATGCATGATGGGTTTGGAAGAAAAAGAATATTGGACCCCCACAATATAGCGCCCAAAATCCGCCATTTTTAGGGTTCCGTACCCAAAGAGTAAAAACGGGACCCTATTACTAAGACTCCGCGGTCCGTCTGTCTGTCTGTCTGTCTGTCTGTCTGTCTGTCTGTCTGTCTGTCACCAGGCTGTATTTCATGAACCATGATAGCTAGACAGTTGAAATTTTCACAGATGATGTATTTCTGTTGCCGCTATAACAACAAATACTAAAAACAGAATAAAATAAATATTTAAGTGGGGCTCCTATACAACAAACGTGATTTTTTGCGATAATAGTACGGAACCCTACGTGCGCGAGTCCGACTCGCACTTGGCCGGTTTTTTTTCTATTTTTAACCGACTTACCAAAAAGGAGGATCTATGTTCGACTTTATGTTTGTTTTACTTTATTTTTGGAAGTCGGTGTCCATAACGCAAAAAATTGGTACCTACGAAAGACACCGACTTCCAAAAATAAAGTAATTTTTCACTTTGTAGTTTTTATTTGGAAGTCGGTAGTATTTTTTTGCAAAAATGTTTTTTTTCCATTTTTAATTGAACTACAAACACTTGCAAGGTTAAGACGAATCGATTGATCTAAGAATCATCAAAATCGGCCAACGCGTTTGGTCTCTAGAACGCCACATAGGAACAAACATACATACATAGACTGATAAACATATTGCTCTCCTTCGGCAGTCGGGTAAACTCCTTTTGTGTGAAGAGCCGCTAAGGGCACATAATAACTTACGCATTGGCAAGATTAATATCCCGAGAAATGTGATACCATTTATCTATCGAACACCTAACGTAATGGCCAGTAAAAGGTTGCCACATTTTATTATGCCTATGTGATAGCTGTATTATTTTATCTGTCAGAAGATCAACTTTATTGATGGTAGGATAGGATAGATAGTTCCCTCCTTTTCCGCTCTTTGACTCGCATTTGGTCCTATGTATATACAGGCCTCCTCTCTGTGAGAGGGAATAGGCCGTAATCCACCACGCGGGCCCAGTACATTTTGCTGCATGTCACATGTCTTCGAATTTGTTTTAAGGCGCTATCCACGCCCCAATGTTAACGCAGTACTGGCTGTGCGCCCGCTCGATGCCAAAATATCAATATTGAACCTCCTTTTGAAAAGTTTTGTTTGCAAAATATTATTTGATTTACATATGCTGTAAACCTTCAACTGTCCATTTCCAGACACAATAGAAATTACCATTGTTCTAATCCGATTCGGTCTGATGCCATCAATTTTTCTTTGTAAAAATATTTTAAACATCCAAGTCGTTTTGGAAGAGTTTCCAAAAGTTGCAAAAAATATCGTATTGCAATTTTTTTTTAAAGCAAAACTATTAGTTACACAAAAAAAACCTTGTGTTCAAAATTATGTACATGAATCAGTTATATTTTTTTTTTTTTCAAACCTTTTAACCTAGCCGTTATTAAGGAGTATGCTTTAGAAAGTTACCGTTTTACGGCACTAAAGGGTAGACATGCTGGTTTCCTCACAATGTTTTTTTTCACCGTTTTTGAAACCAATGGTGATGTAATAAATTACACAAAGTAAAGCGCCTGCCTGGGTTCGAACCCACGACCTACGACTTGTAAGTCGCGGCCGTTACCATTGGCCCACCACTGCTCTCTTTATTTATGGTTACTGATTACGAGCTCGTGGTAAATGATAAAACCCGCCCGGTTGATGGTCAAGGTTAAGCAACGCTCGCCAAGGTCGGTCTTTGGATGGGCGACCATTCATTAATTCAGAAAATCTGATACTTAAACGCCTGCCTCTGTTCGATTAAAGATTTTTAACTTTTTAAATCTTAGAGATTGGGTCCATAATCATTGTAAGTGCAGTGACTTCAAAGGCTGTTACATAAAGTTACATTAAAGGCTGGAATAGCAAATAGGATACTTTTTATACCGGGAATATGTTTCCTTGGGCTAATTTTCGACTTTCACGCAGGTGAAGCCGCTGGGAGAAGCTCGTATTATAAATGCGGAAGTAACTCTGTCTGTCTATCTGTCTGTTATCTTTTCACGCTTAAACCACTGAACCGATTTAGATAAAATTTGGTATGGAGATAGTTTGAGGTCTTAAGAAGGACATAGGATATTTTTTCTCCAGGACTTCGTCTTTAAAGGGGTAGAAAGGGGGTTGGAAATTTGTATAGTGAACTAATAATTTCTTAAGTAAGGCCCGCACTACTACCTACAATATTATTGCGTGATATAAAAAAGTAGGCTATTCGAAGTACCAATGCTACATAGATGAAGTCGCGGGCAACAGCTAGTATTAAAAATAATTCACAACAATGCGAGGCTGCGCCACGCCTCTGCCCCACGCGTTTCATCATCATCATCATATCAGCCGAAAGACGTCCACTGCTGGACATAGGCCTCCCCAAGCGTCGCCACATTGACCGGTCCCGTGCATCTCGTAACCAGCGGATCCCCGCAACCTTCACCAGGTCATCGGTACACCTGGTTGGAGGCCTTCCAACGCAACGTCTTCCGGTTCGCGGTCGCCATTCCAGAACCTTTCTGCCCCATCGGCCATCCGTTCTGCGAGCAATGTGCCCTGCCCACTGCCACTTAAGTTTGGCAATTCTTCGAGCTATGTCAGTAACATTGGTTCTCTTACGGATCTCTACATTTCTGATTCGATCACGCAAGGAAATGCCGAGCATAGCCCTCTCCATAGCCCTTTGAGTGACTGTAAGCTTTCTGATGAGGTCCATTGTAAGCGGCCACGTCTCAGAGCCATATGTCATCACTGGCAACACACACTGGTCATAGACTTTTGTCTTGAGACACTGTGGTAAGTTGGACGAGAAGACACCGCGCAACTGCCCGAACGCTGCCCAGCCGAGTCGGATTCGACGGTTTATCACTCTCTCGAAGTTGGCCCTACCCAACTGGATCGTTTGTCCCAGGTAGACATAGTCGTCCAAAACTTCGAGTGTAGAGTCTCCAACCTTGATAGGAGTGGGTGTAACATGGGCATTCAACATCACCTTGGTTTTGTCCATGTTCATTTTCAGACCCACTCTTTCGGAAGCTCTACTGAGGTCATCGAGCATTGTATTGAGGCTCTCCATGGTCTAAGCCATGACCACTATGTCGTCGGCAAACCGAATATGAGTGATGTACTCGCCATTAACATTGATGCCTAGGCCCCTCCAGTCCAGAACCTTGAATACATCCTGCAGCGCAGCAGTGAACAGTTTCGGAGAAATGACATCTCCCTGTCTCACGCCACGTCAGTTTCGTGAGCTGGCTCTGCCCAATAGACAGATCTCTTGCAAAGACCTTGGAGCCTTTGTTCCGCTCAATCGCGTCTTTAATCCTTTATTATTAAAGCGGCGGAGGTCGCTTTTCAAGGACTTTGAGATCCGTCTATTAAGCTGCCGGTATTTCAACGCATCGTCGGAAGACTGCAAGATCATCTCAGGCCTTTACTTCATAAGCTTGAGAGTATGATCAGAGAGCTTTTTGTTTCTATCTGTACGGCGGGTCTTGAAAAACTTAGACCCGACCGTATGGACAGCTTCCACGAACCCATCGCTGTATTCGTCCACGGAGCTCCCTAGGCACTCGAAACGATTCTGGAGTTCGAGCTGAAAGCTCTCGGGGTTTTGGACCTGGATTTGTGCTGGACAGAGCGTGGACTTCATCAGTCGAGTCCCTTGTCGGGTACCTTTCAAGCTTAACATTAATGTTCAATGTGCCTCTTACCATGCGGTGATCGCTCCTGGTTTTCACCGAATTGATCACTGAGACATTATTGAACATTTGCTTCTTGGTTGACATGATGAAGTCGATCTCGTTTTTAGTTGCACCATCGGGGCTTTGCCAGGTCCACTTCCTGTGCTCACGCTTTTTGAAGAAGGAGTTCATCATGTAGAGGCCCTCCTTCTCCATAAAACTGGCCAGTAGGTGACCCCGGTGGTTCCGACGTCCAACTCTAAATTGCCTCACTTGCAGCTCATCCTCGTCTCGTTTGCCCAGTTTCGCGTTGAAGTCCCCCATGACAACGGTGAAGTGAGTTTTGAAACCAGCATGGTTTCAAAACTCACTTCACCGTTGGCTCTAGAAATATCCTCATACATGGCCTCTACCTCGTCGTCGGGGTGTGCCGAGGTCGGGGCGTAGACCTGTATGACCTTCAGCGAATATCTTGCGGATATTCTGAGTATAAGGTACGCCACCCTGGTCGACACACTCTCGATCTTCACAACGTTGTTCACAAGAGACTTGTGGACGATAAACCCAACACCACCCTGGGACTGCCGGTCTCCCTCTCGGAAATAGAGCAGGTTACCGGATTTGCGGATTATCGAGTCCTCTCCCTCTCTTCGGACTTCAGATAACCCTAATACTCCATCGTAACCTGCTCAATTCTTCCTCAAGTTTGGCTATCTTTTCGTCGGTTGTTCACGTGTTATATGTTCCCAGGTCCAGTCGTCGGTGTTTGTAGGGGTAGCCGGGTCCACTCCGGGGATTCTTAGCACCCCTTGCCATGCCATCGCCTCGACCGCTACCGTAGCCGAGGGTAGAAGGGCTGCCGGGCACTCGGGGCCGTTTTTTCGGTGTGCTGTTCTTTAGCTTTGGGGGGGTTTGCCATAATCGCCCGACAACAATCAAGCAACATCCCGATACAGCATATTATTTAACGTACGACAAGCAAGCAATGTACGAATTTTGTCTGTAAGTAGTTTCAACTTCAGGTATATAAACAAGGTCTTAGTATCAATTCCAATAATCGATTCACAATGCAATTAACTATAATCTACCATGCATTTCATACTTTTGAATAGACAATAGATAAAACAATGACACTAAACACGCCACCTGATTCTCTAAAAATATTGACTTCATCCAAACTATTAATTGTTTTTTCTGCCTGGATTACTATTTGTTTCATACGTGAGTAGCTCTTCCTTATTATAAGATCGCATTTATATTATCTCTGGTTGCATTCACAACAAATAATAAACCGACTTCGAATTTATTTTTTATAGAACTTGCCAATAATATTCAAATAAACAGATATGTTATAAGCGCTCGCATTGTGAAGACTCAAATAGGACACAATTGTTAACTTTATTTAGTCTTTAGTTTATATCACGCATGGCGAAGAGCGATAGGCTTTGTTGAAACAAAAACAAAATAAAAAAAGAAAGTGTACCAATTATGATACCAAAGTAAATTAAACAGAAGGGATCTCATACCATATCGTAAGTACGCAATATACCTCAATTTACTAATTTATTTTCCTTATCTTCTGATATTTGGAGCTTAGTAAAGAAAAAAACATTGATGGTCAGAAAAATGTTTGTTTACATTCACACGCAAGTGACAAACACTAGCTGTCTCTTTTTTTCTTGTTGGATTTATCAAGCCATCCCTTTCGACTTGTAGTGAAATGTCAGATGAGTGAAAAGTGTGTATGTGTGCTGCCGCTGCTGCGCGGAACACTTTTTTCAATTGTTTTGTGAGTGTATAACGTATCTGTTTATTTGTATATGATTGGAACTTGCTTGTTTTTTAGTGACGGTGTACTTACAAAACTAAAAACAGAAAAATATAACTTTTTTACACATAATAAATCGTGTTTTTTACTTTGTAGTGTTTTGCTTTGGAACTTGGTTTAATTTTTGGTAAAAAGTGTTAGTGTTGCTAGGTTTAAAATGTATGTTACTATTGCTTATTGTTATGTATTTTTAGCAGTAATCAAGAAGATATTATAAATAAATAATTGTATTTCTATCACAACAGATTTATCACAACAGGATATTTTAAAAGCAAAGGATTACTATAACATCAAAAAGGAATACAGTCTTGTTGACCCCTTCGAAACGCCGTCGGATTTTTCACTGCTACGTAATATTGAAGACCTCAATAACTGCACCTGCCCTCGCGTATTTTTCCCAGCATGCGGTGAAAACAATGACACCTATTTCAACGCTTGCGTCTTAAAGTGTCTCGGAGAAACTAAATTAAGACGAATAGGGCCCTGCATTAATTACAGAAGAATGAACATCGACATTTTATATTTCAAAGTACCAACTGTATGGAAGAATCCGAAAGCAGCTTCTTTAAAGCCTGGTGAGAAGTTGGAGGAAGTGTTGCTTGAGATACCAGAACCTAGTGATAAAAATTTATTTATCGGTTGAATAATGTAATAAGTAAACATCGACACAATAAAAAATCCATTATTTCTCGCGTGGATAAACGTGTTGGGCACGCAAGCGTTAATAATTAGATGTGTAATGTTATTTTTAAGTTCAAACTTCTTTAGCCCCATTGTGATTTGAAACACGATAAACGTAAAAGTGTCATTAAAATAAACAAACTCAAATATCTATAGGAAAGAAAGAATTTTATTTTTTTATCCCTATTTAAATTGATAATACATGAATCGTGAGTACAGTCGAACAAGCTATTTGGTACCTTGCATAGGAGGAAATACGGTCGTTTATGGAATATCTTTTAAATTGGTCTAATATGGGAGGAGAAAATAGGCGAGAGAGCCAATCCTCAAATTATGACTTTTTACTAAGGAAATTCAGTCGGCGCTCCGTGTCCGCATTTCCTCTTAAATACTCTTAGTTTAAAGGCAACTAACTTAAGGTAAAAGGTCTTAAGGTTAAGGTATCTTAACTTAAGTGTGTCAGTAGTAAATTAAATCATTATACATCAATCATTTTAGTTAACAAAACTCTAACAAAATTATAAATAACTAGCTGTTGCTCGCGATTTAGTGCATATCAAATTCATTGACTCAAAAAAATTGGGCTCTATTTTAATTTTTTTCTATTTTTCTTTTTCTAAAATAAAAATAGCTACAGTCACTCCTTATAACATAAGCTATCTGCCAGTGATAATCTCATCAAAATCAGTCCATCCGTTTTGGAGATTTCCCGGAACAGACAGGCAGAAAAACATTTTCTTTTGTGTTTTTTTAATTGTATTTTTTTTTATAATTTCATGTGCATTAACTAAAAAACTATTATTTTGATATTATAAACAGTTAATTCAATTTCAATCATTTGTATATAATATTATATTTATATTTTATAAGTACTGAAAACAGCGTGTAACGGAAAGGTGCGATCATGTTTTACACTAGCGGAAGCCTCGCGGTTTCACTCGCGTAGTTCCCGTTCCCGTGGGAATACAGGGATGAAAAGTAAGCCAATGTCACCCAAGAATAATGTTGCTTCCCAACGGTGAAATAATTTTTGAAATCGGTCCAGTAGTTTTTAAGTTTATTCGTTACCTACAAAAATACAAAAGTACAAATCGTTCCTCTTTAAAAAAATTTGCTTCTGGCCATGTATTATGGACAATTTTCTCCAAGACTTCTCTGGATACTTTCATATGCATTTACCAAAAAGCTATTATCAAATGAAAGATAATTAAAAAGAAACAAAAAAACCCAACTGCTTAAGAAAAAAGACATAAACATGAAGAATATCATGATGTGCAATCGGAAGATACATATTCGTGAGCTGGCTGAGCAAAACGAGATGTATCCTCCAACAGTACAGCATAATGTTCTTCTTGTTTACGTCTATTTGGTTCGCGTCTAAAACATTCGCATTTTTCATTTTTTTATGAACTATTTTTATTTATAAAATTTTAGTTTTTTTGTTTTCTGAGAGTATTTCTTTTAAACACATAAGTGATTTATATTTTTGAAATCACCTCAGGATGGGTCTGGTAGAAAAATAATTGGGCCCTCACAATTTGGCACCCAAAAGCCGCCGTTTTTCTATTTTTCAATTTTAATGTAGCCAGTGAAACTCGCAAGGTTAATACGAATCGATTGACGTAAGAATCAACGGCCAACGCATTTCGTCTCTAGAACGCCACATAAGACCAAACATACATGCATACATACATAGACTGATTAACACATTACCCTCCTTCGGCAGTCGGGTAAAAAGGAGGAGTTTCTCAATGCGACTGTATGTTTTTGTATGTTTGTTACTCAATTCTCTTCTTAGTCGTTATGCTCTTGAAAGAGCGATCGTTGTCGTCATGAAGTGTTGTTACTATTTGCGGCAGATGTAATGCTGTAGCGTTACGTATAGCTCAGTGGAGCTATACGTAAGCCACGTTAATAAAATTAAGAATAAAAGGTTAAAAAAATAAATTAAAGCTATGAAAATTAAAAAAAGGATATAGAAGTATAAAACTAAAGGGCCGGCTTCGCGCGACGTGGGCAGGTATCCAGCCAGCAGGTCGGGCAGGAAGTTGTAGAATGTCCGAGGTAGATAGGTGAGCAGACACCACGACGGACAAGCAGGCAATCGGGCAGGTAAGGCAGACAGCTGGACGAACTGGAACTCTTCAAACCGTCGTGGTATGCTCGAGAGAGACACGTGAGCAGGCACCACGACGGAGTAGCAGGCATACGGTCAGGAAAGGCAGGCAGGACAGCAGTGAAACGGCTAGTAGCCAGATACGTGGGTAAATCATACACGATATAACACTCACAGTATATATTTTAGAGCACTTCAGAAAATAGTATATTTACATAAAAGTTTCACAGGTTTAAGGCTTTTAAAGAGTTTTAAGAATAGAAAAAGTCATTGAATTCCAGTACACAGTATAACCCACTATCGGCGTTCAGACCAGACTCTCGACTGAAAAGAACTGAAGCCCGTTTTTCATTCGATCTCCATTTCTTCTAAATTTCAAATTCAAATCGCCAAAAAGACCAGAGAAATAAAAACGGCTTTACAAAGGCGGGTCAGTCTGCTCTGACCTTACAATAATGTACAACTAGCTTAAGGAAAGGTCTAGGTATTATAGTCCATGGTACCTATGGTATGTCTATGGCTTTAAGAAAATAAAATAGGCAGACATATCATGTCAGATGAAAATGTCAGAGTATAAAAAATTCCATAATTTTGCAAATAAGCAATACAAATTAAGTTAAAGAAATAAAGAAACAATCAGAAATAACTAAAAATATGCTTTACAGGTAATAATACAAAGAATATATATAAAAATGAGTTACACAAATTGATGCGATATCAAAAGATGTGAAGATGGATTGTGGAGTGTTATGAAACGTAAGTAGATCTTGAATAAATACCACATTTCCCCGATGACCCCAGAAAAATTTTCAACTAGAAGAAAATTTTGAGGTTTAAATATAATCCTTGCTCTATCACACAACATCTTTCATACATTCGTCAAACACTCTCATTCAATCACACGTTAGGGGATATAGTTCACATTCAATGACGTATACTCCACAAGGAAATATTTATTAAGATATAACGAAGGCTTATTTATTTTTAATAGGTGTCGTTACCCGCACCTGTTTGAAAACCCTTTAAGAAACTATTTATTTAAACAAGAGGAACTCAAAGAGGAGGAGGACTCAAGTCTATAAGAGGAGGAGGACTCAATTCTATAAGAGGAGGAGGACTCAAGTCTATAAGAGGAGGAGGACTCAAGTCTATAAGAGGAGGAGGACTCAAGTCTATAAGAGGAGGAGGACTCAAGTCTATAAGAGGAGGAGGACTCAAGTCTATAAGAGGGAACTCTTAAGTCTATAAGAGGGAACTAGGTTGAGAGGGAACTAGGTTGAGAGGGAACTAGGTTGAGAGGGAACTAGGTTTGAGAGGGAACTAGGTTTGAGAGGGAACTAGGTTGAGAGGGAACTAGGTTTGAGAGGGAACTAGGTTTGAGAGGGAACTAGGTTGAGAGGGAACTAGGTTTGAGAGGGAAGTATACAAGAGGGAAGGATACAAGAGGGAAAAAAAAAAAAAAAAAAATAAAGAAGACTCCACGCATTTGGCTTATTTTTAAAGAGTTACGGGACCGCTCTTTGCATATAAGGCTTTCCGAGTTATGCAAACCGCTCTAAAATAACACCTCATTCTTTAAGAATAAGATTCAAGGGAATTAAGAGGTTTTAAGAAGACTCCACGCATTTGGCTTATTTTTAAAGAGTTACGGGACCGCTCTTTGCACATAAGGCTTTCTGAGTTGTGCAGACCGCTCTAGAGGAATACCGCTCTAAAAATAAAACAAAGAGAAAACATAAGGAGGGAAAAAGAAGTTGCCTAATAGGTTTAAGTTCTATCAAAAGTGTAAAGAGAGAAAATGATGATGAAATGGGGCCTGTAAGAGAAACCAAAAGTTAGCCTTTGTATATACTTGTGTAAGTATGTTTTTTAGAATTTAGAGAGAATATGAAAAATCGAGCCCACGTTAAAAAAAGATAGAGTGAAAAGTAGGTATAGTGTGGGTGATGGGGTGGATTCAGATAATTGGGCGCACAAACAACGTTGCGCCCAATTATTTAAAAGTTGGGCGCCAAACTGTAGCGTTACGTATAGCTCAGTGGAGCTATACGTAAGCCACGTTAATAAAATTAAGAATAAAAGGTTAAAAAAATAAATTAAAGCTATGAAAATTAAAAAAAGGATATAGAAGTATAAAACTAAAGGGCCGGCTTCGCGCGACGTGGGCAGGTATCCAGCCAGCAGGTCGGGCAGGAAGTTGTAGAATGTCCGAGGTAGATAGGTGAGCAGACACCACGACGGACAAGCAGGCAATCGGGCAGGTAAGGCAGACAGCTGGACGAACTGGAACTCTTCAAACCGTCGTGGTATGCTCGAGAGAGACACGTGAGCAGGCACCACGACGGAGTAGCAGGCATACGGTCAGGAAAGGCAGGCAGGACAGCAGTGAAACGGCTAGTAGCCAGATACGTGGGTAAATCATACACGATATAACACTCACAGTATATATTTTAGAGCACTTCAGAAAATAGTATATTTACATAAAAGTTTCACAGGTTTAAGGCTTTTAAAGAGTTTTAAGAATAGAAAAAGTCATTGAATTCCAGTACACAGTATAACCCACTATCGGCGTTCAGACCAGACTCTCGACTGAAAAGAACTGAAGCCCGTTTTTCATTCGATCTCCATTTCTTCTAAATTTCAAATTCAAATCGCCAAAAAGACCAGAGAAATAAAAACGGCTTTACAAAGGCGGGTCAGTCTGCTCTGACCTTACAATAATGTACAACTAGCTTAAGGAAAGGTCTAGGTATTATAGTCCATGGTTCCTATGGTATGTCTATGGCTTTAAGAAAATAAAATAGGCAGACATATCATGTCAGATGAAAATGTCAGAGTATAAAAAATTCCATAATTTTGCAAATAAGCAATACAAATTAAGTTAAAGAAATAAAGAAACAATCAGAAATAACTAAAAATATGCTTTACAGGTAATAATACAAAGAATATATATAAAAATGAGTTACACAAATTGATGCGATATCAAAAGATGTGAAGATGGATTGTGGAGTGTTATGAAACGTAAGTAGATCTTGAATAAATACCACAATGCGTCTCACAATGCCTTGCCACTTTACCCAATCATAAGTCATCCAGATACATTCGTACACAGGGCCGCCCACAGCAGACTTGATTTGGTCGGTCCAACACATGGGTGAACTTTCACGCGGTTCAGTGCCTGCCACTTTTCCTTGGTCGACTAACTACTCTATGGACTGACTGTCTCATCTTGAAACGTGACCAAAGAAAGTGAGTATTCGTCTGTCCGCGCTGCTTGATGTGGAGTTCTTGGAGTTTCGACACATTTGTGCAGAACTCAGTGCACTACACTCCGAGCATTCTTCTTCAGCACCACATCTCCAGAGCGTCTACCTTTTTTCTTTCCTTCTCCCGAAAAGTCCACGTTTCTGCAGCGTAGAGAAATATGGGTAAAACTAAAGTGCGCATGAGCCTGGTTTTCGTGGCTTTGGTGATGTCTCTGTTCCTCCATTTTTTTGTCATTTTGTCCATTGCAGTTCTTGTTATTGGCATACGTCTCGTTATCTCGTCAATGCAGCAGCCGTTATTCGAGATTAAAGCTCCAAAATATATAGGATTGGATAACATCGCAGTTCACGATCTGAGTAACTTCTGACGAATTATTGTTAGCGCGGTCCACAATCATCACCTTGGTCTTGCTGTAATTAATTTTTAATCTGAAATCACGGCTCACTTGTTCCATTTTGCGTAGAATTTTGCCATATGGCAAGCACCAGATTCAAAAACAGTGGTGTCATCTGCCTAGCACAAATTTCCAATATTGTAGCCACCAACTGTAACCCTATCCGTCTAATTTTCTAAAGTTATGCGCATTATAAGCTCTGTGTAGAAATTAAATAAGAGCGGCGATATAGTACATCCTTGGCGGACACCTGCATCGGGGTGGATGTTACCGGACAGAATGTCATCTATTCGTACTGAGGCTGTGCTTTCTTTGTACAATATCCTCAGAAGAGGAACTGGATGTTTCGGCGTACCAATGTCAAGTAATGTTTGCTACATGATTGGCCATTTTACCGAGTCAAATGCTTTAGAGAAATCAACAAAGCAGGTAACCTATAATAACTCAATTTACACATGCGTGCTATGTTGCTGAATAGTTTAGTCATATGCTCCATATCTAGAAAACTGCTAGACGAATTTTGATAAAATTTGCACTATTCCCTAAGTTGAGAGATACTCAATCCAACATTTATTTATTTATTTCAACCTTATCAAATTAATGTTTACATGATGGTTTTTTATAACATTAAATCAATTATTACGATTCGATAAGCAGTTTCGAAGAAATGCGTGGGCATATATACAAAATACACTTATGAAATTTGTGCAGGCAGCATGCAGCACAAACATGTGAATTTAGTGCAGTTCCAACAATATTACATACATACGTGTCGAATTGATTACCTCCTTGTTTTTGAAGTCGGTAAAAACACGCGCATTTGTTTAATGCTCTTATAAATTGAATACACATCTTTGCTGGGTATCTTTAGTATCATTGTATAAATTGGAATGATTGACGGGAGTTCAAGAGATTTATTTATTTGTTTTACTTTAAAAAAAAACGACTATTCACCTACCTGGGGGGTAACCACAAGCTCTTAGAGTAAGGTTATTTTGAGATCGAGTAAGTGACAGATGTATACAAGTCAGATACATCTGTCCCTTACTCGATGTCAAAATAACCTTACTCTAAGAGCTTGTGGTCACCCCCCTGGTTAAAACTGCAAGGCATAGAATTTAAATAACTTTGTGAAGAGAAAATAAACGTTTTATATTATTATTTAGTTTTTTCAATTTTGTACACATTTCATATTTGCATTTTTAAATATTTCTTTATAAAAACAAATCATAAAAAACACATTTTATTATTATTATTATCCACAGCAATAAGTTAAAGAACGTAAATAATAATATAAAGATCGTTGACCACGTAGTTATTCTATACTCAGTACAAATCTGCGGAGTTTCGCTAATTGTATCAATTTGACCCTGCAGCGCATATTATATGAGCAATCTTAATCAGGCACAGTCCACCGGTACCTACGACCCTCTTATATTTCAGCCAGTCTCAGAATAGGAGGTGCAAAAACCACCATGTTCTATACTTGGGAGCAAATAAATCGAGCCACTACCTTTTTTCACGTAAAATGGTAAATATTTTTGGTAATATGGAACGTATCAATTCGAACTATATATCGCCTAAAAGTTTAGTTAATAACCTTTAATACCCTTTTAGGCGATATATGTTTCGAATCGATGCGTTCCTTAATACCAAAAATAATTACCATAATGCGTGAAAAAGGAAGTGGCTCGATTTATTTGCTCCCAAGTGTAATTTAGTAAATGGGATACTTCCTTTCAAATGTCTCCCACGGGTCACCTTTCATAATACTAATATTGACCTGTTACAGGTCAAAAAGGGTCAAAAGGCAAAAAGGTTAAAGGATTCCGTACATAAAGCGTAGTCGTTACATATGGACGTCCGTTTATTGCCGTCTATCACACCGGAATGCAACATACGAGTAACTGATTTACCTAATTAAAGGTTATTTTAAAAATAAAATCGGGGTTAGTAGCTTCGCTATAGTATTTTATAGGGTGCCGTAGCCAAATGGCAAAAAACGGAACCCTTTTAGATTCGTCAGTCTGTCTGTCTGTCCGTCCGTATGTCACAGCCACTTTTTCCGAAACTATAAGAACTGTGCTGTTGAAACTTGGCAAGTAGATGTTTTCTGTGAATCGCATTAAGTTTTTCACACAAAAAAAAAAAAAAAACAATAATTTTTTAAAAAAAAAGGTTCCCATACTTGAAACTGAAACTAATTTTTTTTCATGATACCCATACGTGTGGGGTATCTATGGATAGATCTTCTAAAATGATATTGAGGTTTCTACTAACATTTTTTTCTAAACTGAATAGTTTGCGCGAGAGACACTTCCAAAGTGGTAAAATGTGTGTGCCCCTGTAACTTCTAAAATAAGAGAATGATAAAACTAAAAAAATATAGGATGTACATTGTCTCTCGGGATTTTTTATAGTCTACTAGCGTCTGTCCGCGGTTTCTCCCGCGTGAAAAGTGTTTTATTATAATAAAAGCTTGTAAAAAGACTAAAATTTATAGAATAGATATTCGTCACTGAGATGTCATGTTGTCAATCCTAAACATTAAGACATTTCGACAGTCAATAACTCCAGAAGAATGTCACTTTGTCCAGAGCATCGGTTCCCAACCTATGATTGGCAGACGACTGGTGGTCCGCAAGAGCTAAAATTTCAAGTTTCTTTCAGAATGTAGTATTTTCTGTGAACACGCTTGTTAAATTGATTTTAAAAATAAGTTCAAATTTATAATATTTAATTTGTGATAAAGTTTATTTTAGGGTGAACACAGTTAATTTTACTTCCACCATCCACCATCGTGGTCTTGATGCTAAAAACAACGAAAACAATATGGTCCCTGTTAAAAAAAAGGTTGGGAACCACGGCTCTAAAGAGTCGAGACCCAGTTCTGTGTTAAGGCGGTATCGTAATTCTAGGTAGGTTTAGTTGCTTAGTTACTGTTAAAATAATAAATTCGGGTATTTGTAGCAAGGCCATCGTCATATATTAATCGTAATTTTGACATCATATTAAGGCCAGCTCCAAGGCCGTAATCAGCTGAATACCGATATTTTGGGGCTTCATAAGGCTCCAAAACCCAATCGAACTAAAAATTCAACTCAAAATATTAATATCAATCACTTTTAAAATGTCAAGAAGTTAGTCAGTCAGAAAATCCAATTGTCTGTATCGACATAAATCTCTGTGGAGAAGAACGAGCAAAATTGAGAGTTACTGGGCAAGACTGATCATCAGGATTTCGGTCTACCGGCAAGGAGTGGTTTTTTAAACTATTTGACAACACTTCGGTGTAAATGCTTCCACACAGAAAGGACTAAAACGCTTTCCTGGGTTCCTTCCGTGACGGGCGCATTTGAATGACACTGTAAATGGTTCAGTCCTAACGGACTGACGCCCCATGAAATTACCTCCTCTCCTCCTCCTCCTCCTACTCCTGATTATTACTCGGGTTCAAATCTTAGCACGCAACTGTTGCAAAAATAATATAAATAAAAAAAAAAAAAAAAAAAAAAAAAAAAAAAAAAAAATTAATTCGACTTTTCTATCATTTGAACCTATTTGGGTTAAGTAGTGTGTCTGTATCTATTAAATTTTTTAGCTGTTACCTATCATGATTAGTTTATAGTATTTCTATAGAGTGGCCAAATCCGACGGGAATTCCCCTTCTGGCATATTTTTTTTAGGCATAATGTTGATTGTCATAACGTTTTCGCATAACTTTTATTAGCATAATAATACTGTGGCATAATAATACTTTGCCATAATGCAAAGGAGCATAACTGTCATGTAATCTAATTTGTTTTGACATAATTTGGAGTTGCATAAATTTTAAAGGTATAATATTTTTTCGTCATAATAATTTTATGTTGAATGGTAGGTTAGATTTGGTTAGGAATCAATTGCGGGGGGCTCAGTCAGTGGCTTGGTCACCTGGAAAAGTGCTAGGCGAAGGGGCCACTGATCCGACCTGTCACAAGGGGACCAAGGGTGCCATTAACTGGGTCGTCTGGCGCCCATGTGCTGGTTTGGTTCTTGGGTAGGTCACGGCGTGCAATGTGTTCTGGTACGCCGGTGATAGGGGTTCTCTCCAGAGGAGGGTCTGGTAACAGGGTTCGCGGATGAGTGCTAACGCGTGCCCGTGTTTTTGCCTTAATCGGCACAGGAGGACACCGTGATGTTTCAGTGGGTTAGAGTCCCACATAACTTCACATCACCAGGCATAAAAAAAGGTTTAGGACTCAATTGGATAAGTTTGACGTGCGGCGGGGATGGCCCTTGGGCCACCTTTGAGCCGTGACCATATTTGTTTTATTCCAAAGATGATTATGCGTAAATATCACTAAACCTTTGTAATATTATGCTTTATAAAATTATCCTTAATTATTATTAAAGTTTTGAGAATACTTTTATTATGCGTACAGCTAAGGAGTCGAATTCCCTGCCGGAGTCTGTGTTTCTCGATAGCTACAATCTAGGGGTATTTAAGTCAAGAGTGAATAGGTTACTTCTAGGCAAGCGTGCTCCGCCGTCGACCACATCATCGCTTACCATCAGGCGAGATAGTGGTCAAGCGCGAGCCTATAATGAATAAAAAAAAAGACCTTCGTTACTGTTATTCCTACAGTATTTATGGCAATATACATTATGGGAAACATTTATGCCTAATAATATTATGCGTAATGATCATTATGCTAAACTAATGATCATATTGATGGAAAAATCAATGGACCCGGAAGGGAAAACCCTTTATATACTTAAGATAAATTATTTTACTTAAAGAAAAAAGAAAGCAAGTATTTATTTTTCATTTATTTTTAACTGGTTCGATTTCCTTAGAGTAGACTGAGATGGTATGGACATGTCATGAGAAGGACAGAAGAACAACAACGTCATGAAAACGGCTCTGAGCCTACCTGAAGGCAAAGGAGGGCGAGGACGATCTCCTTTGACATGGTCGAAAAGTATGAGGAAGCTTCTCAAGGAGGAGAAATTGCTTGACCCGACAACCCTCAACAGAACGTCTCGGCGCCATGAATTAGGAGAGCTGACTCCACCTAAAGTGGGAAAAGGCTAGGAAGGGTTTAAGGTTACAGTAGTCGAAAATTCTTCACTGCGTAAAACACGAAAGAGTTGAACTCTTTCGTGTTATACGCAATTAGCCGATGTCTTTCTCAGGGTATCAAACTATCTCCATACCAAATTTTAACTAAATGTATTTATAATAAAAAGAAGTTGCATGATAAGAATTTACATTCCCTCATTTCTCTCCCTTAAATTTTTATGAAAAAAAAATTGCCTATTTCCTTTCCCGGGTCTTTAAATAGCTCCATACCAAATTGCATCTAAATCGGTTTAGCGGTATAAGCAATAGTAAGAAGTTTCATACAAAACTACCCCACCCCCTATTTCTTCCCCTTCGTGTTTTATGAAAAAAAAAAGTAGCCTATGTCCTTTCCCGGGTCTCAAACTATCTCCATACCAACTTTCATCTAAATCAGCTCAGCGGTTAAAGCGTGAAAAGGTAACAGACAGACAGACAGAGTTACTTTCGCTTTTATAATATTTGTATGGAAGTATAGATATAAGACTAAATAGTCTTATAATTAATATTCGGATGGATAAAAGGCGAGTTAAGTTCTAAAAATTCACATGCCCACGCTCCGGGCTATAATCCCTAAATGAATCCAGTAAAGCTGCCTGACATTGGATATCGAATCCAATACTCAGAAAAATATAATGCTCCCAGTCCTGATTCCTATCGATGTTTTTGATTACCTATGAACAGCCTAAAAATTTGAAAATCATAGAAATATTCTCATTTACTTTCCCATAATGAGTTTTTTTCCAAATTGAGTTGAATACTCATAAAAAAATAATTGCCTAATAATTCCTCTCATTAGAGCTAATTAGTAAAAAAAAACATTAATACGGAAGCATTCGCCTTTCTAAACGTATTTTTTGTAAGATACCGACAATGGGACTTCTTTTTTTGAAGATATTCGTTATTTTATGTGAGTAAAAAAATATACTTTATCTCTATCCTTCTTATTACCTATTATTAATGTCTTTTATGTTTGAAAGTTGGTGTATTTGGATATTTATTAATCCAATTACTCTTTGCTCGACTCAGGCATCGCACTAAGGCATGCAGAACCGTATCCAGTTGTGCGTAGTACATTATTACCTCAATGTTCCAGTTTCAGGTTTTTGAGAATGTAATATGATTTTTCTTTTACCCCGAAAACATTCAGCTCGAACTCCAGAATCGTTTTGAGTGCCTAGGGAGCTCCGTGGACGATTACAAAGATGGGTTCGTGGAAACTGTCTATACAGTCGGGTCTAAGTTTTTGAAGACCTGTCGTGCAAATAGTAACAAGAAACTATCCGATCCTACGCTCAAGCTCATGAAGCTGAGGCGTAAAATGATCCTGCATTCTTCAGACTATGCGTGGAACCACCGGGAGCTCAATAGACAGATATTAAAGTCCTTGAAAAGCGACCTCCGCCGCTTTATTACGGAGCGTTTTAAAGACTCGATTGAGCGGAATATGGGCTTCAAACTGTTTGCAAGAGATCTGGCTATTGGGCAGAGCCAGCTCACGAAACTGAAGACCGACGATGGCAGGATCGTATCCGCCAAACCAGCTTCTGAGAGAGATCGAGGGGTGGTATGGACAGTTGTACTCGTGAATCAGCAATCCCTTTGCGAATCTAATAAACGACCCGAGCTAGATTGACCCAAAACTATACTGAAGACATCCCGGATGCCAGCTTCTATGAGATTAGGATGGCCCTGAAACAACTTAAGAACAACAAGGCGGTGGGTGAAGACGGAATGACAGCTTAAGGCCCGTCAGAAGCTGTTTGATTCCGTCATACTGGAAGGGAAAACGCCACAGGCATGGTGCAGGGGTGTGGTGGTATTCTTCTTCAAGAAGGGCGACGATGCCCGATTGAGGAATTATACGCTTATCTCACTTCTTAGCCATGTCTAAAAGTTGTTTTCAAGAGTCATCGCAAATCGTCTCACCCGCAGTTTTAACGATTTCCAGCCTCCCGAACAAGCCAGTTTCCGAAAAGGCTTTAGCACCGTAGAACACATACATACGCTATGGCAGGTTATACAGAAGACCAAAGAGTTTAACCTGCCTCTTTAATTAGCGTTTTTGGACTACGAGAAAGCCTTCGATTCGATCGAGACTTGGACTTTACTGCAGTCTCTCCAAAGGTGCTAAATCGATTACCAGTACATCAAGATGCTGAGTTTTTGTACAGAAACACCACCATGTTAGTCCGACTTCAGGATCAGACTTAGGAACCTATCCTGCAGCGAGGTGTGAGATAGGGAGACGTCATATGTCCGAAACTGTTCTCTGCTGCACTAGAGAGAGCTAGGTGTCAATGGCTAGAACATCACTCATCTTCGGCTTGCCGACGATATAGTGGTTATAGCTGAGTAGAAGGCGTCCCTCTAGGTGGAGCGGCGACCTGGTCAAGGCCGCGGGCGTCCCGTGGATGCGAAACGCACAGGACCGATCAGTGTGGCGACGCTTGGGGGAAGCCTATGTCCAGCAGTGGACGTCTTTCGGCTGAAATTATGACTTTTCTTTATAATTTTGGTTGGCTTATATATCGAAAACCAATGAGCATTAGCGAATCTTATGTGAGACTCTTTTGTGCACAATTGACAAAGGAATAAACTTGCTCTGAGCATAAATTGCAGTAAAATTAAAACAACGAGAAATAAGCAAAAATATGATTTCTGTGCTCTTTGACAGCCCACTTTTCTCTTTTTCACTTTTGGTCCTTTGCGATTATTATGGACTTTTCAGGCAATGTTACTGCTATCATAATTAACGTGGTTCCGGTGAAAGTACTTAACTAGGATGTTTCCGCAGCAAATTTCTTTAATCAAGGATAATAACGCGTATTTTGAATTGAAGAAATAATGTGACCCAATTTCGTTATTTTTATAGAACCGAGGGAACCGGTTTTACTCCGTCTGGAACCGGTTCCAAAAAAAGATTTGTAGAACCGGATATACCCGGTTCTTCCAGAACCAGGTACTACTACTAGGTAACTGGGTGCATGCCCTATGTCGCACCCAGAATCTCATTCTCAGAAGTAACACAGAGCACTTACGACCACTATACCAATGACGCTGTCCATTTATTTGACCTTTATTTCGATATATGTATTATTTATTTATCTATTTATTTATTATATACTTTATTGTACACCACTCAAATAATTACAGGACTAAACATTAATAACGATAAGTGTACAATGGGCGGTCTTATCGCACAGGGCAATCTCTTACAGACAACCTTTGGATGGACTGAATGAGACGAGATAGACAGGGCTGTCCGTGTACAAAACTATATTAGATAATATTACTTAGATATAACATAAAATACATACATACAAATAAAATAATTATAAAAGAGATAGATGTT